>VDFB02271358.1:410153689-410466910 GCA_007258455.2 Sequoia sempervirens | reverse complement strand
GAAATTGTAAATACCTTGTGAAATTCATTGGTGGGGTTTTTTTCAACACTTTAGAATCGCTTCAGCTCTTGTTTGCACTACTCTCCTCTTCAAATTCTCAAACACAAATTCCTTTTAGAATTTGAAAAATGAAATATAAACACTTTTATATGACATAAAGTATGCATTAATTTTAGTAGAAAAAGTTAGGTCAAAATTTGTCAAGCCCTCTTTGTATCATCACAGGCACTTCCAAAAAATTTCACAATTCTTTTCATTAAGAGATTTCTCATTGGATATTTCACTAATGGATCAAAAAAACCAACCTATACATGTACTAGTATGTTGAAGAAATTATCATCTCATCTTTGGTAGGTGTTTAGAATTTTTTTTTGTTAAAACTCCCGCTGAGCTAAATGTTTTCTATCTAGTTTCAAGAGGAAACATATGCACCCAAATTTGGCACAAACTCATTCTTCACATCATTCTCTTCCTTTTTCTTCCACATCTTGTTCTTCTCCTTTACTTCAATCAGATCAATCTTCTTTTGTGAAATAAAGGATTTCACATTATTTCCTCTACAAAACTTAGCTATATGTTCTAGTTTATTGCATTTATAACACGTGACACTCTGTTGTGGAGTAAACTTAATTCTTTCCATTCTAGATTTTCATTCAAGAGCCTTATGCCAAAACCCATTACATGAGTAAAAATAACCAAGGAATTATTGAAGAATCATATCATTATTGTAACCATTCATCATTTGTCTTCTACATTCACTAGCCTTATGACCAAATCTATTGCATGCATAAAATTGATTAGAAAATGATTGAAATTTATGATTCATCCTGCTTCTACATTCTACAACTCTATGTCCAAATTTATTGCAATAATAGCAATATCCATTAAAATATGGGTACCTTTGTATAGCTGGTTGTCTAATGGGAGGTCTCTTGAAATCTTTCTTCTAGTTTCAAACATGTTTGATATTGCTCTTCTTATATCCAGTCTTCCTTTTTTCATTAAATTCTCCTTTTCAACATTGTTTGGAGTCTAATTTTCCTTTGAGCTTTCTCCTTTTTCAAACCCTAATCCTTCTTTTTCCGTAGAGGCCTTTTGACTAGCAAGAATATCATCAAGAAAGGTGGAGCTTTTCTTGAATTTATCCTCTTGAGTCTTTTCTTTCTCTAAATCTTTCCTCAGAGACAATCTTTTCTTTAATTTTTGAGCATTCTGTAGACTTGTCTTTCAACTTGGCATTCAAGAAATCTTCAACTCTTTTTCCTTCTTCAACCTGCACTTTGAAATTAGTGATTATCTCATTTTATTGCTTAAGTTGCTCATTTGTTTGCTTGATTTGTTGTTTAACTTCCTTGACTTTATTCCTCATCTTCTTGATGCACTCATCTACTTCCTTAAGATTTTATTTCAGATCTCTATTCTCACATTCTACTTTATCTAGGTCATAAAGAGAAAATTTGAGTTCTCCTTCCATATCAACTTCACAATCTTCTTCAGTAAACCCTTCCATTATAATTTCTTTCAGAGGGATAGGATATTTCCTAGTTGCCATGTGTTCAACCTCTAAGATCTAACTCAGTAATTAAGCCAATTGAAGGAACCTTACTCTGATACCAATTGTTGAACACCTGAAATACTTAGGGAGGTGAATCAATATTCCCTGAAATTCATTAACTTAAAAGTGCATTCAAAGAATCTCATTAAACTTGAGAAATGGAAATAAATAATTGAAGCATGCACCACAACAAACACCACAAGAACACTATATTTATGTGGAAAATTTTTGGAAGGGAAAACTATGGTGATGATTAGCCCACAATATATCATAACTAATTACAATACATTATAGGAGGCTCACTACCTGGAGGACTCATTGTACATAAAATAGGAGGGCTCACTTCCCAAGGAAGATCACTTCTTCTATAATTACAAAATATATAGAAAAGAATGGCTCAAGTCTACTATATTTTGAACTACTAATAATGCATCTACAATATGTTGAAGATACGATTCTAGTTATGCTTAGTAAACTGACTTTACACATTTCATTATTCACCACTATCAAATTTTACACTTCACACTCTCATTCATCAACATCTAAACCATCATAAAATCAATGAATTGACCTTCTATATATATGTATACATTTAATAAATAATCATATCATCAATTAGGTCAACCTAATTAGATGAAACATGTGACACCATAACTTGTCAACTCAAAACTTCATTATACATACCTTGCAGAAGTAACCAAGGTGTGTTATTCGCCAAGATAGGTTGATATGACCTATAGATACTCATATGGTTCTGCTTCATACTCAACGTAATAGTGCATGACCCCAAAAACCTTAGGTCAACACCACACAACAAAACTAGTGAAGCAACAACTGAATGAACCAACTATTCATTCACAACTTGACATGTTGCATAGACCACCAATCCACTTGAAAATTCAAGTACACACACATATAACATCTTCAAACACTTCCTAAAATCCACAAAGCATAATGATCATACGTAGTGGAATGTGGAGCATTCCAACATGAACTTCTACAACTATAACCTTGCCACAACATAGCTTGATACTCTATCATTAATATCTTCAATTGCAAAATACATAGAACCCTAAAAACTTGGATATAGACTCCTCCAACATATACCATTATCACCTAAAAACTTCATGACAAGATATTGCAAGGAGCAATATAGACCATGGTGCAGGAGCACCCATAGATCACCATAGGTTGTTTAGAAGGTCTATCTAGGACAGTCTTGTCTAGGAAAAGTAAGCAATCAACTTTAGCTCATTTGGATGTAAGCCTTAATGGAATTTTGGTTGGGTTTTGATTGGATGAAGGTCATGTTGACCATAGAATAGGTATCATTAGGTTCTAGCTCAAAATAAGGTTTTGGATTTTTAGGAATTCTTGCAAAATATTTTCAAATGTTACTCAATTGGAGCTACAAGCTGCCAATAAGAGCCCAAGGAAGAGGATAACTATTTTAGGGACCCTATTTATGGAATTCCTCAGCATTGGAGTAGGGTTGGATGCATTTTTTATGCTTTGAAGTTTTGTGAATTCAAGAAAAGCAATTGTGTTTGAAAGAGAATTTTTTGATTTTCGCATTGAAGTGAGGTTTTAAAGGATTGATCATGGCACTGTAATTTATGTAGGATGTAGTGTATTTTTTATTCAAGCATTGTGTGGTTTTAGATAGGTTCTTTACTTAGTTTCAAGCATTGTTTTGTAACTAGTTTGTTTTTATACTGTTGCTGTTCTGAACTAGACAGTTTTGTGAAAATGGAGTGTTAGTTCACTTTCCCACCATACAAATTGTATGGCCCTTTGGGAACAGTGACTAGACTCCATATATGTACATATGGTAGGGTTTAGGGCTTTTGAAAACACAAGAGCTACTATGGAACTCTTGCCCTAGGTGAGCCAGGAAGAGTCTGGCTAGGGAAGACAAAAAGTGCAGAGCACTTGATTTGCAGGGGTGTCCATTTCCTGACAAGTCGCAGTGTGGAGAGGGTAGGTAAGTACCTTGCCAAGACATATCATGGAGGAGGAAGCTCCATCAATCCATCTGGTGTGAGGAATACCTAACAGTTTGTAGTGAAGTCAGGGAAGGGTTTGTAAAGGCCTATTTTTTCCAAATTGTGGATTAAGCCTTTGTACGGATAGTGGTGACCCAAGACCCCAAAAATATTTGAGAGGTGTCCACATGAACCAGGAATCCCAAGAAAAGATTTGGGTGTTCTTTGGAAATATTGGAGAACTAACATGATTTCTCGGAGAAGGAGGCCTAATTGGGGCTCCTAGGGCTAGTAGCCTTTTTAGGCCTAAATGAGGGTTTGGTGGAAGTGACTAGGAAATGGAGTCAAGTGGACCCTCAAGAACCAAGGTAGGATGGATTGAAGTCATTAGAAACACCTCCACACCCCTGCAAAGCTAAATTCAAGATTTGGAGGATTTGTATCCTTTAGGGTGGATTAAGGGCTAAAGCAAGGGTTTCAAGAATGCACCAAGACTTGACTTGGTAGGAGAATCTTTATTGATAGTTGGGTTGGAAAATAGAAACCAGGGAACCCTAAGAAGGAAATAGGTCCTATAGGTTGCAAGTGGTGGAGTGAAACACCCTAGAAATCTTCCAAGCAAGACCCAGAGCATGAAATAAGGATTGTTTCATCCAACCTCCCTACAAGATTGGTATCAGAGCAACAAAAGATTTGGGATGGAATAGTATATGTCAGAGATTGAGTCTAGTGGTTCTATAGACATGGTGACAAATGCAAAATTGGCCAAGAAGGTTGAAGAACATGAGGAAGACAATAGGCTATTGAGGGAAAGAATAGCTCAACTTGAGCAAGCAATGGATAATGTGCAAACCAAGACCGATGAGGTCAGTGGGAGGTTGGATGAAACAATCACTGTTTCATGCTCTGGGTCTTGCTTGGAAGACTTCTAGGGTGTTTCACTCCACCACTTGCAACCTATAGGACCTATTTCCTTCTTAGGGTCCCCTGGTTTCTATTTGCCAACCCAACTATCAATAAAGATTTTCCTACCAAGTCAAGTCTTGGTGCATTCTTGAAACCCTTGCTTTCGCCCTTAATCCACCCTAAAGGCTACAAATCCTCCAAATCTTGAATTTAGCTTTGCAAGGGTGTGGAGGTGTTTCTAATGACTTCAATCCATCCTACCTTGGTTCTTGAGGGTCAACTTGACTCCATTTCCTAGTCGCTTCCACCCAACCCTCAGTTAGGCCTAAAAAGGCTACTAGCCCTAGGAGCCCCAATTAGGCCTCCTTCTCTGAGAAATTAGGCTAGTTCTCCAATCTTTCCAAAGCTACTGTAGATGAAACAGCGAAAAGCTATGTGCTATTGAACATAGTATAGATTATAAGACTTACACTAAAGATCTGTTATTGGGATCTCTGAGATCTTATAAGATGAGAAATTTGAATATGAGGAATGGATGTAAATTAGAGACTGCCTTTAAGGATACAAAAGTTGAAGATCCAGATGAAGAAAATCTTGATGAAATAGAAGCTAACTTTGTGAGAAGGATGAGGAAATGCTTCGACAAGTATGAAGGTAAGTTACCCTTTAAATTCTTTAGTTGTGGAGAAATAGGTCATCATGTTACAAAGTTTCTGGAAAGAGCTAAGAGGAATAAACAAAGATATGAGAAATAAAGGAAATTAAAGAAGATCAATAGAGCATATTATGTGAATCAAAATGCTAGTATATCTGATGAGGATTCTGATTATGAAGATCCTAATGACAATGGATGTTTGTTCTTGGATATAAAGGATGAACCTACTTCTGCTAATTCTGAAAAACAAGTGAAGGAATTCCCTCCAAAGAAGGAGAAAATGAAGGTACTCTAATCTCTTTCCTACATTCTAAATAGGAAAGAACTATTGGGTTGTTGACAGTGGTTGTTCACATCACATGAATAATGATAAGATAAAGTTTTTTAAACTTGAAAAAAATGATGGGGGATTGGTTATGTTTGGAGATGATATTGGTGCTAGAATTTGTGGGATGGAAGCTATGAAAGAACTTATGCAAATTGAGAAGAATCAAACTTGGAAATTGGTCCCAAGACCAGGAGATAAAAACATTATTGGATCAAGGTGGGTATTCAGAATTAAGTTGAATGAGAATGGAGAAGTGGTTAGAAACAAAGCAAGGCTTGTGTGTAAAGGCTACTCACAAGTAGAATAAATAGATTTTCAGGAGACTTTTGCTCCAGTGGCAAGAATGGAAGCTATAAGGATGTTCTTAGATTTTTTGTTCATAAAGAGTTCAAGGTCTATCAGATGGATGTGAAGTATGTGTTTATGAATGGTGAGCTAGAAGAAGAGGTCCACATGGAAAAACTGGAAGGATTTCAGTTGTCAAATCAACTGAACATGGTGTGCAGATTGAAGAAAGCATTATATGGATTGAAGCAAACTCCTAGAGCTTGGTATGCAAGGTTAGACATGTATTTGGCATGCAAGGTTAGATAGTAATATATACTTTAAAATTGAAAATGATAAAATATTGATTGTAGTTGTATATGTTGATGACATTATTTTTGGAGGAAATGAAACTATGTGTAAATTTTTTGCAGAAGAGATGTAGAAAGAATTTAAAATGTCTATGTTAGGAGAGATGAATTTCTTTCTTGGGCTGCAAATTAATCAAATAGAGAAAGGAATTTTTATTTCATAGCTAAGTATGTAAAAGAGATGTTGAAGAAGTTTGGGATGGATGGTTCCAAACTGGTATGCACTCCTATGGTGACTAGTTGCAAATTGGAAAAAGATGATGATTCACCTAAGGCTAATCAGAGCAAGTATAGATCTATGATTGGTGGACTACTATATTTGACTGCTACTAGACCAAATATTATGCATGTTGTCTATCATGTGGCTAGATTTCAAGAAGATCCTAAGGAAACACATGTTGTTAAAAGAATATTTAGATATTTGAATGGCACTCTGAATTATGGGTTATGGTATCCTAGAGATACTAACTTTGCATTAAGTGTCTATATAGATGCTGATTGGGTTGGATGTGTAGATGACAGAAAGAGTATAAGTGGTGGTGCATTCTTTCTTGGTTGTAGATTGGTGGCATGGTTAAGTAAAAAGAAAGATTTAGTTTTCTTGTATACTACTGAAGTTGATTATATTGTTCTTGCAACTTTCTATGCGCAAGTTCTATGGATGCAACAAAGTGATTCCATCTTCCGTGATAATACAAGTTCAATTAACATTTCAAAGAATCATGTGATGCACTCAAGTACGAAGCATATATCTATCAGGTATCATTTCTTGAGAGAGAAGTTTATGGAGAATGAAGTAAAGCTTGAGTATATCTATACGAAGGATTGGATTGTTGATATATTTATGAAGGCTCTTCCTAAAGATACTTTTGAGTATCTCCAAGATAAGTTAGGGTTCATTTCCCCTCCTTTCTTGAACTAGATGCATATGGAGATGCATCAGTTCAATGGATCTATGGATCTATTTTTCTTTCGAACTTATGTTTGGTGGCTACCCCTTAGGGGGAGTAGGTAGTGTCATGTGTTGTAATTGTATGAGTATTTTGTTTTCTATGTCAAAGTGTAAGGACCGAAAAAACACAATTAATAATTATATCCTTTAGTTTCCAAAATAATTTAATAGAATAAAATAATTATAAAAAAGTGTGGAGTAAGAGGAATGATTAAATTACTTTCGTCACAATATGCAAATGGAATAACATGCATCAATGAATCAAAGTATATTAAAACAAGACTATGCCTTCATTAGATTTAACCATGTAGGCTTACACATGAATTATCATCTCAACAATACATGTGAATTCAAATAGTCAAATGTTGTAATGCAAATTTAGGAAATAGCAAGATCATAAATGCATCCACAAAGAAACCATAACACATAGATTTTCATGAGTGGAAAACCCTCATAGGGATGAAAAACCACTCGTAAAAGTGCCTCACTGGCTTAATGAAATTCCTCATTGGCAGAGCCTTATTGGCTACAAATTCTCAATGGTTACAAGATTACTCACTGCAAATGATCATACTGTCGTATTGACATGACCATTCATTACATATTTTAGGATATCATGAATATCACACATAACAAGGAGCATAAGGAAGTTCTTTTACAAGTTACATAAGCCTGTACAAGCAACACTTTCAAGTTTCACCAATGCATCATCCTTGCATATGAAATTATGGTAATTCCAACCTATCATGAATCGCTCCCAAGTATTTGCAAATAAGACCATTATACCTCCAATGACCTCTCAAATATCACACAAGTATGCTGAAATCCCTAAGCCAATCACATAAAGCTTCATGAAAGTAATCCTAGGCATGCTAGAATGCACACATTCCTATGAAATTATAACAAGAATGCTTACTTCTAAACTCATTGATTCATAGAGGTTTCAACAATAAGAGAATAATACTATAAAGGAATTAAGATTGTATAGCTCATTTATGTATGAGAATACATATATAAGCTAATGAATATATATGAGTATATGTTCTTATGCAATAAATCCCAAGATCAACTAAGTGAGATAAACCATAATGCATGAGAAGAGTGTCATCATTGAACCTAAACTTTAATAAAGGTATGATTCAACATTTATTTATCTTTTTATAAAATCCCCAATTTGATTCACAATACATAATATGCATAGATTAATTGCAATCTATATATATATATATATATATATATATTGATCAAATGTCATAAAATATCTCTGGTCCACATGGTTAAAGAAGTGCCCTATAAATAGTGAGGTTTTGGTGTAACAAATAGGAGTAAATTTGACAAAGATTGAATCTTATAATTGAACCCTAAGATCACCCAATACAAGAATGTAGTCCAAACTTACCAATGGCCATGTTAAAAGTCATCACAACCTCGCTTAAGATATACTAATTTTCTAAGTAACACAAATAACCATAACTAATACGGATACCCAATTCAATATTCTTCCCTCTTGATAAGGTTGTGAATGTTGAATCCACCACCATCTCGCCTAAGATTCACCAAGCCAAGAAAACAACTATGACTAATTCTGATGCATGCCAAATTAGCAGATAATATACTACAGATAAAGAGGATTCAATTGATAGACTAACTAGAATCTTTACAATGATAGCAAGGATTTGGAAGCATACCATAAAAGATCTTTAACAATAACAATATTTCAATTACTGGTAGTAAACTAACTAGTTCATTATATCATTAACAATAAATATGAAATCAACATTCTAAATTCAAATGTTCTTGACTGAATTAGTTGCACCAGCAAATATTATGATTGGAAAATTTTGCACTTAAATAAAATAAAAATGCTTGAAACTCATTAACTAAAACCCAGAATAGACAATGATACCTTAAATTGTATAACCAGGTCTGCAAATATTACCAGAGGCCTCAAGGATGATTGGAACAATACAAAATTAATTTTGTAGCATCAAATTATTTTCCCAACAAACTATCAAGTGGTATGGATATATGCAAGAATGATTGGTAATTACCAATATCATTTAAAGTCTGACTTTTATTACCAATATCATTTAACATCTGATTTTTCTAACTGAGAAACCCCAATCATTGTTGCAACAAGACATAAAGTGAATCAAAACAACCATTGAGTTCTTCAAGAAAGGTATGGCCCATGCTAAAATAGTATGGCCTAAAAAATGGTTGAGCATGGATGAGAAAGAGGCAGTAACAACTCAATTTCTAGAGAGCTCATGATTCAGATTGATACAAAAAATTATGTTGTTATGGTACCCAAATATGGCATCATGGTTACATTTCATGTAGCCACCATCAAGAATCTTACAAGCCAACAAGATGGAGGGAATTCTTATATGAGGATAATTTTTTATGTTCCAGGTACCATCTTTAATGCAAACTACATGCCAACATTGAAACTCCGTCACAATATTTATGTTAAGGAAATTTCCTTTTAGATCTAAGGATTCAAAGCACATCAACCATGCGGTGCAAATGATTAAATACCATAGACGATCTATAGCAATGAAAGAGTCTGAAAAGGCAGAGAGAGCTACACGGGTGACTCAGGAGAAACTTCAACTTTCAAAAACAAAGCCAACAAAGGGGGTAAAACTCAACATTGCTGGCATTGTTGGTCTAGCTAGTGACTTTGCTCACACAGTGTCAAAACTATGACTTGTAAAAGCTTGACCAAAACACTGACTTTAGATTAACAGGAACAAAATGTGTCAAAATTATACGATGGCTAAATGCATAATGCCAGCTCCAAAAAGATGGAATAAATAACAGTCCAAAAGTTTAGGATATTCTAAAGACAATTGACAAGAAAGTATAAGCCTCTCTTGTAAAATAAAACACCAAGATTCTTTAACTGAATACACTAATTGGAAATTCCATTAATGAGGGATTATTTCAATTGTCATGTAATCGAAACAACTTTTCATTTTGCATTGGTGACGAAGTCAGTGCAATGCAATTCATATTCTTTACGATGGTACTAAACAATTCATTCATTCAAAATGGTTCCTAGAAAGTATGATGTTGAAAAAGAAATAATTCAGTCGGGGCTATGAAAGGATTAGCTCGAAGAAAACTCAATAATAAAGAGATTGTTCATCAGAAATTTGCTACAATAACATATTCACAATAGACTGGGCAGTCATACCTTGCAAACTTTTTTTTGAGGAGAATTGTAATGTGAGTTTTCTTCTTCTCTTTAGCTCTATCATCTTTATGCTCCTCTTCTTCTTGGAGATTCAACTCCTCTTCTTGTTCTAATTCTAAGATGGAAGCATCTAAATCTCTACCAGCAAAGTATCTCCTGGCCTGGAAATCACTTTTTGTAGATTTTTCACTTCTTGTTTTTCCTTGTATTGTTTTTCTCCCCTTCTTTCCACCATTTTTAATTTATTGTGCTTTAGAAACCCTCTCCCCGGCTCCCATTTTTAGTTATTCTTTTTATAGAGAAAAGAAAGATCAAGAAAATCTAGTTGTGTTTTTTCATTATTCTTTTTCCTTCTTTTAAAGTTTTCTTTTAGTTTTCAAAAACCTAATATTGAAAATAAAAATAATAACGTTTATTTTCCATGCACAATATTTATCCTTAACTATTAATAAAAATCACTTTTTAATTGCAAAATTGAATATCTATTCCGAGTAAATAATAACGAAATATCTTTTATTTACAATTTAAATATTTATTCAAAATACTTAGCAAAGAGGTAACATTTAATTGCAATTAAAATAATTATTCTAAATTACAACACATTATTATTTATGTTCAAAAATAAGTTTTCTATTTAAAATATAATTAATTCTTTTATTCCTTTGCACTTTTATTTCACCACAAATTAATTTAATTAAACATTGTAAAATTCGAACAATAAAAATAGGGGTCATGACACAAAGGGGAAATCAATGTAAAATATCTTTTGCCTTTGCCATTGATGTCAAAGGGGGAGAGGAAGAATGTGAAAAAAAACAAAAAAAAGAGAGGAAGAATGTAAAAAAGAAAAGAAGAAGAATGTGAAAAGAATTATCTACTAAGGGGGAGAAATAGAAAGAAAAATCTTGAGAAGTGTATTCAAAGCTAGTATGTTATCTTTGATGGTTTTTCACATCATGTGTTGCCATCAATGACAAAGGGGGAGATTGATGCAAGAATGGAAAGGAATGAAGGTGTGTTGTCATTGATGTCAACTGCTCTATTGGTTATCAACTGGTAGTTGTTGTCATTGATGTCATGGTTGCAAGTTATTGGGTGTATGTGTTGAGGATATTGAGAAAATTGTATTCAAGAAAGGTTGCAAGTGTTCAGTGGTTGCACTGAGTTTTGGTATGGGAATTGCTCCTATGTTTGTGTGGTTTAGATATGTTGGTCATGGTTGTTGAAAGCTGCTATATCCATATTTTTGGCTCTTAATTCATTGTACAGTATGAGTTATGTTCACCAGTTGTAAACTGTTGTTTTTTGTGTTCTAGTTGAGGTCTGGGAGAAAAGTTGTTGGTCTAGATTTATCTTTGGTAAAGTCTTATAGCTTGCAGTTCTAAAGTTGAGTTTTTATGATTGTATTGAAGATAATTTTGGTATTTGGAAGGTTTAAGCGTGTAGACACGTAAAATATATTGATTTATTTCGTGCACCTGATCCTGATTTACTAACACCGTTTCATCCTGAATCATCTCATTTACTAACCATTTAATCGAATAACCCTTATTTGATTAAATTCATCGCATTTCATCTATTAATTAAATAAATTAATTTTATATGATTAAGTCATTATCCCCTATTAATTAAATAAATCATTTTGTTTAATTAATCTTCTAGTCCCTCTCTTAATTAAATAATTCATTCTATTTAATTAAGTCCTAAAGTCATTTCCTTTAAAATAAATAAATTTATCTTTATTTGATTTAAATCTAACACCATCCTCTTTAATTAAATAAATAAAAATTTATTTAATTAAGTCTAAATTCATTATTCATCTCATTTTGATTTATTTAAATCCTAAAATCTAAATCAAATTGTCAAATCAACTAATCTCCCTTAAAATTAATCAAATCCTGATTAATCCTAATCTTAATCCATCAAATCCTCTAGATTTTGTAACTTGCTCATGAAAATCAATTTAATTAATTTATAAATCTCTATTTTCATTCAAAAAGGCATCAAAGGATGGAATTTTCCTCAAATTTGAAATCTCCCCCCAAAAAGGACTTTTCCATCCAACAAGGCATTAAAAGCTTCTTACATGTCCTTTTCTTAAGCCAAGTGGCATTTAATTCATCCTTCATCTCCCTCCAACATGTCACTTCTCCATTTTTTAGTTTCTACCTAATAACATTAATGTGCACATTCATCCAAATGTGTTCCACCTTCGTCCATTCACATGTTGACAAGTGGCATTGTGCTATTGGTTGGTGTTTGATCCCACATTCATCCATTTTTCCTATTCTTCCATCATTCTCTTCTATAAATAGAAGGATCTCATATTGATTTTAGGGACACAACATCATGCAACATTATCATCTTCATGTTTTGAGCAACATTTATCCATTTTCATCCACTTTCATCATTTCATAGATAGGTTATGGAGAAATTTCATCAAGGAACATGAAATTTTCACCATTAATCATCAAGCTTGCAAGGAATTGGGAAAGGGATATTTTCCACATCAAAATAGCACCAATTCCCCCATGAGATTGAGAGTTTGTTTATTTTGAGCAAGATTAGATAGCTTTTACTTGTGTTCTTCATGTTATTTCTTGTTCTTGATATTTCAAATGAATCTTATGGGGAATAATGATTTAACTTGCATAATGTACTAATAATGTGTTGTTTGTTTGTGTTTGTGTAGGTATAGGATCACCATTCACATTTTGGTACTAGAGGGAGGGCATAAATCTCAAAATTAACACATTTTTTTGGCCATTTTTGTCGTTTTTTTATGTTTTTTGTCTTTCCAGGTCAAACAGCGCCGTTGGAGGAAATAGCGACGCATATGTAGTCTTTGTTTTTCCAAATAGCGCCACTAGTTTCACCAGAGTGCAGCTCAAATCCTCAAATAGTGACGCTATCATTCTAGTGTCACTGTTTGCACTCAAGCAACACCGTTGCTTCTGTGTTTCAAATGGCGTCACCTTTGCTTTCTTTCTTTTTCACTCAATCTTAAAGTGGTCGTATCTTGGTCATATTTTTGTCTTTTTCAGAACTTTTTTTTTTTGAAATGGGGTAGAATTTCATAAGCTATCCAATGGTGTAGGTTTTTCTCAACTTTGATAGAGTTAAAATTTTCAAATTTTCACCTAATGTCAAATCACAATGAAACTTGGTCTAAATTTTAGAGTTTTTATGCTTAATCATTTATCTAACCCTCGTATATTATTGTTTCTTGATTTCATCTAACATTTGAAGCTTGGATTGCAGGTTTTATAGGATCATGGATCATGGAAGTGAAAGAAAAATCATTATCACATGATTGTAACAAGTGTTTTTAAACGTTTTGGGAGCAATTATAATCCCATTCTTAAGGCTTTGTTATCTTCAAGTTTTAGGACTCAAATAAATTTCTTTTGGGCTTTAAAAAGAACAATAAAAGGGTTAAAAAGAACATTAGAAACTTACTAGAGTTGATTTTGGGATAAAATTGAACAAGAAAACTTCACACTTCATCTTGGTGCTTAAAAAGAATCCATTATTGCTTTTGAAGTTAAAATGAACATGTTCTTATCTTGTTTTGTAATCTTTTCTACAAACTCATACCATTTAAAGGAGTATGCACTTCTCTCGTGCTTCATGGTGATCTTGAGAATCAAAAATATTTTTTGTGATATTAGGTTGTCTAAAATATTGCCTCCACACTTCAATTTGGATTCTTAAAATTGAACAAAATCTTGCGTGTGTAATTATATGGCGTGTGTTCTCTCTTTGTTCACGCAAACAAAGATTGATCGAACTACGGATGTACTCACTCACTTTTGTTCACCTTTAGAGGGCCTACCTTGGTGGGAAAAAATACTCACCCCAAGGGAATGACCCAAGAGGTAATGAACATAAGTCAGGCTCTTCCGAACTGCTATAAAAAATTTTGGTTTCAAGGAAAGTTTGCAATCAACTTAGTGATGCATGATAGCTCTCCCCCAGTATCTTTATGATGTGTAAAGCCCTTTTTCTAAGAGTTGGGAGACCTCTTGAGGGAGTTTATCATCATGTCCTATGAACTGGATGCCTTTATTATGAACCATTGCATAGTAACCAAAAATCCCAATATTTGTTGGCGTCAAGAGGTCGAACCTCTAGAGCCATCCCACATACTTGTGATTCTTTGTAGAGATGAGAAGTTCATCATGGGAGATTCATGAGAACTGAAGCTTGGTTGACCCGAAAAGTGTGTTGTGGAGGGGAGCTAGTGTGGTCAAGCTTCTATTCATCTGCTTTGAATAACCGCAGCTGGATTTATCCAAGTGGGAAATTCAACAAATATTTTCTCCTTCATCCTAGGATTGTGCAATTTGGAGTCATTTAAACACATTGATTGGATCCAAAATCTTGAAAACAAAAATTCAACAAGGACATAAAATTTCAAACCCTTCAATAGAAGCAAATACCTTTAAAATAATCCAAGTGCTACTGCTTGTCCCTTGGGATTTCATCCTTAGAGGCTTCTAAGTACTTGGGCCCATTTCTCAATTTTCTCTCTAAAGTCAACATTAGGGAACTATTGCCTTGATTCTCTTGATTTCTACGTAATGGACCTTGTGGGATGAAAAGGAAATTGAGACATAGACATTTAGTTTGAAAAACTAAGCAAGAAGTGTGGATGTGGTAAAAAGCAAGTCATTAACCAAGATTAAATCAATTGAGCCACATACATGTGTTTGATATCTTTTGTCTTATGGTCTTCCAAGCAAAACATTGGTCTTTTAGTTTGAACTACTCATAGGTTAAATCATGTTCTTCACTATCTTGGTCTTGTAAACCAAGTCTCTCTTAGGTTCATTTAGGATCAAAACAACCAATCATTTCATCCATATCAAACATCAATCAAATCCCATCTCAAAAATAACTCTTAGAAATCGTGGAAAAATCCTTCATACTAGACTTTTGGAAAATTCTTTAAATAAAAATCATCTTGTTTGACTAAGTGTGTGTAGATGCATCCTTCTTCATACTCTTAGTTAAATTATCACCTTGTGGACAAGTTTATTCCAAGAAAACATCCAACATCTTGGGGTTTATAAGTCCATTATCCAAATCAAACCAAATCAAATCAAAAATCAAAAATCCAAAAGTCCTAAAGTCTAGTATTCCTCCAAGGGTCCTAAAATTTCAACACCCATATCATTCACCCCTTTCATCCCTCACCTCATCATTGGTCCTAAATCCCTTAGAGGTCAACAAGGTAAAAATGCAAGAAGAACATGGAATATAAACTTGATCCATACATCATGAATGGTCTAAATCAACCAAACTATCAAAGCCCTACAATGCCAATTGATTATCAAAACTCACATTTATGCAATCCATACATGGGATCATTATCTCCTACAAACCTAAATGGTGCAAAAAATGTGATTATGCCCAATCTAAATTTTGGAACACCTTTCCCTATGGTAGATCTAAATCAAATTCCAATCCTACAAATCTATCAACCAAACAATAAATACATGAGTCTTCAACAAAACAACATTATCCCACCAAATCCATACATGTCAAATGTGAATATACCAAGTACAAGTTTACCAAACATGAACATTTCAAATCCACACTTGGTAAACTTTGGGATAGATATGTTTGTCAATCATACAAATGATGTTCAAAGTCCAAACAAGATGTTAACGACTCCATGTATTAATCCAAGTCAAGGTAACACCATGCAAAATCAAAGTTACCTAAATCAAGGCAATATGTTTTCCAACCACAAAAATGTTCAATTTCAACCAATAATGCCAAATCTAAACATCATCCCAAATCAAAACATTGTCCAAAATCAATTTGTCCATGATCCCATACAAACACCACAAGTATACATTCCAAATCTGCTTGAACAAAAACCAAATCAACTATGTCAAGGGAGTCAAGATCAAAATCAAGACCAAACGTTGCTAGATCAAATTGCTTCACTTGCCAAAATAATTGAAGCATTGAGCCAAGAGACGTCTCCACCCCAAAATCAATACACTCTTCCATTGGTTAAACCATGTCATCAAAGCATTGATTTGTGTCTACAACCACATCAAGAACAATATCTCCAATGTTAAGAGGTTGGATATCAAGATAAACAACATCAACAACAAACCCAATCACCCCATCTCGAACATCAGTCATCACATCTCCAAGATCAATCACAACTATCCATCAATGAGCACCTTGAATATATTTCTACCTCGTCCAATGATCAAATCAACATATATCAAGGGTCACTTTTCAATCATGATAAAAATCCACCAACAATACCCAACAGTGATCCAATTCAAGAAATGATAACATCATTTGATCATATGGTTGAAAACATTGAAAATATCTCCTCCACAATCGTTGAAAACAATGATCAAGATATTTCCATCAATGAGCACCTTGAAGATGTTTCCACCTCATCTAATTATCAACTCCACATACATCAAGAGTCACTTTTTTGTCATGATCAAAACCCCTCAACAATATTTGACAATGATCTATTTCAAGGAGTGTTAGAATTATTTGATCCTATTGACATAATTTATGATCCATCAACCAATGATCATGTTAAAAATGTCTCTACATCACCTAATGAGCTAGAGGATATATCTCAAGATTTTACCCCAAAGCATTATCGACATCTTTCACCAAAGTCTAGCAATGGTCCTTTCCAAGACATATTGACATTCTTTGACCTCATGGTTACAGATACTGAAGGAATCCTCAACTCAACACTTGATCCAAGACCACTCAAAGCTCAAGAGGATATTGAGCCACTTCCCATGCCTAAAAAAGATATCCAGGAACTCTTTATAAGCAATCCATCCTTTGAAATTGATTCATATCAAGAACTTGATCCAAAGCATGTTGAAAGTAATTCTAAAATCATTCAAGATCAATAATTTATTCTCCACGATACTACAATGATCTAATGACACTCTCCAAGATGTCACAAATGATGATCATATCTAGATAGCACATATTCCTCCATCTACCCATGAGATGCTTACTCCTAATGGACACATAGATGATCTTCATTCAAAAAAAGAGTCTCATACTCTTGATATCATTACCAAGGAACAAGAGTCTCCTACTCTTAACATTTGTACACATGATCAAGATATAGAAAAATATAGAGACATATCATAAATGGGTCATGAAGAAGGATTCTACAGAAGTTGTGAATCAGAAACATCCTATGAAGGCATATCAAAAATGAATCATGAGGAAGACTTCTACGTGGATAGTGAATCATCAAAATTTGATATTATCAAGCTGAAGATATCAATCAAGAAGTTATCTCACACACAGAGGATCCTATCACTTACCTTTCTAAGGGAAAGCTATCTTATCAATGAAGAAGCTAGATCACCTTTGAAGATCCACGACAGAGTAGAGAAGAAATAGCACCTTGTTTCCAAGGTAAACCATATCTTATTGCAAATAAAATGTTTCAACAAATGAATTATCAAGGCAGATGATTAGGCCTACATGAATAGGGTATCCTGGAACCAGTGCAAATTATTGGCAATCCTAAACATCAAGGTCTTGGTTATTCAACAATTAAGAGATCTAAAAATATTAGTGATACCTCTATAATACTAGGGGCAATTTTATCTAGTGTAAACATCAACATAGGGAGCATGAAGAATCCTTATGATGAAACTGATGCCAATTCTACAACCAGCCATATCATGAATCTTCATCCACCTATCACCCCATCCACGAATTGGGACCAACATCAAAATAAATATTTGAATCAAAGCACAAAGAATGTTATCAAAGAAAAAGAAGCTAAGGAATATAATGGACAAATCAAATACACATGGATACCAAAGAATATAAAGAAAGATTATCCCTATCAAACTCCATTAGTCAAAGAAACTATGGGGAAAAATAAAAAAGGGAAAATTATCCATCAAAGATTTCCACACAAGCAAAATTAGGCTTCCCAAGTGACGTACAAAGTATAGCAATCAATTGGTCCTAATTCCATTCACATTTTTGTATCCACCCATCATTGCTCATCTTCCCAAGTTTGGAGAGTCAAAGGTTCCAAACTATCAACCAATCCATCTTTCATTCCTAAACACACTCCATCCATGCCTCCATGCATGATATCCAATTCTCAAATTCACTATGTATTGGCAACTACCCTTCATCATAAGGATTCAAAAGGCATTCTATTATGATGTGCACACAAAGACAAAGTTAACTCTGGTATCGATAAAGAAGATTAGGAATCTCAAAAGTTGTATTCAAGTGCATGTATCTTGGAAAAACAACTTCTTTAGGGAGGATATCGATGGCACATTATGACAGAAGCATCTACATGAACACCAACAGGTGATTCAGCATGAGCTTAAAATCTTTCATAGAGAAATACAAAAAAATTAAAAAAATATGAAAATCCAAAAAAAATCAAAAAAAGGATTGAAAACAGTAAAGAGAAAAATTGTCCTCTAGTGAAAACCACTTTGGTGGCACTTTGGGCAAGTACCATGATGAAAACCTAGAAAATAGGCGTCATGTGTAGAATTGAGCATCTATGTGCTAGTTCAGGTGGAATCATCTCATCCCATCCATAATAAATCCAACATTACACCCATCTTATCCATAATAAAACCATTCATTCAGAACCATTTATCCAATCCATCTACATCCATCTTCCAAGTTATCTTGATCTTGAAAAAAGTTTGGTGTACACTTTACACTTGCTTATGGTAAACATCTTGACATGAGTCATTTTCATTGATCCTATCCTATCCCAATGTTATCTGAGAAATGAAGCACTATCCAAATGAGCATCCTTTATTCGAACACCTTATCTTATCACAAGATAATCCTTGTCATCCTTTTTGTGCTTACCAAATCCATCTATCCACACAACTATCCAAGAATCCACCCATGGCATTCCATACATTGCTAGACATTGGGGTTAGATATTTACATCTTGCTTTGGGAGTAAATCTTGATCTATATCTTCCAACTTATGTGGTGATCCAAACATTGGCAAACATAAAATCAAATTGGTCAAATCACTTGTGAGCAAAAATTCCAAATCACTAACCCATGGCATATTTTGAAGAGAAGATGTTCCTTATCAATAATTATCTTCCATTGAACATTAATCCAAACAATCAATATTAGTTGCATCTAATTGGTACTTCAATGTCATATCAAATCATCCAAAACAACTTTTGTTCCAAATCAAGCTTCAAAATCCTGATCAATCAAATCCAATCAATCCATCATCTTGGGATATCCTTCCCAATCCTTGTGTTGCTTAATAATATCATTGCATTGTTGTGTATCCTTGAAAATTTTATCATCATCAATCCCTTATCATCTTGGGATATCCTTCCCAATCCTTGTGTTGCTTAACACTATCCTTGCATTGTTGTGTATCCTCGACAATGTTATCATCATCAATCCCTCATCATCTTGGGATATCCATCCTAATCCTCGTGTTGCTTAACAATATCCTTGCATTATTGTGTATCCTCAACAATGTTATCATCATCAATCCATCAATTTGATCAATCAACCCTAGCTTGGTTTTCAAAAAAATCCCAAATAGAGCACTAATATGATCACACATGTCCATATCCAAAACGTCAAAATCAGGAAAAAAATACAAAACATTCAAAAAACTAAGAAAATCCAAAAACATCCAAAATCATATCAAAATCCAAAAACATTCATAAAAATAGAAAACATCAAAAACATGGTATCCCAACTACGTTGTCTTTGAGCTTAAACATAGGCAAGGCTAATCTTTGATCAACTCCTAAGACACAAAAACACAAAAACATTCAAAAAACACAAAATCCAAAAACATTCATAAAATCTCATAAAACACCAACAACATTGGAAAATTCAAAAATCAAAACATTTGCAAAACCTTGAAAATACCAAAAACAGCCTCAAAACACTTCAAAAACATCAAAAACATTCAAATATTTGAAAAAAAAATCCACCCATCCCATTTCACAATCACCCAAAATAAACCTCCACTCACAATAAATTAATCATCATCCTCAACCTTTGGTGAAACAGACAGAAACAAGTTTAGCAGGTTACAAGTGAAAACTCAAAACATCAAAGTCTCAAGTGTAGGTCAGTAGGTAAACAAGTTGGTCAACTCTTGATATTAATAGCCTATCATCCAGTCAATCACAAATCATCTGATAACATCATGTCCTAGAATGCATCCTTCCTACAATGGACATCAACATCAGGCATCACCATAGTTTAGTCTTGGCTAGTAGTATGAAGAACATTAGCTTGTTTGTTTTCTTGATCTTTGTATTTTTGGCTTATCTTATTGCGCTCATTCCAATGACCTCTCGATGATGTCCAAACAAAAGGATTTAGAGAGAAAGGAATGGGACAACGATCATTATCTTTTTATCTGTTGTGCTTGTTGGATGTTCTTGTAATATAACCTTGGTCATGCGTGCTTTGTTTAGTTTGTAGGGAGGGTGTTTTAGGTGTCTTCTTGACCACATAGGAAGGCTTGCCTTTCTATGTTTTGGTCTGATATTTTTGAAATATATGAACTATATTTTGAATAAGGTTTTGTATGTCAGGTGTGAACAAGAATACTCTTATCTGATTGTCGAGTCAAAGTCCATCACACTAGGTGCAATGCCATCCTAGTTCTTTATACCTTCATACATTGTAGATATGTGTGTTATCAAGCATAAGGTAAGTAGCCCTTTTAAAATCCCAATTCCTGATAAGAAAATCTCATCATCATCATCATCTCTAATAAAGTATCGTAGATCATGGACTTGTTGGATCCTCTTGTCTTCATCTCATTTCTTTTATCCTCTTTTCACGCTAACATAATATCATGTCCATCATGCATCCACAAACCATTAGCATACATACGTCTCATAATGATGGCATCTCACATGCATTGTATCATCATTTAAGATGTTTAGGATAATATAGTTTTGCTATTCTCAACATCTTAGTTCATCTCATTAGCGTCGTCATCATAACCATCCATACATCCATCTTGAACCTCTTTTTCGTGAGATCGACCCTCAAATTGAACTTTTCACTCGATCTCTCGAGGGGACAATGTACCAGCATAATTCTTCTCACTGGGGCAGCAATGGGGCATCTAAAAAAATTGGATTTTTTTTTAATTTTGATCTCGGCAAGGTTATTCTTTGAACCAATGTAGCAAGTACATTGCTTCAAACAGGGGCAAAATGTAGACACATAAAATATACCGATTGATTTCATGCACCTAATCCTCATTTACTAACACCAATTCATCCTGAATCATCTCATTTACTAACCATTTAATTGAATAACCCTTATTTGATTAAATTCATCACATTTCATCTCTTAATTAAATAAATTAATTTTATCTGATTAAGTTAGTATCCCCTATTAATTAAATAAATCATTTTGTTTAATTAATCCTATAGTCCCTCTCTTAATTAAATAATTCATTTTATTTAATTAAGTCCTAAAGTCATTTCCTTTAAATTGAATAAATTTATCCTTATTTGATTTAAATCTAACACCATCATCTTTAATTAAATAAATAAAACTTTATTTAATTAATTCTAAATTCATTATTCATCTCATTTTGATTTATTTAAATCCTAAAATCTAAATCAAATTGTCAAATCAACTAATCTCCCTTAAAATTAATCAAATCTTGATTAATCCTAATCTTAATCCATCAAATCCTCTAGATTTTGTAACTTGCTCATGAAAATCAATTTAATTAATTTATAAATCTATATTTTCATTCAAAAAGGCATCAAAGGATGGAATATTCCTCAAATTTGAAATCTCCCCCCAAAAAGGACTTTTCCATCCAACAAAGCATTAAAAGCCTCTTACATGTCCTTTTCTTGAGCCAAGTGGCATTTAATTCATCCTTCATCTCCCTCCAACATTTCACTTCTCCATTTTTTAATTTCTACCTAATAACATTAATGTGCACATTCATCCAAATGTGCTCCACCTTTGTCCACTCACATGTTGACAAGTGGCATTGTGCTATTGGTTGGTGTTTGATCCCACATTCATCCATTTTTCCTATTCTTCCATCATTCTCTTCAATAAATAGAAGTCTCTCATATTGATTTTAGGGACACAACTTCATGCAACATTATCATCTTCATGTTTTGAGCAACATTTATCCATTTTCATCCACTTTCATCATTTCATAGCTAAGTTATGGAGAAATTTCATCAAGGAACATCAAATCTTCACCATTGATCATCAAGCTTGCAAGGAATTGGGAAAGGGCTATTTTCCACATCAAAATAGCACCAATTCCCCCATGGGATTGAGAGTTTTTTTATTTTGAGCAAGATTAGATAGCTTTTACTTGTGTTCATGTTATTTCTTGTTCTTGATATTTCAAATGAATCTTATGGGGAATGATGATTTAACTTGCATAATGGACTAGTAATGTGTTGTTTGTGCATGTATAGGATCACCATTCATAGAGCTTAATTGTTCTATGTTTTTTACACTACTTTGGCGAACCTTGTGTTGAACACTATCTTCAGAATTGATGTAGTGTGTTGAATCTATTTGGATCCTTGCCAAGCATATGTTTGCGTCACCCTCATTATAATTCCACCCTAGGATATTTTGGTACTAACCTAAATTTAATTTAATGTTGGATGGACGACTTTGGATATGTTTCAAAGTTGAAGATGGTATAAATGCAGGATGAGTTAATGGTGAATTTGAGAACAAAGAGAGATAAGTGCAAAGAAATAAAGCAGATAGATGCGATACTGATTCAAATCAGTGATTGTGTGTGATGCAAGTGTGGCAGATCAGTGTGAAGCCTAAATGTTGAGTTTTTGGATGTAGTGAGTTGAAGGTGTACTCTATCATTCATGCATTTCTACAAGTGGTTGAGAAAATTATGTTGGATTTCTCTGTTGCATTGAGATTGTCTTCTCTCTATAGCATATCTCTTCTATCTTCATTGTATCTCTATGGTAGCGAGCCCTTTGGGTTGTTAGCCTAGTTGGATAGTTAGTCCTAATCTAGACAATGAGTCCTTTTTTGTAGTGAACATTGTTTCTCAGGAAGTGAGCCTTTTGTAATTAGTTTTGATATTCTCTATAGTGTGAGTTAATCCTCACCATGGTTTTTCCCTTATTGGGTTTTCCACGTAAATCTAGTGTTGTGTTTTTATGATGGTTTTTTCAATTTCTGCACTTGCACTTAATGTTTAAACAGTTAAGCAGTATTAAGGATTAGTTCTAGTGAATAATTTAAAGGTTTTAAGTTTGTGAAAACTGAATCACCCCCCCCTCTCAATTGTCCTATCCAACAATTGGTATCAAAGCTTGGTTTCTTGGAGTAGAGATTAACTGCTTAAGGAAGGTCTAGGATGGCTAGCATAGTTACTTATGATTATCTAAGGTTTGATGGAACTAATTATGCTATCTAGAAAATATTGATGGAAGAATATTTGGAGTATTGTGGATATGATGTGGAGAAATATTTCAAGAATCATTACACTCCTACCAATGGTCCAAGTACCGTTGATGAGATCAAGACACATGAAGTGAACAATAAGGTGAAGTACATTTTGAAGAATAGTCTTGTACATTTCGAGTTGATTAAGGTTCAAAATCTAAAGACTGATAAAGAAGTCTGGGATGCTTTGGAAAGGGCACATGAAGGTGATGAAAGGGTCAAAGAGGCAAAATTGTGGAATTTGGAAACATAGTTTGAGCTTCTGCATATGTCTGAAGATGAAAATGTTAAAGCTTATGTACAAAGATTGGATGAGATAGCAGCTGGTATGCGATGTAATACTCCTCTGGCTAAGGAGTCGGAAGAGAAAGATAGGTCAAGGGCTTCTTCTGATATTTCATACGTTGAGAATTGAATTAAGTAAATAAGGGTAATATTAATTATTAAAATGTTAGATTAAATTGTATTTAAATATTTAATTATTTAATTTATCTTTTTGAAAAAGTTATGAGTTTATTAAATGTTAATTAAATATTAAAATTGTGTTTATTATTTTAACTAATTATCTTGTTGAGGATAATTGTTAGAATAAATTATATAAACTAATTAGATAATGTGCTTTGTAAATAAAAGTTGTAAAAAGCGGAAATTAAAACAAAAAAAAACATTGAAAATAGAAAAGTAAATAAATAAAAGAAGGAAAAAGATGAAAGAACAAATGGGAATTGAGATTTAACGAAAAGCTTGCTTTTAAAAAACATAATTTATTTTATTTAGAATTTTTGGAGAAAAAAATAAAAATAAAAATAAATAAATAAATAAAGTGGAGAGAGTTGATGGGAGGGGACCGGCTGCATGGAGGGAGGCCGAAGACCTCGGCAGTCGTTAGCATTCTTGTGGGAAGACTTTCTGTTAAAAAACGGAAGCCGTGGAGATCATAGGGGGGTTCCTCTATCTCATGGATGGCTGGGACCCTTAACTTCTGGGAGAGTGCTACCATACAGAGGATATCCACCTGAAGGATGTTAAAAGACACCTACGAAACTAAAAAGAGAGATTGGGAGTGAGAACTGAGAAGTTTTCACCAATGCTGATCTCTGTTCCATGAGGGTGCTCGAGAGAGAGAGCCCTCTTTGCAATCCGGGGCCTTGAATAGTGATCAACATGCCAATAAGCCGTGGATATTTGGAAAAAGTATCGAAGCTATGCCATGGTTGAAAGTGGGGAGAGCAAACATCTGAATCGGTGCAAAGTTTCCAGGTAAGTCTTGATTTGTATTAATCTGATATAGTAATATTTATTGTGATACAAGGAGTATTCTATTTATACGTATTGTTATTCTATTCAAACGTATTGTTAATTCCAGTTTCCTTATTCGAGATATCATAGCCAAGGTAATAGCAAAATTTATTTGGCAATTTAGATCTCGCCTCGTTGCTCTGTGACTTAAGGTAGCTGTCCTCAAGGTTAAGTTGTCTGCCAGTCAACTTTGTTTACTGAAAATTTCACATGCCTTTTTACCTCACTCTGCGGCGGCGTGCACCCTTCGTCATATCTTCCTGTGAGGTGATCCTCTTGAGGCCACTCACCATCTGCCTGTGTGTTTTGCTCTCTTTTGCGTCATAGCTGCATGAGTGGTGCTTTAAGCTTTGCTCTGTATTGCGTGGTTTTATGTTGGTTAACTTTGCCCAATGATTTGCACTTCATAATATTCATATGCAATGCAATAAGGGTTACTGTTGTGTAAGCAGTGCGCAGTCCTCTTTCATTAAATCTGTATGCTGCATGCGCTTAGGATACCAACAAAGCTCCCAATGTTAGGATGTGTTTCGATGGCTTCATTAATTCAAGACTCTGAGAGATTCCTTGCAAATCTGTTTGTGCATCGTGCTTAATTACATTCTTATGTTTTCTTTTTAGACCATGACATTGCGTTATCAGCTCTTCCAATCCTTCAACGTTTACCTTGAAGTAGTTGTATTCCGCAAGGAAGCTTGAATGTATGTCAAACTATCTCTCTAGCTGCTCGGTATTTGCGGCATGAGGAGTAGTCTTATCGCTGCTTTATCTTATTTCTTGTTTTCGTATCTCCCTCTTGTGCCTCCTTCTTGCCTGTTAATAAAAGGCTAGGTTCTTCTATTTAAAAAAAACCTTAAGACTAGGAATTAGAATCGAAGCTTTCTTAAGAAAAGGATAATATGCTACATCCTGAAACCGTTGGGATAATGATTTCAACCGGGCGCATTCTCTTAAGTTGATGTATTGTTTTATACTTTGAATCCTTCATTTGTAGTGGGCGCATTCCTCAAAATAAATAAATAAACTATTCTCCATGTTATTTGTTTTATGACCCTCTACTTGCTAGTTAAATGGAACGGCTTCCTTTAAAGCCTAGAAACTAGGGAAGAAAGTAATATTCTTAAAGCCTACGTAAGGATATAAGTTTCTTTTTTTTGAAGAATGAAATTGGGTAGATTCCTTTAAAACTTAAAACTTTTCACTAATTATTTGTCCCTTAAGAGGATCTTTATAGGATAGATATAGATGCACTTAAGGAGCCTCTTTTACTTATAAAAAAATTCACTTTTTCTTGTATTTAATTACTTTTAAACTTCTATTGTAGGAATTAATTAATTAATGAAATTATATTTAGATTGTGATGAAATTAATTAAAATATAGTAGGGGTCAAGATTCTTATTTTATTTTTAATTAATTTTTTTTTTAAATATAAAAATAAAAATAAAATTTATTGAATATGAAATTTCAAATATTCTATGAATTTGATTTATTATCTCAATTAATTAAATGAACTAAAAGGTGTCTTGCATCTTAACAATGTTAAGAGTAGGGTTAGATCAGAGTGAAATTTCTGGTGCAATAATAATGTGTTTATGGGTCAATATTTACATGTTGGATATGGTGGTTAGAGGGAGCTCGCTTAGTAATATTTGTGTATATATTACGATGTTAAATAAAAGTAGTTTGTTTGTGATTTATTAAATACATTTCTTCATTTTCCTTGATTGTTTTAAATGATTTCTTGATGCTCGAAAGATAAAAGATAAGGATGAGTTAATTATTCTTTGAAATGATTTTTATCCTTGAATATTTATTATTTCAAAAATCATGCAAGGTTATTGTTAATGAATAGTTAAATAATCAATGTTATATATTTAGTTTGGACTGTTTTATCAATATTTGAGAGTATTCACATTTATAATAAAATTTTCTAATCATTAGATAGTGTAAATAAATTTAGAGATTTATGGTTATTAAAGTATTAGAGTAAGGGGTAATTTTAATATTAGAGTTTTAGACTAAGGAGGAAATCTATTAGAAAATTTTGAAGTAAATGATGGATAACTAGGGACCTAATTAAGTTAATCAGGTTAGGATTTCGATTATTACTGTAATCTTTAATTATGTTTTATAAAGAAAGGTAATTTGATTTTGAGGTAAAAATATGCCTACCTAGTTCATCAATCTTTGGCTTCACCTTAGTGGGTGGCAGCCGCCTCTGAAACTGTCTGGGGTGACGGACCCTAGAAAGGGTTGCGTACCCACTCTTCTCTAGTATGTAATTTTTGTATGAGTAGCATAATGCTTATGAATAGAGGTTTGAGTTTAGCGTGTATTTGTGGTGTTGTGTTACTTTTGTGTTGGGGTAGATCTCTCCTTGAAAGTCGTAGGAGTGAACCCTTGGTTGGTCAGTCAATGAGTTGGAGCAGCTCAAGTTGTCGAACTACGGTGCCTCTGCGAATTATATACGTAGGCAAGGCCATCGAGTGATGAGCTCCCGAGGCATTAGGTCGGGCCCCTAGGACTGTTCTTCGGAGTCTTGTTTGAGTCTTGTCATTTATTTCCGGTAACGTAAAAACTACCATTGATATATATAGCTTCTCTTAGTGATCATGCGCTAACTATCTTTGATCTGATGTGTGTGCCAAGTCATGTAGATCTTGCAGGTATAGGCATTGGGAGCAAGGACTTGTCAATAAAATGGAAGGTAAGAGGTATGTTAAGTTGACCTAAGTAGACTCTATTGCCAAGTTAGTAAATCACTTCTATCTTTTCTTGTTGCTTGTGTAATCTTTGAGTATAGCTATAAGTAGTGAATAGTGTTGTTGTTATCTTTGTTTCGTATTTAGTTGTTTGTGAAGTAACCTCGCGTGCCCTAGAGAACTAAGTGTACTAGTGTAATGTAATGTGTTTGTGTTTATGGTTAGTGTTCTTGTATGTTCAATTGTAATGTTTAAAAAAAAAATTATTTGCTTTGTCTGTGTTCTTTGGGTTGCATGACGGGCGTTACAACTTGGTATCAGAGCAAAGGTTCTAACACTGGGCACTCTGGTTTCATATGAGCCCACTATGTTGTCCGGTTTATATATTCTATCTAGAAGAAAAGTTAGTCTACATATGCATATGTTATGAAGGCAAAAATGTTATATTGAATGAATAGAGGTGAATGTGAATTTATTAATTGGAGTTGTTAAGTGATCATAGTAATCATGATATTGGCTTGTAGCATCATGAGATATATGGAAAATAGTACTTATGGAATGTGATCTTTTGAAGAATAATGGAGTTGTGCATGTAATTGTAACCCCTGTAAATGTGAAGAAACCAGTAACTGTGCATTGATTGAGTGTTGTGAGTACCCTGTGCTTGCTTTGTGTGCCATGCGATGGTGATACTATGTAGCCATCCATGGGAAAACTATTGTATTTGGTGTGGGATTAACCATACCATTATGTGTGTATGTCTGTTACCTGATTGAGGGCCAACCCACGTGTGGTTGAAAATCTATACAAATAAGAGTAGCCAAAAGCTAGTTTCATGGATTCTTTTCTTTTGGTTCTCTAGTCCCTCAATCTGTGAAGGGGTAGTAGCAGCCACAAAGTTCCTTGGGCGGAGTGTGTAGCGTACGCATATTGCGACGCAGAGTATTCTTAGCTCAACCGATCCCAAGGAAACGTACTCACTACTTCCCCTTATGATGGATCAGGGTACTTGATTCATATGTGACAGCCGAAACCCCACAGTTTTGAGTATAGTAGCATTGGTTGTTAGTATTGGTCTGGCCGTCCATAGGGACGTTGAGCTGACATTAGCGAGTGAACCTCGTCCGTATAAGAGGTGAAGCTCGAGGAGCCCCATATTGATATGCCCACATATGTATTGCATACAGCGTATTTGCACATGTTCCGACATGATGCAATGGATACGATGCCACACCCCACTGATGTTCCGACACAGTGTTGGTGATGATGCCGTGTTGTTGATGGTAGCGAGCTGGGCTCGAGGACATGATGCCACGTGCTTAGACATGTGAAGGTGCACTATGAGATGTGCTATGATAGCCTACTTGTGTGATGAGCGTAATGGGGCCTCACACATTTGTAGAGGGATACTCATGTTTGCTTTCGACAGTGTTTGGGTCGGTTAGCATATGGGTAGGTCCTGGCCATGTATACCTCTGGCGACGGCGAGTACCTGCGTGTGCCTTCTCCACGATGTATCGCTATGCGGGGTGTGTCTAGCGCGTGCCTACTTCCGCGGAGCCACAGACACACTGCCATGCGGCATATGACCAGTACGTGCCTTCTCCGGCTGGTGTATGACCACGCCGCACTGAGATGCGATGCAGGATGGAGGCCGAGGTGCACATCCTATGCGGGCAACCAAGGAGTGCGAGGGCCACTTGGTTAGTCCATGTCGCGTGACGACGCGAGGCAGAGTGTAGCCGAGGAGTACACTCTGGGTCATGTGGATGGCGTGCTCATTCCGCACCACATGGGGGCTATTGTATAGCCGGACGTTGTTCCCTCCTTCCTCGTTTGGTGGCTAGTATCTAGTCATGCAGTGTTGTATAGTGCAATTTCTAAGATTGTGAAGTTTCTTTATAATTATTGATGATTTTCTAGCAATTGTGAAAGCCGACAACTTGTTATATTTGATTGTGATGGTTTAGCCACACCTTGTGATCTTATTTGCTCGTAGCCCTCGTGGTTACATTTTTTTTAGTGTTGAAATCGTGCACATTTATTTCTTTATTGTTGAAATTGAATTTTATTTCTTTTAATTATGGCTTTGGTGGCTAAACTAATTTTACCCTCATTGTTTTCGAGGTCGGCTATGTGTTGTATTGTGATTCCTCTCCAAGGACGTATGAGACGGACTTGAGAGAGTGTATACGAGGAAGTAGACGCAGGGAACCTTGAGGATGGGGGTATGTGAGGCTATTTTAATAGCTAGGACCCACTACCCACCTATGTGTGATGACTATCTTTTGGAGGCTAACCACCTTGTACAACAAGAGATGGGTCATAGTGGTCTTGTTTGGATGGTCTCGCCATGTGTGTGTGGCCTAACACCATCAAGCCACTGAGTGTGAGGTATGGATTATGTGAGATGGATATTGGCTCTTGGCTCATGGTTTATGTATCATGGATTAGTATGCTGCTTTCCGGCGTCCAGATGGACCCTTGTGTAGCCTTGTGATGTGCTTTTACTAGTGATGTGATTGTGTATGTATTAGATGTATATTTCTTATGCATTGTTGCTTATTGATGTGAAAGAGGGATAACCATGTGGTTCTAAATGAGGGTATATTGTGACTCTGTGGATAAAATAGATTGGATATTATTGAGAATCGTAAATTATGACTTAAATATGTTACTGAAACGTGATATGGTGTGTATTTTTGTTAATTTCAAGTAATCATTTGATGTGTTCTACCTTCTAGGATATTTTGAAGATGATGTTGTGTAAATGGAAAATTGAGTTAATAAGAGTACTTGCTATTGTTATTAATGCTGAAACCCAGTATGTTATTGTAAGAGATGTAAGGAATTATAAATAAAAGTAGTTAAGAAGATATTGTTTTCAAATGTGAAGCCGAATAGTGATTCTAATTGCAATGATGCAGAAAGAGGGTGTACATCAATTATAGATTAGATAAAATTTGGTACTAGTATGGTTATGTTTCCTTTTTGAGCCATGTGACTTCCAGGAGTAAGTCAAGTTTTAGGGGGGGAGGATGTAATACTCCTATGGCTAAGGAGTCGGAAGAGAAAGATAGGTCAAGGGCTTCTTCTGATATTTCATACGTTGAGAATTGAATTAAGTAAATAAGGGTAATATTAATTATTAAAATGTTAGATTAAATTGTATTTAAATATTTAATTATTTAATTTATCTTTTTGAAAAAGTTATGAGTTTATTAAATGTTAATTAAATATTAAAATTGTGTTTATTATTTTAACTAATTATCTTGTTGAGGATAATTGTTAGAATAAATTATATAAACTAATTAGATAATGTGCTTTGTAAATAAAAGTTGTAAAAAGCGGAAATTAAAACAAAAAAAACATTGAAAATAGAAAAGTAAATAAATAAAAGAAGGAAAAAGATGAAAGAACAAATGGGAATTGAGATTTAACGAAAAGCTTGCTTTTAAAAAACATAATTTATTTTATTTAGAATTTTTGGAGAAAAAAATAAAAATAAAAATAAATAAATAAATAAAGTGGAGAGAGTTGATGGGAGGGGACCGGCTGCATGGAGGGAGGCCGAAGACCTCGGCAGTCGTTAGCATTCTTGTGGGAAGACTTTCTGTTAAAAAATGGAAGCCGTGGAGATCATAGGGGGGTTCCTCTATCTCATGGATGGCTGGGACCCTTAACTTCTGGGAGAGTGCTACCATACAGAGGATATCCACCTGAAGGATGTTAAAAGACACCTACGAAACTAAAAAGAGAGATTGGGAGTGAGAACTGAGAAGTTTTCACCAATGCTGATCTCTGTTCCATGAGGGTGCTCGAGAGAGAGAGCCCTCTTTGCAATCCGGGGCCTTGAATAGTGATCAACATGCCAATAAGCCGTGGATATTTGGAAAAAGTATCGAAGCTATGCCATGGTTGAAAGTGGGGAGAGCAAACATCTGAATCGGTGCAAAGTTTCCAGGTAAGTCTTGATTTGTATTAATCTGATATAGTAATATTTATTGTGATACAAGGAGTATTCTATTTATACGTATTGTTATTCTATTCAAACGTATTGTTAATTCCAGTTTCCTTATTCGAGATATCATAGCCAAGGTAATAGCAGAATTTATTTGGCAATTTAGATCTCGCCTCGTTGCTCTGTGACTTAAGGTAGCTGTCCTCAAGGTTAAGTTGTCTGCCAGTCAACTTTGTTTACTGAAAATTTCACATGCCTTTTTACCTCACTCTGCGGCGGCGTGCACCCTTCGTCATATCTTCCTGTGAGGTGATCCTCTTGAGGCCACTCACCATCTGCCTGTGTGTTTTGCTCTCTTTTGCGTCATAGCTGCATGAGTGGTGCTTTAAGCTTTGCTCTGTATTGCGTGGTTTTATGTTGGTTAACTTTGCCCAATGATTTGCACTTCATAATATTCATATGCAATGCAATAAGGGTTACTGTTGTGTAAGCAGTGCGCAGTCCTCTTTCATTAAATCTGTATGCTGCATGCGCTTAGGATACCAACAAAGCTCCCAATGTTAGGATGTGTTTCGATGGCTTCATTAATTCAAGACTCTGAGAGCTTCCTTGCAAATCTGTTTGTGCATCGTGCTTAATTACATTCTTATGTTTTCTTTTTAGACCATGACATTGCGTTATCAGCTCTTCCAATCCTTCAACGTTTACCTTGAAGTAGTTGTATTCCGCAAGGAAGCTTGAATGTATGTCAAACTATCTCTCTAGCTGCTCGGTATTTGCGGCATGAGGAGTAGTCTTATCGCTGCTTTATCTTATTTCTTGTTTTCGTATCTCCCTCTTGTGCCTCCTTCTTGCCTGTTAATAAAAGGCTAGGTTCTTCTATTTAAAAAAAACCTTAAGACTAGGAATTAGAATCGAAGCTTTCTTAAGAAAAGGATAATATGCTACATCCTGAAACCGTTGGGATAATGATTTCAACCGGGCGCATTCTCTTAAGTTGATGTATTGTTTTATACTTTGAATCCTTCATTTGTAGTGGGCGCATTCCTCAAAATAAATAAATAAACTATTCTCCATGTTATTTGTTTTATGACCCTCTACTTGCTAGTTAAATGGAACGGCTTCCTTTAAAGCCTAGAAACTAGGGAAGAAAGTAATATTCTTAAAGCCTACGTAAGGATATAAGTTTCTTTTTTTTGAAGAATGAAATTGGGTAGATTCCTTTAAAACTTAAAACTTTTCACTAATTATTTGTCCCTTAAGAGGATCTTTATAGGATAGATATAGATGCACTTAAGGAGCCTCTTTTACTTATAAAAAAATTCACTTTTTCTTGTATTTAATTACTTTTAAACTTCTATTGTAGGAATTAATTAATTAATGAAATTATATTTAGATTGTGATGAAATTAATTAAAATATAGTAGGGGTCAAGATTCTTATTTTATTTTTAATTAATTTTTTTTTTAAATATAAAAATAAAAATAAAATTTATTGAATATGAAATTTCAAATATTCTATGAATTTGATTTATTATCTCAATTAATTAAATGAACTAAAAGGTGTCTTGCATCTTAACAATGTTAAGAGTAGGGTTAGATCAGAGTGAAATTTCTGGTGCAATAATAATGTGTTTATGGGTCAATATTTACATGTTGGATATGGTGGTTAGAGGGAGCTCGCTTAGTAATATTTGTGTATATATTACGATGTTAAATAAAAGTAGTTTGTTTGTGATTTATTAAATACATTTCTTCATTTTCCTTGATTGTTTTAAATGATTTCTTGATGCTCGAAAGATAAAAGATAAGGATGAGTTAATTATTCTTTGAAATGATTTTTATCCTTGAATATTTATTATTTCAAAAATCATGCAAGGTTATTGTTAATGAATAGTTAAATAATCAATGTTATATATTTAGTTTGGACTGTTTTATCAATATTTGAGAGTATTCACATTTATAATAAAATTTTCTAATCATTAGATAGTGTAAATAAATTTAGAGATTTATGGTTATTAAAGTATTAGAGTAAGGGGTAATTTTAATATTAGAGTTTTAGACTAAGGAGGAAATCTATTAGAAAATTTTGAAGTAAATGATGGATAACTAGGGACCTAATTAAGTTAATCAGGTTAGGATTTCGATTATTACTGTAATCTTTAATTATGTTTTATAAAGAAAGGTAATTTGATTTTGAGGTAAAAATATGCCTACCTAGTTCATCAATCTTTGGCTTCACCTTAGTGGGTGGCAGCCGCCTCTGAAACTGTCTGGGGTGACGGACCCTAGAAAGGGTTGCGTACCCACTCTTCTCTAGTATGTAATTTTTGTATGAGTAGCATAATGCTTATGAATAGAGGTTTGAGTTTAGCGTGTATTTGTGGTGTTGTGTTACTTTTGTGTTGGGGTAGATCTCTCCTTGAAAGTCGTAGGAGTGAACCCTTGGTTGGTCAGTCAATGAGTTGGAGCAGCTCAAGTTGTCGAACTACGGTGCCTCTGCGAATTATATACGTAGGCAAGGCCATCGAGTGATGAGCTCCCGAGGCATTAGGTCGGGCCCCTAGGACTATTCTTCTAAGTCTTGTTTGAGTCTTGTCGTTTATTTCTGCCAACGTAAAAACTACCATTGATTTATATAGCTTCTTTTAGTGATCATGTGTTAACTATCTTTGATCTAATGTGTGTGCCAAGTCATGTAGACCTTGCAGGTATAGGCATTGGGAGCAAGGACTTGTCGATAAAATAGAATGTAAGAGGTATGTTAAGATGACCTAAGTAAGTAGACTCAATTACCAAAGTTAATAAATCACTTCTATCTTTTCTTGTAGCTTGTGTGATCATTGAGTATAGCTATAAGTAGTGAATAGTGTTGTTATCTTTGTTTCGTATTTAGTTGTTTGTGAAGTAACCTCGCGTGCCCTAGAGAACTAAGTGTACTAGTGTAATGTAATGTGTTTGTGTTTATGGTTAGTGTTCTTGTATGTTCAATTGTAATGTTTAAAAAAAAAATTATTTGCTTTGTCTGTGTTCTTTGGGTTGCATGACGGGCGTTACAACTTGGTATCAGAGCGAAGGTTCTAACACTGGGCACTCTGGTTTCATATGAGCCCATTATGTTGTCCGGTTTATATATTCTATCTAGAAGAAAAGTTAGTCTACATATGCATATGTTATGAAGGCAAAAATGTTATATTGAATGAATAGAGGTGAATGTGAATTTATTAATTGGAGTTGTTAAGTGATCATAGTAATCATGATATTGGCTTGTAGCATCATGAGATATATGGAAAATAGTACTTATGGAATGTGATCTTTTGAAGAATAATGGAGTTGTGCATGTAATTGTAACCCCTGTAAATGTGAAGAAACTAGTAACTGTGCATTGATTGAGTATTGTGAGTACCCTGTGCTTGCTTTGTGTGCCATGCGATGGTGATACTATGTAGCCATCCATGGGAAAACTATTGTATTTGGTGTGGGATTAACCATACCATTATGTGTGTATGTTTGTTACCTGATTGAGGGCCAACCCACGTGTGGTTGAAAATCTATACAAATAAGAGTAGCCAAAAGCTAGTTTCATGGATGCTTTTCTTTTGGTTCTCTAGTCCCTCAATCTGTGAAGGGGTAGTAGCAGCCACAAAGTTCCTTGGGCGGAGTGTGTAGCGTACGCATATTGCGACGCAGAGTATTCTTAGCTCAACCGATCCCAAGGAAACGTACTCACTACTTCCCCTTATGATGGATCAGGGTACTTGATTCATATGTACCAGCCTAAACCCAATAGTTTTGAGTATAGCAGCATTGGTTGTTAGTATTGGTCTGGCCGTCCATAGGGACGTTGAGCTGACATTAGCGAGTGAACCTCGTCCGTATGAGAGGTGAAGCTCGAGTAGCCCCATATTGATATGCCCACATATGTATTGCATACACCGTATTTGCACATGTTCCGACATGATGCAATGGATACGATGCCACACCCCACTGATGTTCCGACATAGTGCTGGTGATGATGCCGTGTTGTTGATGGTAGCGAGCTGGGCTCGAGGACACGATGCCACGTGCTTAGACACGTGAAGGTGCACTATGAGATGTGCTATGATAGCCTACTTGTGTGATGAGCGTAATGGGGCCTCACACATTTGTAGAGGGATACTCATGTTTGCTTTCGACAGTGTTTGGGTCGGTTAGCATATGGGTAGGTCCTGGCCATGTATACCTCTGGCGACGGCGAGTACCTGCGTGTGCCTTTTCCACGAGGTATCGCTATGCGGGGTGTGTCTAGCGTGTGCCTACTTCCGCGGAGCCACGGACACACTGCCATGCGGCATACGACCAGTGCGTGCCTTCTCCGGCTGGTGTATGACCACGCCGCACTGAGATGCGATGCAGGATGGAGGTCGAGGTGCACATCCTATGCGGGCAACCAAGGAGTGCGAGGGCCACTTGGTTAGTCCATGTCGCGTGACGACGCGAGGCAGAGTGTAGCCGAGGAGCACACTCTGGGTCATGTGGATGGCGTGCTCATTCCGCACCACATGGGGGGCTATTGTATAGCCGGACGTTGTTCCCTCCTTCCTCGTTTGGTGGCTAGTATCTAGTCACGCAGTGTTGTATAGTGCAATTTCTAAGATTGTGAAGTTTCTTTATAATTATTGATGATTTTCTAGCGATTGTGAAAGCCGACAACTTGTTATACTTGATTGTGATGGTTTAGCCATACCTTGTGATATTATTTGTTTGTAGCCTTCGTGGTTACATTGGATTTAGTGTTGAAATTGTGCACATTTATTTCTTTATTGTTGAAATTGAATTTTTTGTTTTCTTTTAATTATGACTTTGGTGGCTAAACTAATTTATCCTTATTGTTTTCGAGGTCGGCTATGTGTTGTATTGTGATTCCTCTCCAAGGACGTATGAGGCGGACTTGGTGAGTGTATACGAGGAAGTAGACGCAGGGAACCTTGAGGATGGGGGTATGTGAGGCTATTTTATAGCTAGGACCCACTACCTACCTATGTGTGATGACTATCTCTTGGAGGCTAACCACCTTGTGCAACAAGAGATGGGTCATAGTGGTCTTGTTTGGATGGTCTCGCCATGTGTGTGGCCTAACACCATCGACCGGTGGTATGGATTATGTGAGATGGATGTGGCTCTTGGCTCATGGTTTATGTATCGTGGATTGGTGTCTTTCGGTGATCCGGATGGACTTGTGTATGCTGCAGTGTGCTTTTCCTGATGGTGTGACTGTGTATGTATGTGTAGAAGAATATTCTTATATTGAGCCTATTGTTGTGAAAGAGGGATAACCATGTTGTTCTAAATGTGGGTATATTGTGACTCTGTGGTATAAAATAGATTGGATATTATTGAGAATCATAAATTGTGACTTAAAATATGTTACTGAATTATGTTATGGTGTGTATTTTTGTTAAGTTCAAGTAATCATTTGATGTGTTCTACCTTCTATGATATTTTGAAGATGATGTTGTGTAAATGGAAAATTGAGTTAAACCAGAGTACTTTACACTATTGTTGTGTCTTTGAGAGCAGGTATGTTATTGTGAGATGTAAGGGTATAAATAAAAGTAGATTAAAGATATTGTTTTTTGGAAATGTAGTAGAATGAAGTGATTCTAATTGCAATGATGCAGAAAGAGGGTGTACATCAATTATAGATTAGATAAAATTTGGTACTAGTATGGTTATGTTTCCTTTTTGAGCCATGTGACTTCCAGGAGTAAGTCAAGTTTTAGGGGGGGAGGATGTAATACTCCTCTGGCTAAGGAGTCGGAAGAGAAAGATAGGTCAAGGGCTTCTTCTGATATTTCATACGTTGAGAATTGAATTAAGTAAATAAGGGTAATATTAATTATTAAAATGTTAGATTAAATTGTATTTAAATATTTAATTATTTAATTTATCTTTTTGAAAAAGTTATGAGTTTATTAAATGTTAATTAAATATTAAAATTGTGTTTATTATTTTAACTAATTATCTTGTTGAGGATAATTGTTAGAATAAATTATATAAACTAATTAGATAATGTGCTTTGTAAATAAAAGTTGTAAAAAGCGGAAATTAAAACAAAAAAAAACATTGAAAATAGAAAAGTAAATAAATAAAAGAAGGAAAAAGATGAAAGAACAAATGGGAATTGAGATTTAACGAAAAGCTTGCTTTTAAAAAACATAATTTCTTTTATTTAGAATTTTTGGAGAGAAAAAAAAAATAAAAATAAATAAATAAATAAAGTGGAGAGAGTTCATGGGAGGGGACCGGCTGCATGGAGGGAGGCCGAAGACCTCGGCAGTCGTTAGCATTCTTGTGGGAAGACTTTCTGTTAAAAAACAGAAGCCGTGGAGATCATAGGGGGGTTCCTCTATCTCATGGATGGCTGGGACCCTTAACCTCTGGGAGAGTGCTACCATACAGATGATATCCACCTGAAGGATGTTAAAAGACACCTACGAAACTAAAAAGAGAGATTGGGAGTGAGAACTGAGAAGTTTTCACCAATGCTGATCTCTGTTCCATGAGGGTGCTCGAGAGAGAGAGCCCTCTTTGCAATCCGGGGCCTTGAATAGTGATCAACATGCCAATAAGCCGTGGATATTTGGAAAAAGTATCGAAGCTATGCCATGGTTGAAAGTGGGGAGAGCAAACATCTGAATCGGTGCAAAGTTTCCAGGTAAGTCTTGATTTGTATTAATCTGATATAGTAATATTTATTGTGATACAAGGAGTATTCTATTTATACGTATTGTTATTCTATTCAAACGTATTGTTAATTCCAGTTTCCTTATTCGAGATATCATAGCCAAGGTAATAGCAGAATTTATTTGGCAATTTAGATCTCACCTCGTTGCTCTGTGACTTAAGGTAGCTGTCCTCAAGGTTAAGTTGTCTGCCAGTCAACTTTGTTTACTGAAAATTTCACATGCCTTTTTACCTCACTCTGCGGCGGCGTGCACCCTTCGTCATATCTTCCTATGAGGTGATCCTCTTGAGGCCACTCACCATCTGCCTGTGTGTTTTGCTCTCTTTTGCGTCATAGCTGCATGAGTGGTGCTTTAAGCTTTGCTCTGTATTGCGTGGTTTTATGTTGGTTAACTTTGCCCAATGATTTGCACTTCATAATATTCATATGCAATGCAATAAGGGTTACTGTTGTGTAAGCAGTGCGCAGTCCTCTTTCATTAAATCTGTATGCTGCATGCGCTTAGGATACCAACAAAGCTCCCAATGTTAGGATGTGTTTCGATGGCTTCATTAATTCAAGACTCTGAGAGCTTCCTTGCAAATCTGTTTGTGCATCGTGCTTAATTACATTCTTATGTTTTCTTTTTAGACCATGACATTGCGTTATCAGCTCTTCCAATCCTTCAACGTTTACCTTGAAGTAGTTGTATTCCGCAAGGAAGCTTGAATGTATGTCAAACTATCTCTCTAGCTGCTCGGTATTTGCGGCATGAGGAGTAGTCTTATCGCTGCTTTATCTTATTTCTTGTTTTCGTATCTCCCTCTTGTGCCTCCTTCTTGCCTGTTAATAAAAGGCTAGGTTCTTCTATTTAAAAAAAAACCTTAAGACTAGGAATTAGAATCGAAGCTTTCTTATAAACCGTTGGGATAATGATTTCAACCGGGCGCATTCTCTTAAGTTGATGTATTGTTTTATACTTTGAATCCTTCATTTGTAGTGAGCGCATTCCTCAAAATAAATAAATAAACTATTCTCCATGTTATTTGTTTTATGACCCTCTACTTGCTAGTTAAATGGCACGGCTTCCTTTAAAGCCTAGAAACTAGGGAAGAAAGTAATATTCTTAAAGCCTACGTAAGGATATAAGTTTCTTTTTTTTGAAGAATGAAATTGGGTAGATTCCTTTAAAACTTAAAACTTTTCACTAATTATTTGTCCCTTAAGAGGATCTTTATAGGATAGATATAGATGCACTTAAGGAGCCTCTTTTACTTCTAAAAAAATTCACTTTTTCTTGTATTTAATTACTTTTAAACTTCTATTGTAGGAATTAATTAATTAATGAAATTATATTTAGATTGTGATGAAATTAATTAAAATATAGTAGGGGTCAAGATTCTTATTTTATTTTTATTTAATTTTTTTTTTAAATATAAAAATAAAAATAAAATTTATTGAATATGAAATTTCAAATATTCTATGAATTTGATTTATTATCTCAATTAATTAAATGAACTAAAAGGTGTCTTGCATCTTAACAATGTTAAGAGTAGTGTTAGATCAGAGTGAAATTTCTAGTGCAATAATAATGTGTTTATGGGTCAATATTTACATGTTGGATATGGTGGTTAGAGGGAGCTCGCTTAGTAATATTTGTGTATATATTACGATGTTAAATAAAAGTAGTTTGTTTGTGATTTATTAAATACATTTCTTCATTTTCCTTGATTGTTTTAAATGATTTCTTGATGCTCGAAAGATAAAAGATAAGGATGAGTTAATTATTCTTTGAAATGATTTTTATCCTTGAATATTTATTATTTCAAAAATCATGCAACGTTATTGTTAATGAATAGTTAAATAATCAATGTTATATATTTAGTTTGGACTGTTTTATCAATATTTGAGAGTATTCACATTTATAATAAAATTTTCTAATCATTAGATAGTGTAAATAAATTTAGAGATTTATGGTTATTAAAGTATTAGAGTAAGGGGTAATTTTAATATTAGAGTTTTAGACTAAGGAGGAAATCTATTAGAAAATTTTGAAGTAAATGATGGATAACTAGGGACCTAATTAAGTTAATCAGGTTAGGATTTCGATTATTACTGTAATCTTTAATTATGTTTTATAAAGAAAGGTAATTTGATTTTGAGGTAAAAATATGCCTACCTAGTTCATCAGTCTTTGGCTTCACCTTAGTGGGTGGCAGCCGCCTCTGAAACTGTCTGGGGTGACGGACCCTAGAAAGGGTTGCGTACCCACTCTTCTAGTTTGTAATTTTTGTATGGGTCACATAATGCTTATGAATAGAGGTTTGAGTTTCGCGTGTATTTGTGGTGTTGTGTTACTTTGTGTTGGGGTAGATTCCTCCTTGAATGTCTTATGAGTGAACCATTGGTTGGTCAGTCAATGAGTTGGAGCAGCTCAAGTTGTCGAACTACGGTGCCTCTGCGAATTATATACGTAGGCAAGGCCATCGAGTGATGAGCTCCCGAGGCATTAGGTCGGGCCCCTAGGACTGTTCTTCTAAGTCTTGTTTGAGTCTTGTCGTTTATTTTCGGTAACGTAGAAACTACCATTGATTTATATCACTCCTTTTAGTGATCATGTGTTAACTATCTTTGATCTAATGTGTGTGCCAAGTCATGTAGACCTTGCAGGTATAGGCATTGGGAGCAAGGACTTGTCGATAAAATAGGATGTAAGAGGTATGTAAGCTGACCTAAGTAAGTAGACTCTATTGCCAAAGTTAATAATTCACTTCTATCTTTTCGTGTAGCTTGTGTGATCATTGAATATAGTTACAAGTGGTGAATTGTGTTGTTGTTATCTTGTTTGCGTTGTTAGTTGTTTGTAAAGTAACCTCGCGTGCCCCAGATAACTAAGTGTGATAGCGTAATGTAATTTGTTATGTGTGTATGGTTAATGTTCTTACATGTTCAATTGTATTGTTTAAAAAAAAAATTGTTTGCTTTGTTTGTGTTTTCTGGGTTGCATGACGGGCGTTACACTTGCCACTTGTGCTTAAATTTGTATTTGTACTATGTAATAATGTGACATTGTAATTTAGTTGTAATAAAATAAATGATTGTTCTATTAATGTGACATTATAATTCATTTTATTAAGGCATTTGAAATGTTATGTTTCTAGCCCCTTGGCCTTGATGTCAATCCTGGCGCATTAAACTTTAAAGAAATTTTTTTAAAAAAGTTTTAAAGAAAATTTAAAGCAAATTTGAAACACATGTTTTATGTTTATTATTTATATCATAAATTACTCAATAGTTCGATGAACATTTGATGTATGGTTGTAGTTCCATTTTGGAATGAAATGCATAGAGCACTATGCTTGTGAACCTAAACCTCCAAAATCACCATACAACCGTTAGATTAACAGAGATCAATGGTTTAGAATTTGCTATCAATCCCGGAGTAAATTATTTTTCTTAATGGCTTGTTTTAAATGTTATCATCCATGTACATTGTACTACCTAATTGTGTATTGTCTAGTCCATAAGTAATGAGTAGATGTTTTGGTGTCATTCAGTTTGCTCATTGCAGTGCACCACCCTATTCTAGGTTCCATAGTTCCAATTCCAACAAAGCCATTCCAATAACCTAGTTTCAAGCTTCAACATAGTTTCGACTTCAAGAATCACAATTCAAAATTTGGGTAAGTTAAAGAATTTTTGTGCCTACGTTTCATTGCTTGAAGTTGACGTTTCTTAAAATATTATTTTGTAAAACTTTGAAGCTTAGGTTTAGGGTTAAGAGGCTTAAGAATTAAGAAAAATTAAGGACTAATAGGGAATTCAAAAATTTCATATTGTTGATTGTATCAGCATGTCTACCACTAATACCACTAGAGAAATGCTAGATAAAACAATAGATTATACAAAATTGCTTGAAACCCCAGGTTTCACTGATGAATACCATGATATTTATGATCTTGAAACCTATGTTAGGTGTACCTCAAAACTTATATTTTTATCTAAGAATAAGGATTCAAAGCATATGCAAGTTAATATTATCAGTGCATTGTGGGTAATTGGATTAGGGCACATGATGTTACATGAGGTTTTCCCTTGCCCAAAATTTATCATGGTCTGTGCCCTAAATTATGATGATAACAAAAGAGGAATTGTTAATAAATATAGAAAAGAAGAATTGTTAGCCATTAGTGCTAAATAACTTGGAAAAGTGTTGGCCTTAGGGTTTACAACCAAATAATTTGGAAATGTCCACATTGACCTATAAAAGCTTGCTAGTGATTATGAAGTAATGGATGAAATGGAGAAAAAATATTTCTTAAATAGAATAGTTCAAGATAGAAACAAATTGAAAGGTGATCATAAGCCTCCTTATGATTTGGATATTTTTAAACCATGGGTTTAGGATACTATTTCCATGCTATCATTTTTCCTTGGACTGGATATCAATTTGGAAGTGGGTGCATGCCTCCTTGAAATGGTGTATAATATCCATTATGGTTTTCCACATGCCAAATATAATTTTATTGAGCACATTGTACAATCCATGCATAAACAATTTTTAATAATTAAAGGAGGTTCCACCAAGAAATTTAGGTTAACAACCTACTTGTGCTATCTTTTTCTATTCAAGGGTATGTGCAGGATCATGATGGGCCAAAAGTGGCAATATGATGGGTATTTGTAGGGTATATAGCTAACGAATTTTTTCTTACCCAAAATTGATGAAATGAAAAGGGTTTTTAAAGGAGATTCTCATCTTTCCACCAATATAAATAATTCTTTACTTTGAATTTCATAAATAATTATTTATCATTTTCTATTTGAATTATGACTAAAGACCTGATTGATAGGTTGATTTAAAAACCTCTATAGCTTTCAAATAGTATCACATTTTTGGAATCCAAAATATGCATCACATTCTATGCTTCACATACTATAGGATTAAAAAAATAAAAATTGAATTTCACGAAGTTTTGACCAAGTTAAGGTGGTCAGACATACGAGTTTTTTATATTTTTTAAAAGTTGTAATAAAAAATTCATAATTAATTATTTACTTGGAAAAAAATTACAAAAAAATATTCATCACATCTAGACATGAGTCCTCTACTTATCTCTAAAATATTATAAAAAAGTATTATCATTTTATTGTAGTTAGGGTGGTAGAAAGACACCTACTTCTTATTTTTTCCCTGAAATTTAAGTACTGCTACATTGAAATTTCAAATTTTCACCAAATAGATTGTTTAAAAAAAAGAAAAACCTAGTAGTTTAGAACTACATTCAATTTGCTACAGATTCTATTCTTACATATTTTTGAAATAATATAGATAACTTATTCAAATTTTTATGTCAAGTTTCCTAACTTTGATTTTTTAAAACTTTTTGCCACTTAAGGGCCTATTTTTTCCATGATGATCCTGCACGTACCCTCAAATTTAGAGGAATGTTTCAGACCAAAAAGCTTCAAATTTATCCCTATGGTAATAGTAATCCTGAGCAAAAGAAAGTGTCTCTAGCATATGAATGGAACACTATTATAAGGTTTCATGATTCTCAAAGGAAATAAAGTCATTTTGTAGACTACTTTTTGGATCCATTGCATCAAGAAATTACAAATAATCCAATGCCTAGATTGCCTATGCCATGTAGAAACTACATTCAACTAGGAAAATAAATACAATTAGCTGATTGGTACTTATTGGAAGAATATATTGTGCTAAGATTTTATGGATCAGAAGGACAACCATACAAACTTCCAATACATGTGACAAAAATGGTTTTTTCTTTTGAATATGTAAGGAAGATGCAGAGTATTGATGAAACACACTTTACTAGTTAGGGGAAGAAGACCTTATTTCCTTCTTTACCTTTTTCATGTGGAGGGATGACATTTGAGAGAAAATAATTTAGTGTGGCACATGATCTTTTATTTTTTTTTGATTTTGATGCTATCTGTCACTAGAAATATGATTCATGTGACACCATTAAATCATTGATTGTGCTCAATAAGAATGCTAAAAGTGGAATTTATCATCAAAGTAAACCCTTGGTTGAAAACTTGAGAAACAAGGATTCTTGGGATGAGGTCAAAGTAGCAATAGAGAAAAGTGGTGTTGAGACCAGTATTTCTTTTGAACAATCGTTAGAAGAAATTATGTCATTGCATCGAAAGGAAATTAGGAGGTACAATTTTTTTTATGAAAAAAGTCATAAACCATCTAGTAGAGTAAAAATGCCAAATTGTCTAGAGAAGGAAGTTATAGAAAAAAATTGGTCATGATAGAAAATTACTACCTTTTGGTCTATGAGGAAGGACATAGGTGATCCAAGAGCTCTTATGGAGTATGGATATAATGAAGAAGATCTTGAGTTTAGGAGATTATGGAATATAGAGCATCCAAATGAACAAGAAGATGAAGAAAGTGATGATGATAGGAAAGAAGAAAGCCACGTCAATTTCAAACTTGGTTTAAGTGAGGCCACAAAAGAAGCATTTACTATAGGAGTAGCCATTGCTGAAAAAATGGGTTATGAAGGTGGTCCTTTGGGGGCCTAAACATAAGGCCCTTAGATGGTAATAGATATAGAGCATAGAAAACCAGTTGATAAATCTGGCCGTGGGTTTGGAGGTGAAAAAGTAGACCTAGGATATATAGGTCAATTTGTTAGAGCTTCAAGTTCAAATCCTCATCCTCATGGTTAGACACAATCACAACTAGTATATGCCCATGGTGGAGGGATTAGTGCAACAGGCACTACCTCTGGTGGTGATGGTATGGGTAGTAGTACTAGAAGTGTTCAACATGTGCTACAACAGCAAATTTCACACAAGACAACAACATAATATACCACAAAAACACTAGGCAATCAAGCCATACAGAAGAGGAAAAATATTTTGACAGGTCCAACTCCAAGTCACACTACTAGTGGATCCACCATAAAGGATTTATATCCACACACTCCCCCAATGCTAGTTAGTTTGACTATGACATCATTAACAACTAAAAGTATTCCTATTCCTTCACCATTCAAGTATTCCATTGTTCTTGCATCCCCAGGTTTTAATTACATTGAAGAGTTTAAAAAGAAATTAGAATTGAATAAAAAAGAAAAGAAGCAATTGATGGAGAGTGCATCTACTCTAACTTCAGAGCCTACAACAACCATGGTAGTACCCACATTTGAAAAAAGAAAAATAATCATGGAGTACAGATTTCTTGTTCCCATAGTTCAAAACAAACCAGCAAATCAGATGGCTCCATTTGAATTCCAGGTGAACAATTTTCAATTGAATTTTTTTGGACTCAAAAATAATAACAAAATCAATGTATCAAAGAAGAACAATGAATTGGTCTACACGTCATTGATAAAGAAAGATAGAGAGAAAAAGAGGTTGTAGATTCAAATTGAAAAGTTACAGGAAGACCTAACAAATCAGAAAGCAAAGAGGAAAGTAGCAGATAACAAGAGCAATGAATTAGAAAAAAGAATTAAAAAATATGCCTCTACATTAACAAGCAAAGATGATAAGTAGAATGAGACTGTAATGAATGAATTGAAGCAAAGGCTAGATGAGAGAAAAAAGAAATATGATGAGGAAAAATACACTTCAAAAAAATTAAGACCAAGCATTGCAAATGGAAAGGCATAGTGGGAACAAAAATTAGAGGAGAGAAAAAGAAATGAAAGATTGGAGTCAGAGTTGCTGGAAGCAAAAAATGAAATTAAGTCTTGTCAAAATAAGTTATCTTCATTTTGTAGAGAAACAATGCGGAATATGAAATAAAATATTTGGGATAAAATAATGCAGAGGATTGATTTTTTGTGTGACATGTTTCAATTGATTGATGCTATCATACAACGTCATAAAAAGCTCAACAAATATTTAATGGAGAACAAAAATGTGTTGGCATTAGATAAATCAACAAATAAAATTTGACAAATATTCTACAAAGATAGTGACAATGTTTTGAAATCAAAAGGGATTACTAATTGGCTTGCTACATCAATGACATTGTCATCTATCATTGAAAAGTGTTTGAGAATGCATGAAATAGAGAAATATTTGCATTTGCTACAGACAAGATGAAGAAGGTGAATGAAAAGTTAAGGAACTTCATAGAGCTTGGTTTACTAGAGGCTTTTGACACAAATGAGTGATTCATAGGATGTAATAATTTTAGAAAGAAGTGGAGGATGCAAGGAAGATTGATTTGGACCAGTTTCCTCAAAACCCAGATGTGGCAACCTATTTGGATTTCATCAAACCATTGCTAACCCTAAATGAAAAATTGACTGAAGAATCCAAGATAGGTTCCAATTTGAATCATGAATTGTTAACAAATCTTCAAGTCAAATAACATCATTTAGAATAAATGACAATTCCAACAACTAAAGAGTGGAAGTTGCTAGAAAAGGTGATACATTGATTTAACTTTTGATAATATGAGATTCCAAGTTCCAACTTAGCTTTGTGTAGAGTTGTCTTTGAGCAAGATTTTACATTGCCAATGTCTCTATGTATTCCTTCATGTGATATAGTGATAATCAATTTAAAAGCTCAAATTCAGACTTTAGTAATGTGTTGATGTTCAATTATCTGTATTATTTATTATATCATTTGAAGAAAATTTTTGGTAGTGGTTTCAACTTCTCGATACACTTGTTATTATGTTCATTATTGTATATGCTACTAATACTATTATTAATATGTTATTAATATAATAACCATTGAGTTGAGTGATCAATCATTGAGCACATGCTCAATTTTTACTTTTAACATAATTAAAATATGAGCTATACGGTGATTTTAATTTCAGGCGTCCATAATCTTAGTGAAATTACATTACAATTCACACATCAATACTCAATCTCCATGACTAATTAGCATATCCATTAAAAATTTATATGAATTCATGTCATGGATTATCTATTATTGGAATTGGAATAATGGACTTTTAGTTAGTTTCATTGCTACTAAGTTTTGGTGAAGAGAGCAGTTTTGGTGTTTTTCCTAACCTTAGTCGCTAGTCCTAAGAGTTTTATAACCTTGTCGTGAAGCTCTAAATTTTTATAACTCCCCTATTCCCCGACATGGTTGATGGTTCACTTTTTTGAGTTGCAAGTCTTTCTAGTTGGTGAGTTAGAGGTTTGGAAAACATTGAAACTTTAGAATTTGGTTCTAAAGTTCCAAGTTTCAGTGACCACTTGACATTATGGACTTATCTTTCCTTTCAAAGGAGCCATTATTTCACATCTCATTAAATGCTATGTATGGACTAAACTTGAGTTGCCTTTCCAGGAATTACCAAAAGCATGCTATGTATAGACTAATGTAAAATATAAAATACAATATAAAATGTAAAATGTCACAATTTCTTGGAATACAACATAAAATATCATCAACTATAGTTTGACTTTAGAATATGATTCATGAAGTGCAATGATTCACAATTTCATTGAATACAATATAAAATATCATCAACTATAGTATAGAATAATGGAATATGATCTTGGGATCCATGAAGTGTAATACAAATACCTAAGAGTTGCTATTTTCCTTAAATCTCTTGCATTTCCCAAACAAACTGGGAATCCTCAATCTGACATTCATCATCAGATAAAGTAATAGTCATCTTGAATTTGATTCGATGTCTGCTCTTCATTTTCTTGGGACTGTGTCTCAAATTCAGTATTCATTGTGTCATTTTTTTCAATGTCAGCTGTCTAAGTCCCATTGCCACTACTAGTGCCACCAGTCCCAGCCTTTGGAATAAAGTGTTACACAACCCTACCCCTCTTCTCTTTCACATCTGGACTATTGGAGCCTAAAATTTCATGCAAATTTTAGTTTCCCATATGTGAACATTTGATTTTGGCACTCAAAAGTAGAGTTGAAAAATCTGCTTATGTGGCTTATTTTGAAAAATCATAACTTTCAATTTTTTTTGTTTTTAATGCCAAAAAACTTTGTAGACATGTTTGTATAACATATGGGAGTATGCATACCATTTTTCAGCTTCATCCAATCAGTTTTGACAAAGCTTCAGAGGGCTAAGTTTAAGGGTTTTTGAGAAAATATGTTATCAGTATAGTGAAGAATTTGTTAAAATGGTCAAATTCAAGGGTGAATATTAAGCAAATGGATGATGATAATGAAAAATTGATTGGTTTCTTAAATTCTCCACACAAAATTCTACCTCCATGCCAATTTTTAGGTCTTCAGAGCATCATCTGATATTTTGGCAAAGCCAAAACCAAATGAATTTTACACAATTTGGAAACTGCATTTCTAGAACAACTACAACATGGTCAACTTTGGTGTTTGATATTTCATGAACAGAGATGGTTGGTGAAAAACCCTCTTGTACACATGTTCATCATGCTTAAATGAGCTAATATCCAAATTTATAGCTTTTCAAGATCACATTTGATATTTTTTCAAAAGGGGCAAATGGAGGGTTATAATTGAGCTTGACAGTGGTAATTTTCAGAAAATGGTGAGCAAGAAACTTTGGAAATTTATAGTTTGCAATTCTGAAAACTTCATGCCAAACCATTTGATTAGCATACTCTCATATCACAACTAAGCAATTATATGCATTTTCTTGGTTGTCAGAGCAGTACTGGTATGTATTGCGATTGCCTCGGGCTAGAATTGGCGCTCCGAAAAAGTTGCAAAATTTGAAATTCGAAGGATGACCCAATTGGTGTTTTGGCCTCAAATATCTCCAATTTCAAATTCATTTGATTCTAAGGTCATTTGGTGCATTAATTTAAAATTTCATTTTTCTCACTACATGCTCTAATAGGGTTAGTTTACAAAGGAAGTACTTTGATTTGGCGAGCTGTTCAAAATCTGTCATAAACCCAATTCAAAATAATTGATGATATTCCCTTAAAAAAATTTGTGGCTCCAGGATGCTCCGTGTGCCTGCAGTGAAATTAATTTATTTGCTCTCCAACTAAAATTGAAAAATTCTTTCTTTAAGTTCTAAGGTTAAAATGACATATTTTAAAACATTAGGTATGTTTTAAAATGAATATGGATGCATTCAAAACACTAAATATTTTAGTGTTTTATAAAGTTTAATCTTTGTAAAATATTTAGAAAATAAATAAGCAATGTAGAAATTTATTGGCAAGAGAAGGGAGGTCGGAGTAAGTTTTCTCTAGTGAATATGTCACGCTAATGAAAATATTATTTTAAGGAATATAAATTTCATGTTTTTACTAAGGAGTTATGAGGAAGATGTTTTTTTCACCCACACAAATCATAAAAGGTAAAAATAATAAATATTTTTCACCAAAGGAATAGTAAGGTGAATAAAGGTGAAAGTGGAGAGGCAAAATATTTGTATGAGGTGAAATATTTTAAATCATGATGTAAATTATATTCACTAAGGGAATTACGAGAGTGAGAAATATGTATTTATTGGGTGAAAATACAAACAGAGATAATGGGATTATTTGATGAAATAAATGTGCAAGATGAAGTTGTGAAGTATTCTCAAGATATTTTCACTAGGAGGTAATTATTCACTTGGAGGATTTTTTAATGATTGAAGGTAAATCTTCTTCATGGAAGAAATCAAAAGAATAAAGTTTTGAAATGAGAGATTATTATTACTTAAAAGTATTTCATGTTGAATAAAAATGCACAAAGTAAATACAAGGTAAAATACTTTCACGAAAAAGTTTTCACCAAAGAAGTCATGAAGTGAGCAATTATTTTAATAGGAGAAAGGCGAAATTTTCAGCAAGGGATAATTACCAAAATTATTTTTTCACAAAAATGAAAAATGAAGGTTAAATATAAAATATTTAATTTTCCAAAGGAAACTAATTAAATATTTGAAAGATAAGAATTAGAAAAAATAATAAGTAGGTTAGGTAATTAGATAGGGTGAACTATTGCTGAAATAAAACATTATGCTATATTGTAAAATCTTTTCAAATTATTTAATGGAGAAGAATGCATAAATTTGGTGAAATCATTTATTGGTGTTCAGTTGTTGTGATGAAATTATTTACATTTTTATCTAGTTGTCTCCAACTTGAGGTCTTTTAATCATTTAAATTAGTATATCAAGTATATCTCCGATTTATCGAAATGTATTCCCATTTTGTGTGAATTAATCAATTGGTGTCTGAAAGTCAAATTTAAATTCTTTTGGATGAATCATAGTGATTTAAAGATTTCTTTTGGATAATTGAAAAAGATCTTGGTGAGAAAATATTCTAGCACAATTTATGCAAGTCATAAATTTAGTGAAGTTTTATTCTAGTCATAGAACCTCATTCTCAAAGTGCCTAGCAACTAGAGTTAAGCCAAAAGTGGCAAATACATATCATTTACCTCTTGAATCCATTAGCCCAATAGAAGTAGGCACTGGTCACACCATCCATATCTTAGAATTCTATAAAATATTTTTTCAAGAAAATTCATGTTTCAAGTTTAATATTAGAAGTAGGAGTAGTTTGTAAGATTTTATCTATTACATTTGTGCCATTGTAATAGATCCATCAAATCAATCAATTCATACAACTTTAAGTCTTCTTCATTCATTTAGGTACACCTACCTAGGTCTAGCATCACCTGAAGAGAAGAAGGTCTAAACCATTTGGCCTTGTATGTTACCCTAAAACATATCAATAGATTGACAACCTCTTGAGGTATTCTTACCTACGTTTTTGAGAGCTAATGTGGACCTCTAGATTGTGAGTGCCCTTTCAAAAGGAATATTTCTGACATTATACATAGTTCCTTTCATCCTCAAGCAATTTTCTAAATTCTTGTCTAGTTTGTTTCTTAAATTTGATTTGAAAAACCCCAATGTATTGAAAACTCTCTCATCCTTCACCAACCCCAATATCATTGTTTGACATAAATCAACAAGTTTGATTCTAATATTGAAACACACAATATTTCACTCTGACCTAATCTTGTCCAAACCTTTTTTATTGATCCTAGTTCAAAGGACTTGTCCTTGCCCAAGGATTTATATTGGTCCCTCACAGTTGTTGCAAAACTCCCACATTGTTTTCTAAGTTTAGATTCATCAAAAATTCCTTCTATTTTCTACTCATTGTATGTTATAGTTTTTGAAATTTGTTTGATCAAGATTTTTACCTGAGCATGAAAAAATGTGGGGTTATCTCAATTTTCCCAAAATTGAGGATACACAATACTCATGGCTTCAAGTATTTCATGTTGAGGGAATCTTTCACGAATCTTTGAGGAAAGAGATTTTGTGATTTCCTTCAAATTATCACCAACAGATTTAACAATGCTTTGAAAATCTTCCCGGTTAACAACTACTTCTTTGCTAGAGCACTTGGTTATCTTACATTGGTACATTTGTATCTCATATCCACGTACATAGATGCATAATTTACCACTTGCATTAAACTATAAATAATTATCAATATCATTCAAATCAATAATTTTCTACCACATGAAATAATTTGGGCCAACTTGTGTTAGTTCTAGATATAGATGATCAAGGGCCAAGCATGTAAATTTACATAGATTGGAATATTCATTAATATACATAGTTCTATCTTGGGCTTTCTTCACAAGCTCATTCATCACATCCAGCATGGGGAAAATACTAGTTAAAGTCAAGAGTGTCTCTATATCGCTTAACCTATGTAAGAGGTCAGGAGCTTTGTAGGTCAGGAGCTTTGTCTACTGTGATGTGATGCTCATACATCCCTCCAATCAAAGATTGATATTATAAAAGAACTCATTATGCTAGTCCATGCAGGGAGATCCATCTAGTATTGACACCCTTGAGAAGCTTGTTTCCTAGTGTTATTCCCTCATAATTTTTTTGAAATTATGTGAAATTTTTAGGACTTCGGTAGAATTATGCATGAGTCTCGTGGACTATATTTTCAACTTTTGATATTGTAGAAAAATTGCTAACAATTTTGAATGCTAAATTCATTCTGTGGGCCATCCAGTGAATGTCAAACATGTATGGTCAAAAATTAGTTTGTAACTTTATGCAAACATCAGTCCTTTGACCTTGCATCACTACAACTCCATTAGCTCCTACACACACCAACTTTTTTCGCAATTTTCAACTCATCCATACCTACAATTTCATTTAAATATTTTTTCAACTAGTTCAAATATATTTTTTGTTGTTGAATTGTTCTTCATTTTTTGAACACAAAGAAGATGAGCTTGGCGAACATGTTGTTGTACAATATACAAATGAATACAGACCCAAGAAGTATTGTTTACCACAGTATCTTCATCTAAAGATAATGCAATTAAATTTGACTCTTTTATTTTATCCTTTAAATCTTCCTTTCCATATGCAGCAAGACAGTTTTCACAATCCCATGTTGTGTTTACTAACGAATGTGACAAGGGATAGTGAGGAACATTCAAATAAGATAATAAACCACAATATTATTGGTAGTCTGTCATAGGAAACCCTCTAGAAAAAACTTGAAAAACAACACTCATTTGAATAGTTTTTGATAGATTTTCTCCTTCCACTGCTTTTCCAAATTGAGCCTCAAGTGTACCTTTGCATGCAACAATGTTTGAAATTCATTTTTCATGCTCTTCATAATCCATAACATACTTAACATGAAGAAATTATTTGTTTAATTTCCATTGTACGAATGATTCTTCCTTTTCTTCTATGATTTATTTTTCATAAAATTGACCAATATGCTTTTCTATAGTGTCAATATTTAGCTGCAATGTCTTGGCTCTTCCACATTTCCAACTACAAATCTTACATTTGGCCAATGTTGCCTATTCAATATCATTTTCATTGCCAATCCCCACTGGTACCATGAATGGGTATTTTGACAACCAACCAAGTTAAAAAATCCTTGTCATTTCCCACTCATAGCCCCTTTTTATTTTATTTTTCCTTTTCTTGCTACTAACATCATCATCCTCATCCAAGTCAATTATCTCATTTTGGCTAACCAGGCCTAGGGTATCACTTGGAACATCTTATGTGGTATTGCTATCCTAATTTGATACATTTTGATTTAAATCAATGACAATCTCAACTTGACCTTCCAGTGGTAGTGAGCTATTGGGAATGCTACCAATATTTGGTGGAACAGTTGATGATGTAGCTCCATCTTGACTTGATGGATCATAAGCTTTGGAAATTCCAAAGTAAGACTATATGGTATGCCTACATTTTGGGCATTTTGATGACCTCCCAGTCTCTTCACCACCTTGAGGATCTTGAGGACTGGTAGGAGTCTCTTCATGACCCTGAGGAATGGCAGGAGTTTGAAGAGTGGCATGAGCCTTACCACCCTGAGGAGCAGTAGGAGTCTAAGAAGCGGAAAGAGTCTCTTCACCACCCTAAGGAGTAGAAGGAGTTTGAGAAGTGGCAAGAGTGTCTTCACCACCCTAAGGAGTGGTAGGATCCTTACCCTTACTACCTGAGTCACTAGACATATTGATCTCTAATTTGCTCGACATATTCATCTCTCACTTCAAATAAAAATTGTAAGAAATTTCTTCTTGTTTAAGGACATAGAATAATAATATAGATCCCATTACCTACTCAATATCACCTTAATACTGAAGCAAGAATGGAAAAGAGATAAAGAAAAATTAGTAATATAACTAATAACACTATGAAGAAATGATCAGTATCACTCACCTTTAAGTCTGCGTTTTTAGTTTTGGTTGACTTCCAAATAAATGACACTTTCAATTGTATTTATTTCTGTTCATGGAATGGATTAATAATAAATCACATATCAAATTCAATATCATGGAATACAATATAATTTTTTTGGCTTTTCCTAAACTTAGTCGCTAGTCCTCAGAGTTATATAACCTTGTCACAAAGTTCTAAATTTTCATAACTTCACAATTCCCTGACTTGGTAGTTGGTTAATGGTTAACTTTGTTGAGTTCAATTCTTTCTTGGTCATCTTTTTACTCGATGGATCAGAGGTTTCAAAAACTTTAAAAATTTAGAGTTTGGTTCTAAAGTTCACTTTGTTGAAGCAAGAATGGAAAAGATATAAAGAAAATGTATTATTATAACTAATAAAGCTATGAAGAAATGATCAGTAACCTTTTAATTCTACATTTTCAGCTTCACAGTTTGCTAACTTCTAGTTTCGAATGGAAAAGTAGAACCTTAGAATCGAAGAAAATTTGTAAGAATAAATGAAACTTTTGATTGTATTTATATCAATCCATGATTCCATATTTGGCGAATTCCGTAGTATTTTTAAATGTTATATTAAAAATTTGGTGAATCCCACATGCTTATACAACAATATGTTGTAATTTTCAAGGTGAAATGTGTCCTCAAATGTAATTATTTTTTAATGTTATTGGTGAAATAGGTCCTCATTAGCAACTATTTATAAATTTTAGTTGGAGAAATGGGTCTTCACAAGAAACTATTTGTAAATTTTAATTAGCAAAATGGGTCCTAATACAATTTTGTTTTAATAGTATTGGTGAATATATAGGTTTTTTATTAAATTCATGATTTTGGGATTCCAGGAAAAAATTATTAGTCGGTCCAATTGAAATGCATAGTTTGACAATGGAATTTTTTTTGCTTAATGGACATGCATTAGACCTATACTTTGTAAAATCTAGGCAATTTGGACATCCTGTTGGGAGTGAGAATTCACCAATTTTGACTTTGTTGATTCCTAGAATTCACCAATTGGCGAAGATTCACCACTAAAGTTTTCCCTACTCACAAAACCTAGTAATGCAAGATAAATGAAGAAAGAAAATAATAAAATAATGAAACAAGTTAGAAGGTGTTCACCCACACAATCTAGAGATGTCACAAGGTTTCTAGAAATATGGAAAAGCTACCAAAATATGTTATGGATGACTAAGATACCCAAGGTGGCAACTTAGTCCCACTAATTTTTTTGAGGGGATCTTGGGATCTTTAGATGTCAGAATAGGGTCCTGAAGTAATTCTAAAAGATACCCCAAGGAGGACTAAGACACCCACTTTGGTGACTTAGTCCCATTTAGGGTTTTTAAAATCTTTGAATGTGGTCCTAAGCTTCTAGGTCTACACTACCTACTTCTTGGATCGGTTCTAAATGTTCTGAATGCGGCATGTAGGTGAGCTTCCATGAAGATGAAAAATTTGAAATACTACTTTTACAACTTTTCAATCTTTCACTTTAAATGATCTTCAATACTTCAACCTAGATCTACAATCAAAGACATACAAGAGGAGAGAAATTTATTGATTGTTAGTATAGGGGGGTTTTCCTTGATCAAACCCCTTGATGATAGTTAAATATTGAAATGAAATATAATAATGAAAGATAATGATGAATGAACAATATGCAAAATTATAACTCACCAAACCCTTGTTATAGGAGGTTGCAAATATGCTTGTAATGGATGCAATGAATGTGGTTTTTGAATCACTTGAATGCTTCATATATCTTGCTTAAAATGCTTGCTTGAATCAAAACCCTACATCACAAATGTTAACTCAACAAAAAACGTGATGCAACAATCTCTTTGATATGATACTTGAATCTTGATGATGGCTCCAAATGCTTAATGAATCTACTCTTGAATGCTCTTGTGAAATCAATTATGCTATAATGAATTCTCTCATAGAATTCTTAGGTGAAAATAAGTGAAGGAACATTGCATTTATACTTATCTATGCTTAATATCCTAAAATTACACTACAATAGGCTGACATATGAATTCATTAATTAAAGGAGGCTAAATCCTGCCATAATTTGAAATTAAATCCTAAAATTAAGCAAAGGGGGACTAAGATTCCCTAGGTGGTGTCTTAGTCTTGAGGCTCAAATATCGGGGCAAAGACTCTAAGAAGGGACCTTTTTTAGGTGCATTTGAAATTAGGGTCCCAAGACCTTTGGGGGACTAAGACACCCTAGGTGGTGACTTAGTCCTGACCCAAAAATCAAGGACGCATCCAAAATCATTAAATAATAATTTATCCATTAATGATTGTCGAGATAAACCAAAAAAAAGATTTAATTCATAGGGCTTGTGAATGAAAAATAGGACCAATCAAGCCATAAAAAAGCATAAACAAAGCAAGGTTAGCCCAAAAAAGTTTTAAAATGCAAAGGGTATGCATTTTACTACACTACACTAAGAATCTCATGAACACTAGGATATGAAGATCCTAAACCCTTAACCCTAGGATGTAAAGCCTAGGATATGAACCCTAAAACCTTAACCCATATATATTTGTTATTCTAATTATCTAATGAACCCAATCAATGTAGGTGTTAAGGCTCTTTGTTTCCATTCCTCAACTCATTGCATATTTTCACATGCCTCCCAATCACTTGTAATATAAAATTGACAAAATAATTCAAGCTCCCTTGTCGATATTGTCCATGTGTTTGCATTCAAACTCTTAAACAAATGCCACTTTGTAGATCCATTAATTGTTTCATAATTTTGTCGAGTAAAAATATCATTTTATTCAACTAACCAAAACAAGAATCAAATTATTGAGCTCTCACTTGTTCTTGTATATAATTTGATAATGCACCAATCTAAATTGCATGTGCATATTTGAATTTTGTAGCATCCTCAAATTTTAGTTTCTCTCTAGCAAGAGCTCTTTTCACACATACACCTACTCCAACGTGTTCTCCTTTACCATGTCTAGCTTAAAAAAAACTCCAAAAGTGTTGGATATTATTTTCCTTATGAACTCTACATAACCAATAGAACATTATAGAATTATTGAATTGACCCATGCAATTATCTAACCATATGAGTTTTTCTCTCATTTGAATTCCTCTCTCTTTTAAAATTTTATAAAATATATCAAAACAATATTAAACAAACTCAAATGAATGTAATCAATTATCACTTACGTAAGAAAGGTACTCTCTCAAAAGTTTTCTATTATCTTATCTACTATCATTTACATGTCTACAAACAATATTAACAAATAGAGCTACTTGCATTTAATTATAATATTGTGATTGAATTTCTTCTTGTGGAGCAAGAGTATAATCTTCAGTAAAATCAACAATTGACAATATAGTTTCAATTGGGAATTTTTTTTACATAAAAAAAATGGATTATCAAGCCAATGATCATATTGAGCTTGTTTTAAACATATTTCGGTACAATATTATCTTTAAATTCTTTAATAAATGCATTCACACTATTTTTTTTTACAATTAGCTCATAACGATTTCTAATTTTTCCATATTTTAAAGAATACTCAACTTTGTTTTTTACATCCACTAATTGTTGTCCAAATTTATCTAAACTACTTTTATTCATACATTCTCCTAACAATGAAAAGTTACCACATTTATTGTATTATCTAGAAATAAATGATTTTAAATGAAATAAGTTTCCATTAGAGGGTTCAAAAAACAAATCTACTATAAAATCTTTGATTGTTTCACATGGCATATTAATACACAAATCTCCTACATAATTTGGTTAGCATGAAAAGTACAACATATATATAAAAAAATGTCATAATAATAAAAAAATTGTACATGAGTCTTACAACAACAAGATATTCATTGTTTACTAATTCTAATATACCAAGGTTTACACTTTTCAAATGACCTTTGACTTATGTAAATATTAAATGGTAAGATTGAATCATCTAAATTGTTTTATATAATTCAGTTTTAGTCATATCTAAGAGATTCTTTGGATGAGGTTCACGAATTTTGGAACCGACCCTTAATTTTAAAACATCTATAATGTTAGGTGATACTCTTGTATTATCATGCCAATATTTTTTGACTAAAAGTTTGATTACATTAGTTAATTTCATGTCTAATCTTGGGAGTCTTCCACTAAATCTCCAACATTGATTAATTAGATCCTTTTCAATACTTTCTTTTCTTTTAGTAGCTCTTATCAAAGTTTTAGGATTTATTTTTATACATTTAATTGTCTTACTTAGTATTCTTTGATTTGAAGTTGCTTTATTAACTATAGAAATTGTTATTACATGATGAGCTCCATTCTTATCTTTAGATTGACTCTTCTTACCTATAAAATTAATAGCATTAGCAACACTAGATACAACTTGTTCTATTGAATTATCTTTCTTCATTTTTACAAAAAATCCTAATTTTTTCATCAATTTTTCTCATTTTTGACATTCTCTTCAATTGCACCATGAGTTGACATTGAAATCCTAATTTCTTTCTATAATTTTTTTTTTTCTATATATTCTATTTCCATAAGTTCTCACTTGTCTTCAATAAACTTTACCAAGAAGGTTATCTAGCACATCTTTTTCAATTGCAAAAAAAGACATCCATTTTCATTCATACAAGGGGTTTCATTTTCATTTCCAAACATAAAAGGGGTTTTGTTCTCATTTTCATTATTATAATATATTTCATCATTTTTTTGTTTTTACATTATTCCAACCCTAGAATTATTGATACTAGCAATGATGTATCCAACTTCCTCTAAATAACTAAGATCAATATTATCAAGACTTGGGTTTGAAGACATACTTGGATAAATTGTTTGAATAGGTTCATTTGACATATCACTGGGGGGTGGATTTGAAGACATGTTTAAAGTTGCTTGCATAGGTGCTATTTCCATATCATTCAAAGTCGAAGTTGAAGGAATAGTTGGGTTTGTCTCCAAAATTGCATTTTCTTCAATATTCACCATCTTCACATTTGCATGATCTACACTCATCTCATCCTTCATGGTTTCCTCTTCAACATTCATAGAACTAGATGATTCCAATTTTTTCATTTGAAAAATTGTTTCTCTTCTATCCCTTTGTCTTTTTGCCTCAATTTATCTATTTGCATGAATTTCTTTAGGTGTCATTAACTTTCTAAATTTTATTTTTTACTTTTTCTTTGATCCAATGGTTACCAAACCCTCTTTGATAACAAAAAAATTGGTTCTTAACCTATTTCCAAATTTCCATTTCCTTCAAATATTCAAATAAAATGATGTATTATAGAGATATTTTCTTCTATAAACTTTGAAGTACAAAAAAATCATGAATACATCCAAAAGTTCTCTTTTTCCAAATATTCTTGTAAAATGTTTTTGTACTTGATTCCACTTCATAAAATTCAACCTAAACTTATCTCTTCAAACAATTTGAATAGAATATTCCTTGTTAAGAGATTGTACAAGACAACATTACAATAAAAATGTATAAAATGGTGCTTTTGGACTCTACTGTAGAAAATGAATGTTGTAGAAAAAATGTGCTCTATTAGTATTTTAAAAATTGAGAAAAAATGGTTAGTGTATGTGTTAACTTTACCCAACAGGTAAATAGATAATGTGTGCACAATATCTATAAATAACACCTACGTATTATTCAAAATTTGAATCTACAACTCACATGCATCCTTGGTTTTAGGCTCAGGAAAGGTTGCAAAACATAACCCTTAGCCTTTAACCTATAACTAAAACACTAACTTAGATTCAAGAAGAATGTCCAACTTTAGCAGTATGGTTGATGGAACTTTCTTTGAATTAGTCTATGAAATTAAAACCAATTAGAGAACACAATGTATAGCTTTGAAATATATATATATATATATATATATATATATATATATATATATATATATATATATATATATATATATATATATATATATATATATATATAATGAGGGGAATCAGCTGTAGCATGGCCCCCATATAACCCCCCACCACCGGTAAACTTTTTACCGTGACTAGCAGTGTTGGCGGGACACACCAACTGGTACCACGGGAGCACCAGAGAGTCGAACCCATGGTGGGCGCCCTGCTACAGGGAACACCTTAACCAACTGAGCTCAGACTGATACCCCAAATATATAATTTTTATTAATATTAGATTATATTTGTTATTTTTAAATTAACTTCTAAGTAAAATAGTCCATAAACTTGAAATGTCAATCTTTTTTTTGCTTTTTAATAACTTTTTTTTTGGTTAAGTTTCTTGTAAAAAAGTTTATATATGGCATCAATATATTCTCTACACAATGAAAAAATTGGATTTAAAAAATGTTTAGCTTAGGTCCAATTATGCTATTCATACTCAATTTTTAAAAACAACAATTAAGGCCAAAAACAGATTTCCCAAAATGGATTTATCAAAATAGCTTTATTTGCGTCAAAAAGTGGTTTTTGTACATGTGCATGGTATACTAAAAAAATGACTTTTAAATTTTTTTTTTATATACATCCCTATCAAAATTTAATTTCTATCATCTGGGTATTTGACTAAATTACATATTTGAAAACTAGATTCAAAATTCTAAATTTCATATTACTAACTTCTTTCAAGATTCATTGTGTAAGTGCCTCAAATTTTTAGTCCAAGTGTGATTTTTTTTGAAAAACTACAAAAACACTTCCACTTTTTGATCTTTTTGTAGACCCAAATTCTTGCATTAACCCTCATAAATATCTTTTTTTTGATTAGATAAGTAGGGTAGGGACTTGATCCCCTACAAAATGAATGACATAGACAAATGGCTCAACAAAATAGACTAGCCCAACATAGCCAATAAGAGAGAAACAACGAGAAAAAAATAACAACCAACAAAGACTAGTCAAAAACATCAATAAGAAAAAATTCAAGAAATAGAGCTTGAACCAAGCATAGCCTCTAAAGGTGAGTTAAATGAAACCATAACCTTCTTAGAATTTTTATTCTTTCTATAAATTGTTGTCCAAGGAGAATTAGAGATTGAAATTAAGAAATTTTGATTCGAAGGAGAAGACTCCCCTCTAGAGTAGCAGACAAGAGGAACAACATTAACTTCAGATGAAGCATCTGAAACCAAACTAGGAATGGCTAAATCCAAAGACCACATATTAGTATCCATAGAAGGAGCAACAACCATCACATCTGAATCATGTGGTGTAGAATGAATCTGCACAAAAGGTTTTGAAATTGTTTCTAGAATAGGAGCAACAGGGGAATCTATAGGAGGAGCAACAACCACCTCATCAATATTTTTCTTCACAAAAGGAGGAGGCCTTGAGTCTTCATTAGAAGCAAAATCAATAGTAGGACACATTGTTAAGTGTTCACGAAGTGAGTTCTTCCACCAAGTAGCAAAGGATCATAATATTTTATTATAATAGATGTCCAAACAACATTTTAATGAGCAGACAATACTTAGAATGATACTTGGGACATACAAAAAATCTATTGCTATGAAATTATGATTTTTTTGGACTTGGAATAGCAACCTATATTTGCAATAAAATTTTTATTTCTCATCACCACCTCATTAGTTCACTCTAGGTGATCCAACAATGTTGGTTTAAAATTTCTAGGAGATTCTTATTTTTGTTGAAATCACATATTTTTAGAAAATATAATGATTCATTTGAAGGATTCCAATTAAATATGGTTTGATCAAACCACCTTATATCAAACCCCCTTAGATAGAACCCCGCTAGTTTTAAACCATATCTATAACAAAGTCTCCTTTACACCTATCAAAATGTTGATAAAAAACCACTTTTGATTTACCTTTTGTGGGATCAAATAAATTCATTTTAAATTTATTTTTTTGTAAGTACATAGTACTTATTATAAGCTTCCTAAAAAGTATAATTTTAAATAAATTTAATTTAATTATTAAATATTTATTTTTTATTTATTGTGAATGTAGGTTTTTTCACTAAAAATCAAGCTCTTTGTTATGCGCATGTGGAAAAATAGAATATTATAAATTTTTTTTGAAAAATATCAATGCACTAGATATTGAAGTCCCAGATCCAACAAAAATAAATTGAATTTTGATATACATACAAATAAATTTATGTGTTATATGGTCTGCCTATGTCTAAATTGTAATTGGTTTGACTTCAAAAATTGATTAAGGAAAAAAATATTCAATAAAATACTATGAAACCAATTGGAAGCACTAGATATCATAGTTACAAATCTAAATTAAAAAAAAAGAAGAATTTTATCCTTCATGCAAAAAAGTTGTGTTATACAGTGAGCATCACTCCTTAAAAATGGTGTTTATTGAAAAAAAATATTTTTCAAAGGAGATGGAAAAATAAGTGAAATTTGATTCCAAAATTTTTGAAAAAAATATAGTTAGGATCTACATGAAAAATTTCAAAAATCACTAGTTTGAATCATTTTTAAATTCTTCATGGTTTAGCCACTATAGGTGTCCAAAAGTGAAGATTTAGTTAGAAAAAATTAGTTTAGTGTCTAGTTTGGCCAAACATTATAAACTAGTATTGTGGGATCACCCCTCTTTTAGTGTTTTTTGAGTGCCTCCCTACCTTAGGAACCTCCAAATACCCCTACAAGCTACTCCAAAACTAGGAATCTAGCCTAAAATTCCTCACATTCACTAATTATTTCTTTGACTTGCTAAGGAGGAGTATGACTAACATAAAGGAATAGTTTGGGACTGAAAATAACATCTTAAAACTCCAAATAATCACTAAAATTTGAGCAATAGAACTCTAAATAGCTCCAAATAAATATTCCTATAAATTATGCATGTATTTTTTAAATTCTCCTTGCATCTCCTACTTTGGCATTCCATTTAATAAATTCACCAAGAGCCAAGGTGTCCACTAGCCAACCATATTTTCCTATGGGAACTTGAGGAATAATAAATGCCACAATTTAGGAAGGGGACATTGCATTCCTCCCTGCCCTTGAAATTTCTTGACCCCAAGTAATTGCAACTTTGGATGCTATAAAAATTTCTCTCCCATGTTGTATCCTCCACTGGTAGGTTCTCCCACTTAACCAAATACTCTTTAATTTTCCTCTTCCATGGAGTACAATCCTTGGCATCAATTATCACCTTAGGAATCAAAAGAAACTTCTCCTTTGTTACCCTTCAATTTTTTGATTTGTAATTGAATACAATGCTTTTCTTCCCAAGTCAAATAAAGTTTGATAATTATTTAGAAGTCATGGTTTTCACAAGTTCCATAAGTTTCATAACTACACAATTCCCCGACTCGGTTCTCTTTTTAAGCCCCCAACGTTAAGGTGATTGGAATATTAGAAGTTTTTGAATTGTTAGAACTCCTGACATGTGGTTCAATGGTCCTGCTTTTCCATGATCCCACAACCCTTCATCAAATTTCCAATTTTCAAGATACTTATAGTTCATTTAATTTTTCCTATGACATATCATGGGAATCTCCTTTCGAGAGTTTTGAAGTACGAATTGAATCTCAAGTCTCTTTTCCCCAGGAATAAAATCAATAGTGCATCAACAATGCTCATAATGGCAAGCATTATGATGTTGGTTTACTAAGGTGGCAAGATATTTACCAAGATAAAAGGTCATTACTATCTATTGTCAAAATTAAATGAGCTTGTCTATGAAAAAAGGTGGAGATACTTTCAAACCAGTTAATTTTTATCAATCAAGGATTTTTTCTCATAATGGGGCTTCTTGCAAGTGATGAAACTTTGAATGAAGAGTGTATGCATGTAACACAACCTGACCTGAATTGGCCCCAAGAAGAGAAAGTTGATATCATCTCTCAATTTTTCTTGGTTGCATGGAAGGAGAAGACCAACTTTGTTGAATATCACAGAGCAATCTTCATTCTAGATGAAGAAGAAGAATGTGTTGAACTACATAACTTTTTTCTAGAAATGTGACTAGAAACAAAAATTTCCCCCATGCCTAGGGCTATTTAATTTCTCTTGTTTTGTATGCTTGGAATATGTTGACAACAAGGATTGCACCCTTAGCCAAGTTAGACTTTCCTATCCTGTTGTAACACACAAACACTCTTAGATTGTGTGTAATCTATAAATGAGAGTGAATCTTTAGGGTGGGTTGGTTCCCCTAGTAAATCACCTAATTTAGAGTGATTTTAGAGGAAAGGGTTAGAAGGAAAAAATGACACTGAGATCCTAAAATGTAAGATGATTCAATAGCAATTTAAAGATTCTAATAGCTCTTTTACTCTCAACAATCTCTCTAAAAATTTGATTCTCACAGTCCCACCCTGAAAACATATAATTCAATAGTGTTTTTCATAGAGGTTCACTAAATGGAACACATAATACAACCTGAATTATATGAGACCCTTGTAAACAAACTCACAATAACAATACATGAAGAGGATTCTATATTTGAATCATAGTTAACATTAAATTGGTACTGTAACTTTGAGATAAGAAAATGAGAAAGGAAATCCTACTATTTTATTGAAATGGAGTGTCAAGCTCAAAACATGAGTAAAATAAAATGTTTACAATACTTTCTCACTAAGTAGAAGAGCAAGAAACAACAATATCCACTAAGAAAATCAGAAGTTTCTCCCAACTTAAATCTCTCCAGTATCTCCGATAGTGAAAATAGAAAAGAACAACTCAATTGCATCTCAAAATTAGCAATTTTGATCCATTTTTGAGCTCCTCATTAAATCCTAAAAAACAGTGTCCAAAAATATTGGTTTGTGGCAACTTATCATGCTATATTGTATGTATCCTCACTCAGGTTTGGGGCTGGGCCAGGCACTTGGCAGGGTTTCAAGGGTGGAAACCCCCAGGAGTTTTTTTTTTCCCATTTTTTGCTTCATCACTGACAAAAGAAAAAATTGAATTTATAGAACCCTAATTATGGAAGCTTCTAAAATCTTGTTATATGTGGTTTGGTTGGAGGTTGTAGTTGGGAATTACTAGAGATTCTAATATCTTTTACAATGGATAATATAAAATCATTGGATGGCTGTGGTTTTGTGGATGTAGCCTAGATTAGGTGAATCATTTTAAATTCTGTATGTTATCTCTTTTCTACTATAATTTTTATGTGTTTTATTTCTCTATTTTATTGATCAAATATGTATTTAATTGTTAGATATTTTCCTTCTAACCCTAGCAAGTGGTATTAGAGCCAGGTTATGTTTGAGTATCATCTATAGGAAAGTCTCACAGTTGAGTGGGAGTCTCATGGTTAAGTGGGAGGAATGGTAGACAAGGGTAAATTGAAGGTAGATAAATTCAATGGGTAGAACTATCAGTTATGGAAGATGCATATTGAGGATTATCTATACCAAAGGATTTATGGAGGCCATTGGAAGGAATAGCCAAGAAACTAGTAACAATGTGTGATGAGGATTGAAATCTTTTGGATAGAAAGGAATTGCCCAAGCCAGTCATTTATGCCTGACACAATAGGTGGAATTCAATATTACAACAACAAAGACAACTCAAGAGTTGATGAAAACACTTTTGCTTCAAATAAGGTATTTATTATGAAGTGTTTATTTAATATGAAAATGGTAGAAGGTGGGTTAGTTGTTGATCATTTAAATTAGTTTAATATGGTTACCCGTCAATTAACTTTTGTAAATGTAAACTTTAATGAAGAAGTTAGGGCTCTTTTGATTCTATGTTCTTTTCCTAAAAGATGGAATAGCTTGGTAATGGTTGTTAGAAATTATATTTCTAGTTCAAATACATTGAATTTTGATGATGTTGTTGGTGTTATTTTAAGTGAGAAAAATCATAGGAAAAGCTTAGTTGGAACATCCACATCAGGCAGTGTTTTGAATGCAGAAAGTAGGGGAAGAACAAATGAGAGAGGAAAAAATTATAGAAGTCATGGGAAGTCACAAGGAAAATCAAATGACAAAAGGTCCCAATATAGAGGCAAGAGGGATTGATGGTACTATGGTAAGCCAGGTCATTTAAAGAAAGATTCCCAATCATAGAAAAATAAAGGAGACAAAAATGAAGGAAATAAAGAGGAAAATGTGGTAAGTAATAAATTTGATGAGGATACTTTGATTCTTTCCCTTGATAATGCTAATGATTCTTGGGTGTTAGATTCAGGGGCTTCATTTCATGTTATGCCCCATAGAAGTTATTTTCTTGATTATGTCCAAGGGGATTTTGGGCTGGTTTATTTGGGAGATAATGAACCCTGTCAAATTGTTCGAAAGGGAAGAATCAAGATTAAGTTGTAGAATGGGAATCATTGGATACTAAAAGAGGTAAGGTACATTCCAAAGTTAAAAATAAATATAATTTTAGCAGGGCAACTAGATGATGAAGGTTAAATATTGTTACATTTAGTGATAAAAATTGGAAGGTTACGAAAGGTGCCTTAGTGGTAGAAAAAGCAGTGAAAGTAGGCACCTTATATCTTTGTAAAGGTCATAATATTCCTTCTACTTTAGCTATTGTATATAAAAATCAATGTTTAAGAACAACTGATGTAGTTCAGCTGGTAGAAAATTAGACAATTGCTATGGATTTTTTATCAACACTGTGGCATAATAGACTTTGGCATATGAGTGAAAAAGGTATGAAAGTACTTGAGTCAAAGAATGTTTTACCAAGTCTGAAATGTGTTAATATGGATTTTTGTGAAAGTTGTGTATATGGAAAATATAAGAGAGTTAGTTTTCTCAAGGATGGGAAGCAAAAGAAATATGAGAAATTGGAGGTTGTGCATATGGATGCATGGGGACCAGCTCAAGTATCTTCTCTTAGTGGCTCTCAATATTATGTCACTTTTATTGATTATGTAACAAGGAAGGTATGGATTTATTTCCTTTGGTAGAAATCTAATGTATTTGAAACTTTTAAGAAATGGAGAAGCTTGGTTGAGAATGATACAGGTAAAAAGATAAAATGTCTTAGATTTGATAATGGTGGTGAGTATTGCAATGAAGAGTTTGAATATTATTGTTTCTCTAATGGTATTCATAGGAATAAAATAGTTCCAAGGACTCTATAGAAAAATGGAGTGGTTGAGAGCATGAACAAAACAATAATGGAGTGTCCACAAACTATGAGATTGCATGTTGGGCTGCTTTTAAACATGTGGGAAGAGGTTGTAAACATTGTTGTTTATTTAATCAATAGCTCGGTCCCTCTAATCCATTGGGTTGTGGTATTATAGATGAAGCATGGATAGGTAAGAAGATGATATATTCTTTTCTCAAAACCCTTCTATTGTGAAGCATTTGCACATGTAGATTCTGAAAATTGAACCAATCTTGATGCAAAATAAAAGAAATGTATATTTGTTGGATATGACATTGATGAATTTGGTTATAGGCTTTGGGATTTTGAAAATAAAAAAATTGTGAGAAGTAGAGATGTCATATTTAATGAGAAAGTATTGTAAAAATATCAGTTGCAACAGCATGAGAAGAAATAAAATGATTACGAAATGTTGGATAATACACCAAACAATGATGTTCCAGTGGTTTCTCATGCTTTTCAATAACAATAACAATAAATGCCACAAACTCTAGTGAATGTTAGGTGATCTTCAAGGATAAGTAGAAATCCAAAAATATTTTCTCCCTCATTGTATTCTATTTTATTAACTAATGCCAGTGAACCAAAATGTTATGATGAAGCTATGCAGGTGGATACCAATGTTTAGTGGGAGCATGGAATGGTAGAAGAAATGTAGTCCTTGTTGAAAATTAGTTTTAAGAATTATGCAAGTTTCTTGTAGGTAAAAAGGTTTTTCCAAATAAATGAGTTTATAGGCTAAAAGAAAATGGAGGTAAGAAAAGATTTAAAGCTAGATTCGTTGTAAAGGGATTTGCACAAAAAAATGGTATTGATTTTGATGAAATATTTTCTCCAGTTGTTAAAATGACTTCTATTTGTATTGTGGCTACTAAATATTTGCATTTAAAATAGCTTGATGTTACAACAACATTTCTCCATGATGATTTGGAAGAGGAAATATACATAGAATAGTCAACAGGATTTGAGGTCAAACGTTAGGAGAAAATTGGTGTGCAAATTCAATAAAAGTTTATATGGCTTGAAGCAAGCACCTTAGAAATGGTATATTAAATTTGATAGCTTTATAGTTGAGCATGGCTGCAGTTGATGTAGTTTAGACCATTTTTTTTTAATTTTAAGAGGTTGCATAATGATAGCTACATTTATTTTATGTTTATATGTTGATGATATGCTTGTAGCGGGGTCTAACATGGATCACATAAAAGAGTTAAAATAACAATCAACAAATTCATTTTCTATGAAGGATTTGGGGGAAACAAAAAAATTCCTTGGTATGAAGATTACAAGAGATAGGAAAAACAATTTTTTATCTCAAGTTGATTATGTTGAAAAGGTGTTGCAAAGATTTCATATGGAGAATGCAAAATCTATCAGCACAAATTTGCCTAGTCATGTCAAATTGACTAAGGATATGTGTCCACAGACACAAGAGGAGGAAGAAAAAATGCCCAATGTACCATATTCTTTAGCTATAGGAAGTTTAATGTACTCCATGGTATGCATGGGACTAGATATTGCACATGTTGTAGTAGTTGTTAGTAAGTATATAAGTCATCCTGGAGTTGAGCATTGGAATGTGATAAAATGTATTCTTAGGTATTTGAGAGGTACATCCAATTTTTTTTTATGTTTTGGGGGCTCTAATACTAATTTAAAAGGTTATGTTGACTTAGATTTGGTAGGGGATATTGATACTAGGCGGAGCACCACAGGTTATGTCTTTACAATTGTTGGGACAACAATGAGTTGGATTTCTCGATTGCAAAAGGCGGTTGCTTTATCCACCATGGAGGTAGAGTATGTTGTTACAACATAGGTAGAAAATAAGATGATATGGCTATAAATTTTCATGGAAGAGTTAGGAAAATAATAAGAAGAAAATTGTTTGTTTACAAATAGCTAGATTTCTATATATCTTGCAAAGAATTCTTCCTTGAACTTTAAACCAAACACATACATTTGAGATATCATTTCATTCGGTCAGTGTTAGAGGATGGATAGGTAAAGCTAGAAAAGATACATATAGATTCCAATATGTGGATATGTTTATGAAGGTGACCTGAAAAGGGAGAAGTTGAGCTCCTCTTCAGCTTCAACTGGCCTTCAAGGTTGAAGTCAAGTATAACAATGCAATAGGGTCCAAGGTTCCTATTTTCAATGGGAATTGTAAGTGAAGTGGTGTCATCTAGGATCAGTCCCCAAGTGGGAGATTGTTTGGTGTGGAGCCAGATCAGTCTCTAAGTGGGAGGTATTTGGTATTTGGTGATTGATCATGCTATACTATACACTCTTCATGTGGAATTTTTTTTTCTCACTTTTCGCTTTGTCACCACAAAAGAAAATAACTGACTTTGTAGAACCTTGATTCTTGAAGCTTCTAAAAGCTTGCTATAAGTGGTTTTGGATGGGGGTTGCAGTTGGGAATTATTAGCAAGATTGTAATATGTTTTACACTAGATAATAAAGTCATTGGATGGCTACAGTTTTGTGGATGTATCTGGTATTGGGTGAACCACATTAAATTCTCTATGTTATCATGTTTTTGCTATAATTTTATGTGTTTTATTTCTCTATTTTATTAATCAAATCTACATTTAATTGTTAGATACCTACCTTCTAACCCTAACAAAAACTACTCCAAATTGCATGAGAAAATTGGAAACATTCAATCTCCAAGAGGTTGATCCAAAAAATCCACAAAATTAGGCCTAACTACCTCAAAATTGAAAAAGGAAACCTTAGTTTGACTGATTTTTCCTCCAACTTTCCCAAAACTCTATCCACATTTTTTTATCAAAACTACTTTTAGAAATAACATATATTGACATAATTTATAGAAACATTAATTATCTCAATATTGCTTTATAATATCTTCTAGCTTTAATTTTTACAAAAAGAGCCCAATCTAATTCTAATTTTATTTTCACAAAATCAAGGAAAAATATATGATTTTCTTTTTTCCATGGACAATATATATCTTGATTTTGTATAAAAATTCATAAAGAAAACTAAGACATGAAGTCTACATGATTTATTTTTTACAAAATAAAAATATTCCTCCAAGCCCTTGACATTTTATTTTCTAATGAAAATTAGAAGGCTCCTAAGGGATAATAAATAATTTATTTTCACCTCCAGATATTGTGAAATTTTCCCTAAGGCATCAAGACTATATGATTTATCAAAATCATAAGGATGGACCAAGGAACAATTGGATATTTGAGTCTATGCATTTGATTTTCATAAAATCATAAAATATTCAGTTAATTATGGCCTATAAAAATTACCAAATTCCTAAGGTATAAGAGTTCAAGCTAGGGGAAAGGTATTAATTCAAAATTTGAAATTCAAATCAATGTCGAAAATTCATTAAGGCCAAATTTTCAACTCTCATTTTCACTTTTTTTTTTGAGCTCCCTTGCCCTGCACATGCCGCATCATTAGGGTTTTTAAACCTTGAGCTTTTTGAAGGAGTCTCTATTGATTTTGTCATTGCTTTTAGAGTTTTCTTCACATAAATTTTTGTTGACGCTGAATCACGTAAAGAATTCATGCTTCATCATTTGTTTCCACTTATCTAAATGTGTTTTAGAAAAACTTCATTTATATATTTCTCATGCATTTTTATCTTGCTTTACTCTGTCAACACCTTGCTTGTTTGAGGCTAATATCAAAGAACTTTTGGAGCTCGCATTTCTTTGAACAACAAGAATTTGAGTAAATTTCTATGTGGAATTTCTCTATTATTTGTAAAAGATGCTCAATTTGGGCTTATTAAGGGAAAAAAATGAAATAGTTTCATTTCCCTCTCTTCTTTGTGAAAGAAAATAAAGGGGTTTTCTATGTGTTATCTCCATTGAAGGCCATGGCCTCCTCCTATACTCATCTTGTTCTAATGAAAAAAATATTGATTCAAGCTTAACCCAAATCAAGAAAAATTATGAAAAATTATGTAAATAAAAGAATACTTGCATTTTCTTCTTCCTTCTATTGGTAATATGATAAACTCAAGCTTAGTAAGTGAAAATATAATAAACCTCCACAAAATGAAGAAGCCACTACATTCTCACTTATTATTTTTCATTGATGAAGGCCTTCCATTTTTTGTGGTTGCAGGCTCTGTGAGGTATTTGCTTGTTTATTTTTGAGAAAAGAACATGGATCCATCCTCTTTATTTTTGGACTATGAGGCTTCACACCTACTAGAAAAATGAAATATAGAGTTACTCTATGTATTTCACCTTTCATCTCCTTATTGCTTCTATTTTGAGCTAAGGCTTTAGTCCTCCTATGCATTTTTCTTTGGAAAGAAAGGGTGAAAAACAACTAGAGGATCAAGGTATTGCATCCAGTTAGGGTTTCAAAGAAAAAGACCACACCTTTTAACCTGATTGTTGTATGTTGTAGTGTTGTGGTTTCCTAATTGCATGAACACATTGATGTTTTTAGCTTTCACTTGCTCTTAACGTTCAAGAAATTTATTTTTTCTCTCATAAATCCATCTTACTTTGATGAATGCATTGAGATAATTATCAATTTGACCATGCACTTTCAATGTGACCATATCAATTTGTCATGAATTTTGTATTTGAGTTCTTTGAAATTCCAACTTCCTTTCATTGTGATAGCCATTTATTGCTCAAAATTATGCAAACTTATGATACTCAATGTTTGAATGCATCCATTTTTATCAGTAGTTACCTTTGCTTAGATGTAGTGATTCTTGTCATAATAACCAATCTCTTTCCTTATTATCAGTAAGCTTAGTGGTCATTCCCAATTCCTTTGGCTTCTTTCATTAAGGCCTATCAATTAATTCATTGTGAAATAATTGACAATATTATCTCCACAATAAAGCCACTATAGCATAATGTTGACCTCTTATGACTTATAGTGTATTCAAGTCACTTGTTGAAACTGATTGTCCTCCATTGCAAAGAATAACACGTACTTCATGGTAGCACTATATTTTTCTCAGATCTTTTTAAATTGAGAGAAAAAATGAAGTTAGAGTGCACTAGAATGTTTGATTACCGTCAATGCTCTTTTACTCTCCATGACCTTAAGAAGGAAATAGTTGTTGCATTTTTATTGATGATAGCCTGTGGGGCTCTCTTTAATGTAACTGATGATCTTTTTCTAACCCCTTTCTTCTCCTTCAAAAACCCCTTTATCTTTGTTGCAAACAATATTTCAATCCCTTGCATTAGAGAGCTCCTTATTTTGGGACTGTCGCTATTAATGTTTTGCGATGGATAAAAAATGAATGCATCATGATACAACCCTTTTAATATTGTAGATAGCATCACTTTTTGTGTGTTAAACTTAGTTATTATCTTGCAATTATTTCCATACTAATGAATCTTTCTACAAACACCAAACTCATGGCTTTGATACTCTATATTTGGTATCATCTTCATAATGAAATGCACTATATTTTCCTTTCTTTCACACTGGCTCTTGCAAATTTTTGATAATTATTCTTTTGTATTTCTAGGATGACCACATTGCCTGATTGTATATTCTACATTTTATATCCTAAAGAAATAATTTCCCTTTATTTGGTTGTATTTGTTATCTAGAGTTCTATAAATTGCTAAAACTTTGGTTTTCAAAGCAATCCTTTGCAACACCAAACAATTGTCATTCTTTCAACAACACCTAGAAACTGTCATATTTTAAATGATAAATGGATAGAACATCACTGGAACAAAACATTCATAGGCTGCATATGTGAATAAAGCCAATGAAATGGTCAGAAACTATCACCAGTGTCAATAGTGAGGTGCTTATTATTGTTCATCTCATGACTTTAGAATGTGAACTTTCCTTAATTCTAGAAAACCACCAATTATTGTAATGTGATCTTCTTATGAACTAAATTTGTATTTATTTCATGACTATTCCTCTTGCTTAAATAACATTTTCATTACAAAAATTGTCATTTTTTACTTAAAATCTACTACTCCTTTAGTGAATATGGTATAATTCCCTGTACCTAGCATTTCAACATTTTCACCATTGTTGTCTCTTCCACAATTAAAGTATGGAAAAATTAGTATTCACTAGTGAAAACAACCTTTCTCCTCATAGGATGGATTACTCCTAGGTAATTGCAAGAATTTGAGTCCACTTCTAGTGGAAGTGTCATTTTTCAACTTTAAAATAGGTAGTCATTCAATTTTTAGAATAGGTACCCATTTTAAAGTGGGTACTCATTCCAAAATGTTTAAAAATAAAAATCCATATTTATCATTTGGATGTAGACATATAAAAGGAATGGTAACCCAAACCTTACTCTTTGACCTACAAGTAAAAGGTCATGACAATATCGAGAGAAAAACTAACTATGTCAATACAGTTGATGGGTATTTTTTAGAATTATTTTATGAAATAAAAACCCATTTTAGATGAGATTTTGTTAGGAATTTCATGTAGAAAATATCAATTAAATGAAAATAAAGATTAAATAGAGGAATGAAAAATGCATAAATAATAACAATGAGAGACAATATTTAACATGGTTCACCCAAACTTAGGCTTCATACACCGGAGATTCCAATACTATTATCCAATAAATTGAACCAATTACAACTAGCAATCCTTGCAACTCAATACCATTTCAAATACCACAATACAATATCAATGTAAACCCTAACCCTTAGCCTTTTATAAAGCCTTATGTTGGCCAATAGAAAAATTAACTCCTAATGCCTTTAAATAATTTTGGGGGAAACTACATCGATAAAAGTGGGGAAAATTTAACCTTTTAGTCTGATTAGGCTCCATACACCAACAATTGTGTAGATTCTAAATATGTATTTTTTTCTAGTTGGATTATTCTTTTGATTTTTCAATTAATTTCTGATGAAATAGATCCATAAACTTCAATTATCAGGGTTTTTTAGTATTTTGATAACTTTTATTAAAATATTTTTTTGAAAAAGAAATTTTATGAAAGCATACTTTAGACAATTCTTTTCAATTTAAAAAAGTGACAATTTTAAGTCATCTTATGCATGATGTACACAAAGATTTTTCAAAACACCAAATATGGCCAATAAAAAATTACAAAAAATAAATATTCAATAAAAAATTATAAAAAATAAGGAAAGCATGCTTAAGTGAGTTACAAGCATTTTCCCAAAAGTATTTGAAAAATATGATTATTTAGATCAAAATATGGATGACATACATGCACATGGTATAGGAAAAAAAGTGACTTTTAAAGAGTGGTTTTTATAAATTCTTATTGAAAATCAATTTGTAGATCATCTGGGTATTAAAATAAATTACATATCTGGAAACTAGACTCCACGTACTACATTTTATGCTTAGTGACTCTTTTCAAGATTCCATCTCTAGGTGCTTAAAAATTTAAGGTGAAATGTGAAATTTTTTTAAAATCAAGGAAAACACTTCCACTTTTTGGCCAAAAAGTGGACTCAACTTCTTGCTAGCACCCTCCTTGCTTACCTTGAGGGAAGCTTATAACTTGATATGCATATGTAAAGGCATCTTTCAAACAGTACATCTTATCTTTGATGACTCAACCAAGGATATGGAAACATTGTAATGTTGATTGCTTTGAAGTTCTTCATCTTGTTTCTTGAACATTCTTATCTAATAAAATAAGTCTACTATGGTCGTTTGTTGTAATAGTCCAAGTGCAACAAGAAGGTCCTCATATTATAACTTTTTCAAGTCTACATTATTGTTGTTTACTTACTTCTCTTGTGGATATGTACTTTCAACACTTTATTTTTGAGAAGACATATGATTGCTGGCCCAAATCAACATTGTAACCCTTGCTATAAGAGCTTGATTGTTACTTCTTTTTAGCACTAAATACTGCACTCCTTGCTACCCCACCTATATATAAGCATTGCTTTCGATTTACTTCTTGTTTATAATGGCTTCCTCTCCAAAATATGAACTCTTGATATATGGAAACAATTAGAGGATATGAAACATGATGACAAACATCATTTGAAGATTCAAAACAATGATAATTTTCTTGTAAAAAAAACTTTTTAAATGATGCATTCTTATTTTGTTTTCCATTCTATTTAAGCAATATAATGAATTCTTTGCTCATTTATTATTTTCATTTCATTGCACCTTCAAACTGATTGTCATGAATGAGCAATGAATCTGAGGCTCTTGTGATCACTTTATGAACTTATCCTTTGGTTGAATGTTTCCTTTGAGCATTATGAATGTCTTCTCAAACCCCTCTTGAAATGCTAAGGGGTAGCATGCTAGGCTCAACCCTTGTAAGAGCCCATTCTACACCACATGCTATCATGTTTTAAAAAAAAAACCAGCAACATGATTTTTCCTATACCTACGTAGTGGAAAAACATGTTAGTTGAAAAAAATAGTGAAATTCTATGCACTTGTGAGGTTTCATTTCTCATGTTCCCTTACATACTTTTGATGCTTTTTTCAACTGATTCAATGTGCCATAAGCAGTTTACTATATTGTTGTTGATAGAACATATAGGAGGATGCATAATCGGAGCTTTAAAAAAGCTTTCTCAATCATTTACATGCTCATTTGGAGACTACGAGAAAGGAGGGATAAGTAACAATGACACCAACTTGAAGACATGTTAGGAAATGATGGCTATTTTTCTTTTGATGTGTTTCTTTCCTTTCTTTATCTTAAGCACCATAGTACATTCCTTGTGTTATGTTGACTTAGCTATTCCCATGGCTTGTGTGGGACACTTGATCTCTCTTTCCTTCTAACGAATATGAAAATAGCATTTTATGCAATCTTGTTCAATTTTTTACATCTCTTTTGCAAAAATGTATGCAACATTATGAAATGGATAAAATAAATACAACATGAAAGCACTATTCTTTACAATCTTTTATATGATGTAAACATTGAATGAAAAACTAAATGCCCACTTTACTAAAAAAATTGTACATTTTAGTTGAACAATTATTTTAAACTCCAATACATGCAATGGTTTAAGAAAATACATAAATGAATTGAAAATTTTCACCTTAAAATGAACGTGATTTAATCAGCTTTTCCAATTTGAGCTGTGATGAAAAATTGGTAAAATATTTCTTTTTGTAATTAGTGGTGGTAACTAAAATTTTTGGTGTAACAAACTATTTCAATTTCAAGACCCCTTTCTTGATATCGGTCACTTTCAAAGACCATTATGAACAATTACATTCAGGTATATTTTAGGCTTTAAAAAGTTATTAAAGGGGATCTTTTTCAGCTATTCAAAAAATTGAGGGGAGCAGCTTAGTTTTCTTTCAACACAACTTTATTGTACAAGGATGTTGAGGCTTTGAAATCTCATTTTGGCATTAAGGAAATAAAGGAGCTATTTATGAATATATGTATTTATTAATGCTTTCTTTTGATTTCAAATGAACTTTTAGTCTTTTTTATTATTCTTCAATGTTCTATTTGTTATATCAAATTGTGCATGTGTTAAATTTAAAGCTTTGAATTCATATTAAATCATTTGTTGAGGGGGGGTCTGTTGTTCATTCTTTTCCTAGGTATTATCCGTGGGTGTGGGAGAAGTGAATTTTGTGTCATTTTTTTGCATTCACTTAATTTAGAATTTAATCTTTTACATCTATTTCATGGCTATGGGTAGATGGTAGTTTGTCTTTTTTGCTTTCTAGTTAAAAGCATACCTTGTATTTCCATGAATATTTCATAAATTTTGAAGGTAGCCTCGCCTTATAAAATAAGCAAAGAGAACTTACAAATATCATTGCAAGTGATTCAATTGTTGATAAAATTGTCATTTTTGTGGGCTAGGGAGTATAAATTGAAGTGACAAATCTATTAACCAACAAATTTTTGGTGACTTTGCTGGATAAGAATAGAAGCAACATTGTTTTCCATAACTTTTTTTTCTCAAAAATTTGAAGGTATCTCTCCAAGGATGGAAGTTGGTGACTCTGTAATATGGAATGTTCCCATGAATTTTTTTTGGTAGAAAAGTTCAAGTCATTCTTTTTAAATCTACATTATGGCATTAGTTTTAGCCCAACCATGGTGTGCTCAATTTGGGCCTCTGGCACTTGCACAATATTCACCATTTCTTGAAGGATCAAGAAAGAACTTCTTGGATTTCAGTGGAGAAAATCATCAAGATGTAGAAAATCACATCTTGGAATTCATAGTTGCATGTGGAATTTTGGGAGTAAGTGAAGAAGATGTTTCTGTGAGATTCTTTATTGATCCATTATTAGGCCTATAACAAATTAGTTTCATTATTTAGAAGAAAAATGTATTACTGATTGGAATTCATTAAAGAATAATTTTTTGGAAAAGTATAAGGGCCTTGTTGATGGAGTTGCTTTGTTGGGCCAATTTTTTGATATTAAAATGTAAGAAGGTGAATCCATTAGAGACTTTTTGGATAGGTTCAATAGGCTACTAAAAAAAATGCTACCTCTATTTAGCCAAGTAAGTAAATTCAACTCTACACTTTTATTTCTTCATTACACCCTAATGTTTATTTTTGATTGAAATGGGGTAAAGTGAATGATATCAAAGTTGCTCAACAAGAGGCCAAAAAAATAGAAGATGATTTGATATTATGTAGATTATGGAAAGAAAATTAGTTTGTAGATAATATAATTTATGAGTTTGTGAGGAAGCCTATCATGTTAAAACCAAGATTTCAGCTCTTATATTTTCAAACTACATAGCCTCCTTATGTTGAAAATTTTAGTCTCACTATTTTTGGTCCAAAAAACTTTGGTGGAGATGAAGTAAGCATTATTTAAATCAAGCCTCATGTGGATAGGAAAATTGAAGCCTATTATTTGCATTATGAAGAAAATAAAGATGAATATGAAAGCCCCTCAAATGGTGAAGAAAATGGATCATCCTTTCATGACACAAATTGCAATGAGGGTAATGCAAATAATGTTGAAGAACAATTAGAGGATGCACAACATAAAGATGAGGTGATGATTTCTTTGAAGTTTTATGCAAGATGAATATGAAACCTTCACATTCCCTGAGCTATGTGATATGGGAGTATGGCTATAAGAAAAGGTTAGGAATGATTCTAATTTTGAATCCTTTTAGTTTGAAATTTTGGATGCGAAAATTTTTAAACAAAATTTGTAAGATGATGTTAAAAGTAGTCGTGATAGCCTTAATGAAAATGGTCAACTAAACAAATGTGAGCCTCATATTGTTTACATTCTAAATGGGTTTCTTAACACATCTGAGGATGGATTTTTGTGTGGAGAAGAGGTTGTCATGTCTAATATGTAACATATATACAAGGAAGGTGGAGTGTGACAAGAAATTGTTGAGCCAAATCCTATAGAAAAAGAGGAGATTGTTCCAATTTGGGGTGATTTTAAGTCACACAAAAATATCATTTCAATTTGCAACAAATATTTTTGGGTTGATCCACTTCTAGTTTTACATGAGACACATATGGATAATGATTGGTCTTCTAGTGATTCAATTGGTTATTTCTAGGCATGGGATATTGGTTTGGGTGCTACATAGAGCAAGGGTTATATGCATGAATATGTTGAGGAGATTCTAGAGGTTTATGATGCTCATTGGTTGTTTGGTTCAAGAGCATTATTCAGAAGGTCTCTTAGGTTTACAAATTCTATATTTTTGTTTCAGATCATAAGATGTCTTCTGAGCTTGCAGGTACTTCATGGGTACACCTTTATTTTCCACTCGAGCATTAATTTTTCCCATCCTATTAATGGATTTTCATGATCATCCTAAAGTCATCTGAGGTAGGGTCTTCCTACCATGTACATATTAGGAGTTTTTATTGTGTTGGTAGTTAGTTTCTTTCCTTATTTTGTCTCGTTATTAGCTTGTTCAAGTTTCCTTTTCCCTTGTGCTCTCTGTCTCCTTTTCCCAATGGACTTGGATTGGTCTATCCCAAAGCTTTTGGAGTTTTTTGCATTTTCTACAAAAATATAGTCCCAAGTTAGAGCCAAAGTTACCCTTTAATTTTTTGTTTCAAGATCATAAAACTCTTTTCTTCCTTAGTCAAATAAACTTCCATAATTGTTCATAAGTCAGTTTTTGTGAGTTCCATAAGTTTCATAACTTCCCAATTTGCTAACTCAATTCTCTTTTTAATCCCCCAATGTTAAGGTGATCAACATATCAAAAGCTTTCAAAATGTCAGAACTCTTGACATGTGGTTTGATGGTTCTGCTTTTTTGTGATCCCGCGACCCTTTGAAAGATTTTTGGTTTCCAAGATGTTGATAGTTTACTTAGTTGTTCCTATGGTGTATCAAGTGAATGACCTTTCAGGATTTTTGAAGTACGAACTCAATCTCATGTCTCTTTTCTCAAGGAATAAAATCAATAATGCATTGACAAAATTTTTAATGGAAATCATTATGAAGTTGGTTTATTGATATGTCCATATATTTACTAAGATAAAAGTCATTATTATCTGCCACAAAATTAAATGATCTTGTCTATGAATAAAGGCAAAGATACTTTCAAATTGGTTAATTTTTATCAATTAGGGTATTTTTCTCAAAATGGGGTTTCCTACAAGTGATGTAAGTTTGAATGAAGAGCCTATGCTTGTCACACAACTTGACTTGAATTGGATTGAAGAAGAGCAAGTTGATATCATCTCTTAATTTCTCTCAGTTACATGGAAGAAGAAAACTAGCTATGTTGAATATCGCAGAGCAATCTTCATTCTAGAGGAAGATGAAGAACGTGTTGAATTGCATAACCCTTTTCAAGAAATGCTACTAGAAGTAGAAATTTCCCCTAAACTTGGGGTAGTTTAATTTCTCTTCTTTTGCATGTGTGGAACCTTTGTGTAATTAGTCATGGTAATAAAAGAATTTGGCATAACAAACTATTTCCATTTCAAGACCCCTTTCTTGATACTAGTCACTTTCAAAGACCATTATGAATAGTTACATTTAGGTGTATTTTGGGCTTTAAAAATTTATTAAAGGGGATCTTTTTCAGCTATTCAAAAAAAGGAGGGGAGTAGCTTAGTTTTCTTTCAACATAGTTTTATTATACAAGGATGTTGAAGCTTTGAAATCACGTTTTGGCATTGAGAAAAGAAAGGAGATATTTCTAAATCTATGTGTTTATTAATGTTTTATTTAGATTACAAATGAAAGTTGAGTATTTGTAGTTATTCTTCAATTTTCTATTTGTTATATCAGATTGTGTGTATGTCAAATTTGAAGCTTTGAATTTAGATTAACTCATCTATTGAGGGAGGTTCTATTGTTCATTCTTTTCTTGGGTATTATCCATGGGTGTGGGAGAGGTGAACTTTGTGTCATTTTTTTGCATTCACTTAATTTTAAATTTAATCTTTCAAATCTATTTCATGGCTATGGGTAGATGGTAATGTTCCTTTTATGTTTTCTAGTTAAAAGCATACCCTGTATTTTCATTCATTTCATTAATTTTGAATTTAGTTGTGGGCCTTGTAAAATAGGTAGAGAGCACTTACAACTATCATTGCAACTGACTCAACTATTGGTCAAGTTGTCATTTGTGTGGGGTAGGGAGTATAAATTGAAGTGAAAAATTTGTTAACCAACAACCTCCTCATCTAATGATGGAAACTTCATGGAGGGAACCACATTGTGCCCTGGAGTGCCTTTTTAAATTCATAATATTTAAATTTATAATTATAATTTAATTGATAATTATAAAACTAATGATGCAATTAATTATTTAAACTATAATAGCCTTAGTTAATAATTATTTAATAAAAAGTAAATAAATTATTAATTATTACTAGGATTATAATATAATTGATTTAAACATTTATTATTATTTTTATATTTATTTTATAATTATTTTAAATTGTAAAATAATATTTCATAAATTAAAATTATATTTAATTTATATTTTAAGTGTGAAACTAAACTATTATATGAATAATCTATATAATTTTTGTTTCAATTAAAAAATTAAATTTTACTTCAATTAATTTTGTATAGTCTAATTATTTATAATTCCATTCTAATTTAATTAAAAATTATATAATTATAATAATAACTTGATATATATAATCATAATATAATAAACATAATCTTGACTTAAGAATTTGTTGTTATTTGAAGTTACAAGTTTTAATAATTAAATTAATTAATTATAAATTATGAAATGTCATATAAAATTTATTACAAATTTAAAATTAGGAAATACTATAAATAGTAAATTCAACTATTCAATAATTAAAATGTTAATACTAATTATAATATATAAATATTAATAATTTAAATTTATTGTTAAAAAGCTAGAAAAACAAATTAATTTTAACTTTAACTATAAACTTATATATTGTGAGATTATAAAATAACTTATTCAAGTTTTATGGCTTACAATAAATTTAATATTTTGAATAAATTGAGGTTTGAAAATTTAAGTAAAATTTATAATTTTTTTCTTTAAATAATGATTATATGATTTATTAGCCGATAGGCTTTATATGTGGGGGAACCCCACCGGTGTTTCCCCTAGTCTGATGCCGGTAGCAACCCCATGAATGCCTACGAATAGTGTTATTCAAAATTAGTCGGTTAAATTTATTGCCGTATTTATTAGCCGATAGGCCCACGAATGCCTGGGAATAGTGTTAAATTTATTTACAGTCAAATTTGTATTAAATTTTCTATGGCCTTGAGCACCATGCATTAAATATCGCATCATCATCCGCCTCCATTAGGCATGGCTCCCAGCAGCTGTGCTGTTTCCGTGCTTGCCTTGCGATTTACTAGGCCACCAAAGCTTGCTCGATGCAATAAATGTGAACCAACGTTGAGCAATGTTAAATGGCTCTCAAGGGGATGACATCATTTATGTTTGAGCAGTCTGTGTAGCGAAGGAACGGGTAGAACCAGAGCATATTTGCCACCGCAAGGTAACTCCCTGTCAATCTTTTGACCCTTTTCTATGCAATGCACACTAATTATCTTTTATTCTTCTTTGAAGCCTGCAAAAGTAGGATTCAAATTTCCTGTGATTGCACCATTTATTCATATATGTGGTAAGCCACATGTCGTAGATCTCCAGATTGTTTCCTTGCAATCTATTCAACCACGGTAAGATAAGAGATTAGGGATTCCATTGATGGTCAGTGTTGGTACATTTCTTTCACCCCTCGATATCGTTGGGGTTCACGGAAAAGCTTGTTGATCGATTGATCAATTTTGGATTTGCCAAGCTCCTTCAGGATATCTGCCTACTTTCACAGTGTCCATCTTTTTCAATGCCAGGTATACGTTAGTCAGGTTATGAGATTCTAGGGTTTTAATTTCGCATGACAAATGATATCGATTTATGGATATCCGTAGGTATTGTCCTCTTAGATATAGCCTATGTTTAAGGCACCACTAATATACTACGGATTCTTCTAGGCCACTATTGTTTCACTGCTAATTTGAAATATGCATATTTGGCTTAATTATTTTCCTATTTTTCCACTGAATTTCTTTCTTTAGATTCAGGTGGAGGAAACATTCCAACTGTCGCCAAAGGAAACTCTTTAAAGCTGTGCAAATTTCCTCTCAAAAATATTAAAAGTTACTGTTTGCTTGCACTCCTAGCACGCTGGATGAATCTGCACCCTCTATGTTTGGAAATTTGCGCAACTTTATTGAACCCTTAAATAGTTCTGTGCAATATTTGAACACAATACTTTTATGTACACTTGAGTGATAGTAGCAAGATGAATAATGATGACAATGGATTGTGGTAAGTTTCCTCATTCCAAGGGTTAGAATTTCCATACAGGGTTAGGGAGGAAAGACCTCTAAATGGAAAACTTGTGTTAAATGTTATGTCTAAATGAATTAGATGCTCAATTTTTGTGGGCACTCCTTTCTTAATTCACACTAAATTTAAATGGAAATGCTGTTCATATACCTACTATTTTTCTGAAAATAAATTATAGTTTATTCAAAAGTATGCAAGACATATAATATTTTCAATATAAGTAGACATTAAATAATGATTACAATATAACACTGAATAATTATTGAGGAAGAATTTATTCTGGTAAGTTTTTGCATTTTCCGCAGTCTGGTGTTTGTGTGCATTTTACATGCTTTACTTACAGTATAAGGTCCTAAAAAATAAGTTCCATACAAAAAGTTTGTTTTATTTCTGGTTGAGACTCAAATTCAAATTATTTGGTTTTGAGTTTGGAATTTAAGATGAAAAATATCAGATAGTCTGCCCAATCAGTTGCTAATCTCTCTGTAGTAGTTAAAATCAATCACCACTAGTAGTTAATCAAACAACTAACTTTTTTATTTTCTTTTTCAAATTTTTAAAATGCATGACATTATTTTAAATGTATGAAGCTCATCTATATTTTTAGTTTCAAATTTCAGGGCTTATATTTGATGGCTGTGTGACTGTATTTAGAGATTTTTGTCGTAAAATACAATCAAAATTTTAAGAAGATTGTATCAAATGAAAGGAGAGATTTTGGATAGATTGTCAAATTTTTTATAGAATTGTAATGATATATATATATTTGATTTGTATATAATTTTACTTACACTAAGGTATATAATAATGTTTTAAAGGCACCTTTGAATAGATAACCATCATTAAAAAAATTGTAGACAGGCAAGGTGGACCATCAAATTTAAGCCCTAGGTTCAATGTTAATCAAAATAAAATTATTAAATTTATATACACATATATTTATTATTAATTTACTTTCTATATTTTTCCAAAAAAAATACATATATTTATTATTAATTTACTTTTGATATTTTTAAAAATTTGAATAATAGTAGAAATTGATATCAAATTTAAGAAACATATTTTGTCTTTATCATTATTTCATTTTGTTAATGAACATTTTCATTTTACTGTTGTACATAGTCATTTTTTGGTTTAATTTCACACTAAATCTTATGATTATGAAGATACTACTTTGATTATTTATTCCTAAATATTCATATATTATGAAGTCAAGTCCTCATAAGACTCATATAACCTCACAGCCATCTAATGATTAATCACATTCTTCAGTGAATTAAGAATAGATTTGAATTTCTATTCAACAACCATATTATGTTTAATTTAATATGAATTGTTTTATTCCATCCATATATTATTTACAAATATAATTATATTTATTAACTAGAATGTATTTTTTTTAAATATTACAAAATAATATTAAATTAATTTACTATATATTATTTAATACAATTTAAATAATTTCTTATATTAATTAATAATTTAAAAGTCTTACACTTTCACTCTATAGTTGTATGAATACCGTTAAAGTTTTTATTTCATTTAAAAATAGTCCATCAAAACAAAAATTCATAGAGCCTCTTAGAAATATTTAAAAATTTGATAGCAAATTTTAAAAATTCGTAAAAATTAAAAACCAAAAGTTGTGAGAAATTTAAGTTTTCCCATCTTTCATAATAATTTATTATAATTACAAAATAATATTATATTATTATTTACAAATTTAATTATATTTATTAACTAGAATGTATATTTTTAATAGTTACAAAATAATATTATATTAATTTACTATATAGTATTTATAATATTTTATTTATGTAAATATAACTACTTCTGTTTATTTCAAATTGTCAAATCAATAAATATATTTAGTCAATAGGCTTTTTTAATGATAATTACAAAATAATATAATGTTAATTGATATATAATATTGTAATTACAAAAAACTATTCATATTACTTTATTATGATTACAAAAATAATATTATATTAATTAATCATATAATATTAAGGAAAATTAGACTTTCGCTCTCCAGTTGTTTGAATATGTTAAAGTTTTTATTCATTTAAAAATAGCCCATCAAAAAAAAAATCATAGAACATTTTAGACTTATTTATGCTTGTAGTTTGGGCTTAGTCAATACATGTGCCCTTGTTAATGACAATTGTTTTTTAATATTAGTATCGCTATTCATAATAATGTATTATAATTACAGAATAATATTACATTAATTTATTATATAATATTAAAGGAAATTACACCTTCACTCTCCATTTGTATGAATACGTTAAAGTTTTTACTCATTTTAAAATAGTCCATCAAAAAAGAAAATTCATACAACATTTTATACTTATTTATGCTTGTAGTTTGGGTCTTAGTCAATACCTATGCCCTTGTTAATAACAATTGTTTTTAATATTAGCATCTCTATTTTGAATTATAGTTTCAGGATATGGCTAATGCATGAGCACTTGAAGATGTTATTACTATTTCAAGCAGTGGTTCTACTTCCAATGCACCCTCACCACAAACCCATGAGTTACCTCTATCAGCAACTGACTCAACATCTGTGGATTGGTTGGGTTTCCCCCACCATAATGTTGATGCTCTTTCAAACAATGTCTTGACAAGTTGTCATGAAATTTTTGAAGACGCTATGCAGACAAGCCAAGATTTAAGCGATGTGGAGGATCATGAAGTTGAATTGGTGCAAGAAGTTGTCCGAAAATTCCATGCGACCTATGAAGCTCTTGAGCTATTTTATGGTTTCCTGTGTGAATTGAAGTATTGTCAATATTATGGAGTGGCCAATGCATTTGAACTAAAGCATGAATTCCAAGATTTATTGAGTGATATATGGTCTAAGAAGTCCAACTAACTTCTTGGAAGGTAGTTACTTTTTCAATATGTCGATCAAGATTACTAGTATGATACATATTAGATGTTTTTTTGTGAAACTAAATGAGGATCTGAAAATAGCTATATGTGGAGAAAAATGGATTTAGTGGTTGACCTTATATTTGAACCCTTGGTTGTTATATATTAAGTTTACATTGTAATGCCATTGTACATATTGATCTTTATAGTTCTAATTTTAACGAATATAACTTATTCTAATATTTGTGTCCTCTTATTTTGAATATTATCTTGAACTATAACCTTGAGTCTACCAAATATATATTGGAATGCTACTCAAAATGATGATATATTTGATCATTATTGTAAATATTCACTCTTGCAACACTTAGCTATGTGAAGTACCATAGTCATATATATGCTTCTTTCAAACCCTTTGAAATATTCAATGTTGAATATAGTTATATATTATGTTTACATTGTAGCACGCTTGTGCATACTAATCTTCATAGCACTAATTTTATTGAATATATCTTATAGTACATATTGAGGAAAAATATTCCTCCTCACATTTTTCCTTTATTTTGCAAATGATGTGCTCCACTTGTGTATTCTTATGCTCAACATTATGTTGAGGTCTATGCTTTCTAAAATAAGAACCTCCGCCAATTGTATGCAAACACTATCTTACATGTAATGTACTTTTGCAGGGTTAGGCAACTTCCATAGACCATGGCTACAATATTAACCACATATGCAATTAAACTTATCCATGATGGGAATGAAGGGTTCAAACCTAATGTGCAAATTTTGTCTATTTCAAACTTCGGCCATGGCCATGAATGTAACAACTGCTACAAGGTAGACATATCTAATGGGGCCTACAAACAAAAAGCATCTTTGCCTCAGAAGTACAATCATTACATAGAATCTAGTGAAATTACGGTTGGATCCATAATACGAATGACAAAATATAATTGCCCCAAACCAAGTGGGTCTCGGTGAGTAAAGGAATCCAAAATTTCCCATAACAAAATCATTATTAACTTTTTAGCTTCTTCCTTGTATTAGTAATTCTTTCTCTTGTCTTCCAAATGTATAGGTGGAATGTCATTGTGAACCTTGAGATTTTTTGTACAAACCAGGCTATAATTGGTCATCCTACTTCATTTTATATGGAACCAGAGCACCATATAGAAAAGGAAATGGGAAAATCTATAGAGCCACATGCAGAGCCTAATACAATTAGCACTGCTAGAGTATCAACTCATGTGAGAAGATTATTTGGTGTGAATCTTTCTAGGAGTAGAATGGAAGCACCAGCCACAATTATACCTATTAAAAGTTTGAATCCTTTTCAACCAAGATGAACTGTTAAAGGTCGCGTGACTACAAAAAAGGATATCCTCAGGTAAAATACCCAAAAAGGTACTGGTCAAGTTTTCACCTTTGACATCATTGACAGAGAAGGGACTAAAACACGTGTGACTTGTTTCAATGAAGTTGTTGACCTTCATTATCAAAATATTACTGTTGGGAAAACCTATACATTTTCTAGTGGTGTAGTAAAGGTTGCTAATAAGCTTTACAATAGGTAAAATAGTGGACTAGAAATTTCCTTGTCGGTAGAGTCAAAGGTCACTCCTTGTGAAGATGACAACTCTATTCCACAACACGTATTCTCATTTACACCTATCAATGAACTTGCAAAGAAGAGTAGCAACTCAACTACTGATGTTATTGGAGTTGTCACTTGTGTTAGACCAAGCTCCACAGTAAGGAGAAGAGATGGGATAGAGGTACTAAGGCGCATAATATCCTTGTTGGACACGACTGGGGCAACTATAGATATCACTCTATGGGGCACGATGGTAGAGAAGGAAGGTGGTCATCTTCAAGACAAATATCACCTACAAGAAACAACTGTTCTCGCTATTAAAAATGTACGAGTTTGCGAGTACAATGGAAAGGTGTTGAGTACATCAAGTAATACAAATTTATTTATAGACCTTGACATACAAGAGATAAAACAACTACAAAATTGGTTCAAACAAAGTGGGGCTAATATTCTATCACATTAACAAAGTTTAGAAGCCCATCTATGCCTATCAGTACAATAACAATCAAGGATTTTCAAGAACAAATTCCTCATAGAGTGCACCATCTCCAATGTACAATAAATGCAACATTGTTGTCCATCAAATCTAAATCATTCTGCTATCTGGCATGCCCTAATGAAGTATCAGGAAAATAGTGCAAGAAAATATTGGTGCAGACTGAAGATGGAAAGTGGTTTTACTCAAAGTGCCACGTAGCATGTACCTCTTGTAATTATAGGTACATACTACAAATAAGGTTACAGGACCACACAGATATGCTATGGGCAGTTGCATTCGATGAAGCAACAATAACTCATGGGAATGTCTGCGGAAAAGCTATACTCTCTACAGTTTGAGGATGACATAGAAAGGGATACTCAACAGGTAATTAGAGACGTGTTGAACAAAAAATACTTGTTCACTTTGACATGTAGAAATGAAACATACAATAATGAAGAACACTTGAAGGCAACTATCACAAAGGTTGAGCAAGTTGACTTCATTGCAGAGAGCAACATCTTACTTTCCAACATCAAAGAAATGTGTAGTGACTCTTATAAAATTATAGTTGATCTAAGCTACTAAGTTTACATTTCCCAACACGTCTTGTATATGACTCTTATAAAATTATAGTTGATAGTTTTGTTCAAGAAAAAGAATGTATTCAAATATTTAACCACATGTGCCACGTCTACCTACAGATAGAAATATATAAGTTGCTAGGTTTACATTTCCCAATTCATGTCATGTATATGACTCTTATAAAATTATATTTCCACTCCAAGCTTCAATAGTATGTGTTTTAACTATAACTATAACAATAATATCTCAATAAAACAAATGTAACAATATGTATCTATTTGCTTATGTCTATATATATATGGAGTCTACTCCTAGCATTGCAGCACTCATGAATCTACTTGCTTATATCTATTTGCTCATGTCTATATATATGTGGAATCTACAACTATCTTAAAACTACACTTTGATAGAGATTAGTTCTATAAATTATGACTTGAATATGTCATTTTTTTATTTTTTATTTTCTGTTTTAACATATGTAGATACATGAATTTTAAACATTCTTCTTTCAGCATTGTAAGCTTTATATATGTTGTGTTCATCTCACATATAGTTGTTTGAGTATGTTTGTGCTTCTCTTATTACTAATTCAGCATTGCACTCCCACTATACAGATGGATGACCCCTACCTCGAGACAAGTCAAGATAGCTTGAAACAAGTAGAGATTAGAAGACAACAGATCCGAAAAAGAAATCAAGATTACTATGCTAGGCATAAAGAAGCAATTGCCACGCGAAGATAGTTTAAAAAGTTGCACACCATCCATATTGACCCCCGCCAAACAGAAGCACAAAGACTACAAGATCGTGAGAGAAACCGTGATTACTATGCTCATCATAGAGAGGAAATAACTACAAAGAAATGCATTAAACGTTTGGAGAAACAAGCATGGAAAGCTCCACTATTGCAAATAGAATAGGACCTAGAAGATCGAACATCATTCAACACAACTACTAGCTTCATTAAAATAATGAAAGGATTTTGACAAAAGATAGATGTGCTTTCCAATAGGAAAAAATGAATTATATGCAAGGAAAACTACCTAGGGATGCTTCTTCATTCATCCAACCCCCATGCTACTTGCAAAAGATGTTTCAATGAGAGAGGTATACATTGATTCTCCTCACTCAACAACATGGACCTAGGAGAACAACCTGATGTGCTCAGAAGACTGAGCCAAGTGGAGGAAATGCTCATTGCTAGAGTTAACCCAGTACTACAAGTAACCAATGCACCTAGAGGGCAATATGAATATAGCGGTCACACAATTAGCTTCCCACAAGATATCAAAAACATTGCAAAAGTTCTCCCTCGAAGGATAGAAGACTTGGATGTGCTCATAGTTCGAAGACTGCATACAGAAGGCCATTTCTATAATTGTTATGTAAGTAGACTTCACATCATAGATGCATTGCAATACAAAGTGAAATATGACCCATACTATAATGATGTTTCCATAAGTGTTGATGGTTTGGCTCAAATTCCTGAAGTTAGCATGGATATTTCAAGTATGTTGCACACCATTGAAACTAATGAGTGTGCAGGGGTGCCAAATAATTGGAACACCATTGATGAAGATGAAATTGAGGATAACATAGTACACACATCATCATTCATGGCTAAGTTGCCAAATAGACGTCGTGAGCTAGAAATTATTAAGCAAGCACTAGACCTTGAGGACAATACAAATAGCACTATAGATTGGCCTGAAATGAACTCATCACCAATAAATGAATACAATACTGAAGGCTTGCTTGATATGGCATTCCCAACCCTCTTCCCCAATGGGGTTGCACTACAAATGCAACCGCAGAGTAGGGAAGTCTGAATGCATGAGTATGCACTACAATTGATAAGGTTCCATGACTAGAGGTTTGGAAGGCATCCAATGTTTCAATATTTTATGTTCAATCTTATGTTGTGACATCATAGTCAAGGGCTTGCAGCAATTTTCATTAAAAAAAATGCAGAAGAAAACATCCTGACAACTATTGAAAGCCTTCGTGCACACTTGAAAAGCCTCTGTGACACACAATTAGCTGAAGAACTCATGCACTTTGGCTCTTCAATGTGAGGCACAAGACCATATTGGAACAAGATTCATTATAAGCTAACCAATATGATTAACCAAATAGGGTATCCCACTCTATTTTTCACATTGAGTGCATCAGACACAAAGTGGCCGGACAATGATTGCTTTCAAATGACACAGCAATGGAGATGTAGACAAAGAAACAACGTCTTGACAATGTAATCAATAACCCCCACACCACATCATTATATCTCCACCAATGATTTACAATCTTCTGTGAAGAGGTCATCCAAAATATTTTTGGTGTAAAAGATTATTGGTATAGATATGAATGGCAGTATCGAGGAACTGCACATGTGCATGGATTCCTTTGGCTTGAAAATGCACCAGACATGGATAAACTTGATTGGGAGAATAGCACAGAAGTTGAACAAGCAAGGAAATTCTTTGACAGGTATGTAAGTGCTTGGAACCCTCGTCCTGCTTCACATAGAAACAACCCTGTCTATCATCCCCAACACGATGACCCATGCTTGCTAGACACAGCTCAAATATTAGCTATAGATCCCTCTCATGACTATGAGGAGATAATCAACTGTGTACAGAGGCACACAAAATGCAGAGAGGGGACATGCTTACACAAAAAGGGGAAACAACTACAATGTCGATACAAAGCTCCATGGAAAGAACAAGCTGTATCTACCTTGTCATGTGACGATAATGGCAAAAAAGAATATTGACCTGTAAGGAATGATGATAGGCTAAACATACACAATCTAGAAATGCTTTTGATATGGAGAGCCAACATAGATTTCCAACAAGTTATCTCATGAGCACTTGTACTAAAATACATTGTAAAGTATGCATCAAAAGCAGAAAGAACATCTGAGTCTTGTATTGATATGTTATCAAGAATATCTACATGCCAGAGAACAAATGACCCAGCTATCACAGCATATCAAAAATTTATGATAGAGCTTGTTGCAGAGCGTGATATAGGAGCACATGAAACATGTCATATGCTTCAAAAATTGCCGCTTGTTGTTTGTAATAGGCCATTCACATCTTTGAATGTTGTTCGAAAAGTGTTCCAACAAATAACAAGACAACTAGATGAAATACACCTCCACACGAGCTACCTGCATTCCTACTTAATCGGCCTCAAGAAATGGAAACAATAACGGTACTCGAATCTGCAAGATCTTTCTCCTATTCTGCAAGGTGCAAAGGATGCAAATGGAAAGAGAGAGAGGTAAAAGCGATAGTTAATGTTTTCCCAAATTTCTATACCATCCCAAATGAGGACTCAGACAACTTTGAAACTTTTTGCTAGAGTGAGCTACTATTATACAAACATTTTTGAAGCATAGAAGGTAAAGTAGGACTTGCTAAGGATACATTAATTGCAAATTGGAAGCAAATGAACACAACCAAATATGATGTATGGCATCTTAATCGCACAATCAAAATAGAAGCACCCACTGAAGAAGAAGATGAGAGCAATACAGAGATTGCCACAAGGGACACAACAAAACTTAATGAATGGGAATTTTTTTCATAGATGGGTCCCTTAAACAATGTCAGCCTAAATGAACTTGAGATGCTTGGTAGGCATGAGTTTGAAAACAACAATAGATGGGATCAACTACTAGTACCCCAAGATCTTCATGAAATTGCCATCCACTTCATCCCAATGAAAAAGGCATGTAGCCAAGAAGACACTATGGTAAGCAACTTGGATGTGCCAGAGTATACACTATCATTGCAACAAAAACTAGCACTCACAATTATCTTTGACCATAGTAAATGCTCCTCAAAAAAATTGTTGCACATGATTGTTCAAGGAACATCAGGCACAAGAAAATTGTACCTAATTGCTTGCATAAGAAAAGCTCTCACAAGTAAGAGCCCACAACAAAAAAGTGAACTACTCACATTAGCTCCTATAGGGGTGGCTGCATTTAACATACATGCATCAACTATACATTCAATCCTCTGGATCCCTATTAAAGACATGCAGCCACTACAAGGACATGCATTAACAACATTTCAAGAAGATATGAAATATATAAGATATATTTTGATTGATGAGATGAGCTTCATAGGTCCAAAGTTGCTACTAAAAATAGACAAAAGGCTACGTGAGGCTTTCCCACACCGACAACATCTACACTTTGGTGGAGTGTCTATAATATTAATTGGTGACCTTGCCCAACTTCCACCTATGATGGAAAAACCTATGTACACAACACACTCAACTGCAAAAACATTGTGGAACCAATTTACAACTGTTGTCACCTTACAAACAGTCTTTCGTCATCAAGGTGAGACTCCATCACAATAGAGATTTTGTCAAGTATTGCAAAACATACAGAATGTAGAAGCAACAAAAGTATATTGGCAACTCTTAATGATGCACATAGACAATCAACTCACATCAAGAGAAAAAGAAGAGTTCGATAGCTCAATGCACTTGTTTGCTACCAATGATTTAGTTAGACTACACAACAAAAGAATGTTAAAATCATTGAACTATCCAATTGCAATCAGTGCTGCGACAAGTACCAGGCATGGAATAGATAGTGCAACTGATGATGAACAGCTTGAAAAAGAAGTATTGCTTTGTAAAGGGCAACACATCATGCTCACATCCAACATGTGGACACAAGTAGGCCTGGTGAATGGAGCTCTTGGAAAAGTTGTTGAAATCATTTACAGCCTTGGTTCCAAACCACCAGATGTTCCCATGTATGTTGTTACAAGGTTCAATAGCTACAGTGGACCCCCATGGAATGACCATGACCCTAAGAGCATACCAATCATACCTGTTTCCTTGGGCAATAGAAGGAAAATACCACTTACAATGGTGTGGGCTATTACCATACACAAAGGTCAAGGACTAACATTGCAAAAGACAACAATTTATATTGGTAAAATAGATAGGCAAGGACTAACATTTACAGCCATATCTAGAGTTAAATCATTAAATGATATTCGCATTCAACCACCATTCTCTTTTGAAAGATATTCAAAAATGCAAACCAATCCATTTGCAATCATAAGGAAGCGAAAGGAGGCACGCTTACAACAACTATGTCTCTCCTAAAACAAGGTATGCAACTCTCCTCCCTATCCATTCGATATCTCTCCCCAATTCCCATGGTGCTTAAAATTGCTTCTACAACTTGACTTCATCAACGCCTATTCTACGCACCTAACCACCCCATTCCTTTTGTTGTATAGGTCTTCAAGACAAATTGCATAGACCACATAAGCTCATCCCCAAAAAATTTGCACCGCTCCGACATGTTCAAAATATAATACCAAAGTGTATCAGCCTATCGGCGTAACCATTGCACCTCATTGGGGTGCAAGTGCTAGCATATAATAAAAATAGTTTAATACTATTCTAAAAATATATAATATTTTAAATGTAAATTAGTTAAAATTATATAACTATATAAAATAATATAAAAATTTGAAAAAAAAAAATGAGAAGTGAGAAAATACTATCTCAAAAATGTTTTGAAAAAAATATTTGCTAAGTGTTTTAGTCAATGAGATTGATGAATTTTTTTTGAAAGTTTCAAAAGTTAAAAATCTTGGATTTTACTTTAGGAAAAATTTAAAATTTAAATATTATGTATAGTTTAATAAAGTTTTTTTAATTTTTAATTTTATTTTATTCCTATAATTTGCATCTTTTCTAATATAAAAATAAATAAGTTCCATATAGTGGCGAGTTCTTTTATAGTATTCTATTTGTAGAGTTGGAATAAAAATAAATGTAAGTTTAATTAATGTGAATAAAATTAAATGTAATTTTTTTTAATTGTTGTATTTTAGTTTTGACTTTTGTATTTTTTGTTTTGTTTGATTAATAACATTGATTTTTTTTATATGTTTTGGTTATAAATTATATTATATAAACCAAGTAAATAGGTAATATTATAATATTAATTTATTATATATAATATAAATTAATATAAACTATTATATAATATAAGTTAATATGTTACCTCCATAGGTTAACTTATTTACCTATAAATTATTGCCTAAATAATATAAGATATAAATAGAAATAGTATATATATATAACTAGAGGTTATATATTATCTTATATACCTAGGTTATAATTTTTTTAAGAAACTATATATATTAATATAAACTAATATAAACATATCGATGATGAAAGAATCAAATTATACCATAAAATATTAAAAACATAGATAGAGATATTAGTTTAATGGAAAGAATTATATATATATATATATTTTAATAGTGAGAATCCAAATTGACCTATAAAATAGTTAATTGATTTTTGTAAGATTTTCTTTAATAAAAATAAAACAATTACATACAAAAAAAAATCATCCTAAAAAAATGTCAAAATAAATAATGAAATGATATAATGAAATGATTTAATAGTTAATATCAAAATAGTTAATTTATTTATTTTAGAATGATATAATGAAATGATTTAATAAAGTAAAAAATTGAAAATCATTCATTAAAAAATGTTTAATTTGTGCCAATAACACACAAAACTTTTTAAACCACCTCCTATAGTTCCATAACAAGAAACTAAAAATCAACACGATAAGATGAAGTGCAATAAAATATAAATATTATCTTAATAAAAAATTAAATAAATATAATTGTATTTAAATATTTTACATGCTTCCATTCAGAATTGTTAATTAGGTATATAAACGCCTTATTCCCGAATTGCAAGAATTCAAAGATTAAAGGAAGTTACCGAAACAAATGCCATTGGTTGTTATCCAACGTTGTTTGAGTTGTAATAGGTTATTCATATACTTTCGTTTTCGGAAACTAGACCAAACAAAACATAATTAAACGCATAATAATAAAAGCGATCAGATAATGGAACAGTAAACAGTACAACAAATTAAACAGTTAATAAGGAATACTTGCAGCTGGCTACTGAACTCCAAAGGATCATGCCCCTTCATCCTCCCTTTTGTCTACTAATTTCATTTTATCTTTTTTCTTTAAAAGCTATCAACCACTCCACTTCCAAGGTGACCTCAGGAGTGCATATTGTTGTTTGGGAATATCTGGGGATTTTCTTTTGCTAGGCTAGGGAAGTTCACTTCTCTGCTTCTTATATAAATGGATTCGATAAATGAACTTCCCCAAGATATCATAGAACAGATCATCATGAGGAAACCGTACCCGTTTCATAGAAGTCTTAAACTGGTATGCAAAGCTTGGAAGGACATGGTCGAAAACTGCAGATACTACCACTGTAGAGATGTGTTTGGGCTATCTGAAACGTACACATGTTTCCTTCATCGAGCTGGTATAACATTATATGACCCTTTACGGGGATCTTGGCACAGGCTTCCCCCTATGCCCAGTGGCGCTAAACTTACAATCCCTCAACGTTTGCTTTATAACAGAGAACCTGTATGTGTACTAGTCTATGATTTTTGCTCTACTCGTTGGAAAATAGGCAAGGAAATGCCTAGAATCCTTTTAACTCGACATTTCGCATGTTGTGTATGTGCTGAAGTGTTTATGTTGCAGGATATACACTTAGTATGCTAAGAGCAACAGTTTACAACACAGACGAAGACAAATGGGAGCTTCTTCCTTGGATACCACACCCACATGGAACACCTTTAGGTATTATAATTGGAGGAATGATTTGTGTCGTTGATTTACTGACAGGTGGGGCGCAAAGATTCGATCCCAGATTCCCAGCACGAGGATATGGACTACGGCTGATAATATACCGGCGATTCAATTTCACATGGAAGTTTTATATGCATCTGGAAAGTTGTTGATTTTTAAACCTGAAAGGATAATTGAATATGATTTGGATAGCGGGGAGTCGAGAGTATTGAAGCATATTTCGAAACCTTTCTTTGCGTTTTGTGCTGCAGTGTGGTACGATTAAATTTTCTGTGTTGGAGAAACTTTCCCCGTGACCAGGGATATTTGCAGAGATTTTACATGTTAAAACCTGGTGCAACGATTTCTGAAAGGTCAATTGTTATTGAAACACCAGCAGAGTTTCAAATGAAAGTAATGAGTGTGACTACTATTGAAATTTGATTGGAATTATTGAAATCTGATTTTAAAACTTTACAAAATGAAGAAATTTTATGGAAATTCTTCAAATCTGATTTTAAATCTTAGAAAATGATGAAATTATTTTTGGAAGTTTGAAACTTTATTATTTCCGTATTTAATTTTTATAGGTTTAATTAAGTGCTAAATTCTTATCGTAATTCTATTAAATTAGTTAATTAATATAAATATCTTATGTAGATATCAACTGAAGTTAGTTTATTTAATTAAAAAATATTTTATTTAAATTAATATTTATCTTGTTGTTTATTTTTAAGATAATAAATATTGATATTTTTATGTAAAAATGATTGTCAATTTTGAAATAAAAGTAAAAAAATTGTAAAACATTCAAATTTTTTAAAGAAATATTTTTAAAGATTAGTTTAGAGGTGGACATTAAAAAATATTTTAAAATCTAATTAATAGATTTTTAGTAATATTTTTATAAGTAGGAGTTATTTTCCACATCATGTGAAATTATGATATTGCTATAGGATTCAACTATGTAGTTATTCGAGTCAAACTCTTTGACCCATGTTTCATGAGTAGTGGTTCAAAAAAACCTATCTCTCACAATAATGAATGGTCCTATTAACCCCACTTAGCTTGCAACCTCATTTGTAAAACCCTCAACAAGTGTTGTGCCTTATGAACCATTCATTATAGAATCCCTTTAGCTCATCAATTGATAAGTAGGAGGTATTTTCCATAGTTTGTAAAATAATTATATTGCTATCAAGATTCCACTATACAGTTTTTTGAGTCAAACTCATTGACCCATATTTCATGAGTAGTGGTTCACAAGAAATTATCTCTCATGCTAATGAATGGTCCACTTAGCACTCATTGTATCTAAGTGATGCTCACATAGGTGAAGCATTGGGCCTTCTCAAGGGGTCACCCATCCCACTACTACTCGAACTCACATTCTTACCAGGAAGTTTTCCCAAAAGGTTAAGTCCACTTAGCTTGAACAACATTTGCAAAACCTTTGACAAGTGATATGCCTTATTAAGCATTAATTATAGAGCCCCTTTAGCTCATCAATTGATACTAGTAGAAGTTATTTTCCACAATGTGTCAAACTATGATATGCTATTAGGATTCATCCATGCATTTTTTTTAGTCAAACTCAATGACCCATGTCTAATATGCACCCTACTATTTTTTGTTTTTAAATTTGGTTTTCTAATTTATTTTTGATTTTGAATAAAAATTTGTAAGATATAAACAATAGACAAATAGAAATAAAACAACCCATGGATTTTTTTCAAATAGATAACTAAAATACTTCTTTTCTGAACAAAACCAAGCACTAAACTATTCTAGATTTATCACAATCATCATATTTTTTTTAAATAAAGGGCCTGTGCCATAGTAAATAATCATCATATTTTGTTACAATAGATGCCCAAACAAGATATTAATGACCATACAATACTTAGAATGATATTAGGGACATACCCAAAAGCTATTGTTATGAAACTAGAATTTTTAGGACTTGGACCAACAACCTCCTGTTGCAATGAAATACTGATTTCTCCTCAACACATCATTGGTTCACTCATTTAATGTTTTTTGACTATCTGAGCCCTAACATAGGAACCTCCAAGGACCCCTAAAAGCTACTCAAAAAATTAAAATTTAGACTCAAAATCCTCACAGCCCCCTCAGTAGTTCTATGACCTACCAAGGAGAAGTATGAATACCATAAATGAATAGTTTGGGGATGGAAATATCTTATAAAAAATACTTCAAATAATTAAAAAATTTAACCGATAGAACTTTGAATAGCTCCTATTGAAGATTCCTATAAACAATTCATGTATTTTTAAATTCTCCTTAAGTCTCCCACTTGAGCATCCCATTTAATAAAGTCACCAAGAGCTGATGAGTCCACTAGCCAACTATATTAGCCTATGAGAATCTGAGGAATAGGCTAATCCTAATAATAAATGTCACAACTTAGGAAGGGGACATTGCAGTCTTCCCTCCCCTTGAAATTTCTTGACCCCAAGAAATTACAACTTTAGATGCTATAAATTTTTCTCTCTCTCTTATTGCATCCTCCACTAATAGGTTCTTCAACTTAACAAAATAATCTTTGATTTCCCTCTTCCATAGAGTGCTCTCCTTGACATCAATAATAACCTTGGGAATTGAAAACTTCCCCTTCTCATCTAATTATTAGAATTCCAAGGAGGTAACCACTTTGTGCTCCAATTCCTTTTTGAGGTGACACACATTAGATATATTAGGTACTCTAGTATTGATTGGAAAATCCATCTCATAAGCCACCTCCAATATGTTTGGAGGCTCTAAAAGTACCATAGAACTATTATTTAAGCTTCTCTCCTCAACTTTAGTTAGTTTGGATTATATATAGGTCTATAGTCTCAAGTATCGAATGTCACCCACCTTAAATCTGTACTTTGTATAATGTTGATCAACATACATCTTTTGCTGATTTTGGTGTACTGTAAATTTTCCTTTATATATTTCATTATTTCCTAACTCTCCTATAATAAATCCCTATTCTTAGGTGACTTACTATCCCCCCCAAAAAAATCAATAGAGCTTGGAGCCTCATATTCATACAAATTTATAAGCAATGATATCCTGACATACATGTTGTAAGTGGAGTTGTAACAATACTCCGTAAGGTGCAACCATTTTAACTTTACATTAGTTTCTTTCTCTCAATGGAAATTAGATTATTAGATTATATTAGCACTAATTTAATCCCTTTCCCTAAGGCATAACACTCCAAAAAAATGGATTTGAAAAAAACATGAATAGCTAATATGGGGCAACTGCACATGACCTAGTTGAAACAATAAAAATATTGTTGAGTTGCATACAATAAAGAAAAAAAAGTTTGGAAATATGTGAAACCCTTCAAAAACCTCCTATAGAACCCACATAACCAAAAATTCCTTTGAGCCATGATAGATTCATAGGTGGTGGCCAATCCATGATTACTTTGATCTTATTTGGGTCTACTCTAGTACCCTTATAGCTAATAATATGGCCAAGGTAAAGTATTTCATTATACCAAAACCATATTTGGTATCTTTGGCATACACTATCCCCTCCTCTAAAATATCAACACCTCCTCTAGTGCATCAAGTTCTCATCCCAAGAATTACTAAAAATAAAAATATCATTGAAAAAGATCAACACAAATTTCTATAGCTACCTTTTGAACACCTTGTTCATACATGACTTGAATGTAGTTGGTGCATTAGTCAACCCAAATGTCATCACCAAGAACTCAAAATACCCAAAGTGGCATTTGAATGATATTTTCTCCACATTTGACTCCCTAACCTAAATTTGATGATATGCTAACCTTAAGTCAATTTTTGAGAAGTAGCATGCACCATGAAACTCATGAATAATCTCATCAATGCATGATATAGGGTACCTACTCTTTTCATTTTCTTATTGAGGTATATGTAGTCAATACAAACATTTATTGAGTCATCCCTCTTGACAACCACTATCGAAGAAGAAAAGGGACTTTTTCTACTCATGATTATCCTATATCAAATGATTCTTTGAATGCCTCTTCAATATCATCCTTATCCATTTTAGGATGATGATAAGGTATAATGATCATAGGCTTAAAACCCTCCTCCAACTCAATAATGTCCTCAATCCCTCTCTTAGGAGGTCTCCCAAATTATATAATATTAAATAAATTTCTATACTTAGATAACAAAGGCTGAATATCTAAGTGATGAAATTTTTGATACTTTGTAACTATAGGCATTATGATACACTTAAATACCCACTCCATCTATTCATACTGAATTAATGCCTATTATTTTGAAGGATACCACTCTAGTTCCCCTATTTGACACCCCTTTGAGTGCTATCTTCTTACTGTCTCATTCAAACTTCATCTCCATAGTGTTTAGGTTCATGGTGAACTCACCAAGTGTATGCATCCAACATATACCAAATACTTCATTTATGTCCCTTATACTTACCACATAGAAATCATCCTTTAGCTCATACTCTCCCAATTAAATTCCCAAGTTAGAGATCTTCCATTTACGAGTAATGGAAAAGCCATCCACCACCATCACCTTAAACCCTTTAAACTGTTTTTAATGATCCCCTCCTTTGAATCAACCATTCATCAATGAAATTATGATAATTTCTTGTCTCAATAAGTAATTATTCACTACCTACAAAGTAATGGACCCTAACCTTAAAAGAACAAAACTTTTGAAAGTTATAAATTTTGGAAATAGTAGCACCACATCCTTGTTCCTTTTTAGCCTCATCTACTCTAATCTATGCATCACTACTCTCAAATTCAAAATGATGATAATTTTTTTAATGTACTTTCATTAGTTTAAAATTACTCATTTTTTTTGACATATTTGTGTGAAGGGTACCAAGGTTACCTATAGTGAAAACATGATTTCTTACATCTAATATCATTGATTAGATCAATGTCCAACCTATTAAACATGTTCTTAGGTAGGTTGGGATCCATAGAGAAGTGTATTTTATCATTGTCCTTCTTGTGGGGAAATCCCTTAGACTAGAATTTTCTTCTAGTAGAAGAGGATTCCATGTTCCTTTCCTTTTTATGGCATATTAAAAAGAAGGTTGATTGAGTGCCTTGATACAACCTCTCAAGAGGTCTAAATTACCATAAAAATAAAATAAAATAAAGCTTCTCTCTAATACCAACACATAAAGCCTATAATAATCTACTATGTGTGTGTCAATTGAACCCCATTGATTGAGTTGTGATAACTCCTAAAAGTATAACTTTGAATCCTTCTTATTAGATCTATCTATCAATTTCTTTGTAAAATTAATATAGGATTCAATCTATTCATGCCCCAAGGTGATCATACTATGATAGGCCACCACTCATGTGTAGTACCATCTAAGTGAATTATAATGTATTTGATAGCCTCATCCTCTAGCATTGGGTTAAGCTAGAATAAGGTGTCTAACTTTTGAACCCATGATCCACTTGAAGTATTCCCTAAAACATAATATGGGATAGATACTTTTCTAGTTTCCTCTATAAATATTTATTTTGTTTTCTACCTCCTCTATTAGGCATATGTCTCAACCAAATATCCATGTGTTGCAAGAATGAAGGTGTTGTTTTTTATTTCAGAAGGATGCCTACTAATTGGTGTTTCCATTGATGTCAACTATGTTGTTCAAAGAATAACATTTTGAGGATACTGAGAAAATTGAGAAGGGGGAAATAGGTTGTTATAGGTTATGCATGTATAGTTGAGATATTGAGGAAGTGTTGTGAGTACATGGAGTTGTCTTTTTGTTGCAAAATCTCAAGATGATTTCGAATGAAGTAATAAATTTAGATGATGTCTTTGGTACTTAATTTTCAAGTGTGTTGGAACCTGAAATTTCCTACCATTTTTTGCAAAATTTTAGGTTCCCATGAAAATTTTGATTTGAAAGCTTAGAAATACAGTTGTGAAATCTACTCCAATGGCAAAAATCACAACTTGAAGCCTTTTTAGTTTCATGAAAAATCACTTTGCAATAATTTTTATCTACCATATGTGAGTGAGCACACCTAATTCAGCTTCCTATGATCAATTTTGACAAGGTTTCAAAGTACCAAGTTGGATGGTTCAGAAAAGGTTTGCTAGCTGCACAATATTAAATCTACTAAAAGGGTCAACTTTGAAGGACAATAATTATCAACTGGAAGATTTTCATGATGAACCAATTGGTGTTTCAAATTATCCCCATATTAATGTTCTTTCATGCCAATTGTCAAATTCCCAACACCTCATTTGGTATTGTTTCAAAATCAAAAGCAAATGGGTTTTACACAGTTCTGACATTTGCATTTCCATGAAATTGTTACAGTGGTAAACTTTGATGCCTGATATTTTGAAAAGGAAGAAGATTGATGAAAAACCATTTTACAAACATGTCCATTTGACCTAAATGAACTAATATCTAGGGTGGCAACTTCCTAGAATCAGATTTGACATTTTTTTCAAAATGGCAAGTTGATGGGTTCTAGTTGACTTCTTAATAGCGTAGTTTAAAAAATGACTAAGTATGCAACTTTGAGCATTAGCAGTTTGCAATCCCAATGAATTCATGATAATCCATCTGATATCCATGCTTCCCTATCATAAGCCAACAGTTCGGTGCTTTTTTGTGGCTTTGGGAGAAATTTTGACCAATTTTCCAAGGCCATTTAGGAGGCTACTTAACTCATTTTGAAGGCAATGCAAGATGACAAAAATAAAACAAATTGTAATGATTACCCATTCAAGTTTGAGTGTTCATATGAAATTCAACATAGTCTCCTTTGAAGCCAAGTTCATGAGAATGATGGGATTAGCCTTATAATCAAACAACTTAGATGTTGCTTGAATGCATGAACTCAACTCTCTATGATGGGCTTGTTTAAAATAAACAAAATTAATAATCTTCAGATAGTGATTAACATGGGATGCTAATATGCTTATGAGACCTTTATTTTTAATTTTTGTGTTTAAGTGAGTAAAAAATTTTGGGGCACTTTTACTTTCTTTTTGTTAGGTGAAAAGGTGCAAAGTAAGGTCTTGAAGTATTGATTTACAATTTGAACTCTTGGAGATGTGGAGGAATAATATAATTATATCATAAAATATATTGTGCATATAAAACCTAAATTCCATATCATGTAAGAACATAAAAGGTTTGAATCACATTTTCTCTCAATTGGGAAAAGAAGAGATTCAACATGAGCATGGACACTTACACATAAAATCCTCTTTCTAGATTTAAGGAAGGATAGTTTGTGAAGTATTTGAATAGGCGATGGGTAATTTCAAGTCGATTTGTCACTGAGGTAGTCATGGATGAGCAATAAAGGTGTTAAAGAGAGAAATAAAAATAAAACTTAATCAAAATAGCAATCTCAAGGAAAGTATGGAGGTTTAAGGCTATGAGAAGAGTATCTCAAGCAATGAAAGATCATCAAAGAGATATGGATTAAAAAGGAACTACATCATGATTATGGTAAATATGAATTTCAAAAGGATGAAGTGCATTTCACTAAGAGGGTTATAAAGTCAGTGGTTATACTGAAACTACATATGGGTAAATGCAAAATGAAATATTTTCATCAAGGGAGTTAATTGGAAGTAAAGAGTATGAGTGGGTAAATATTTTTCTCAAATGATATTTTTGGGTAAAAATATATACAAGCAAAAGGTGAAATATTTCTACCAAAAGGTAAATGTGTACCAAAGTTTAGCAAAAGGAGAGATTATAATTATTATTGAAGTTAATTAAGTGCAAAGGGCGAGGAGCTTAAAATTAAAATATTTTAATCTGTTGAAGGCAATTAATTAAATGAAGAGTTGCACCAGACGAGCATGCAAAAGGTTATAACCCTAAAACAAGTATATATGTAAGATGAAATCATAATCAATTAGTAGTAGTTAGGAATCATAAGTAGTTAGATAGGTTTATCAGTTGCTCTAGTAAAAATATCATGATGTGTATTGCAAATTTTTTGAATTAATATAATGGACAAGAAGGCTTAATTTGGTGATAAAATTCAAGTGTCAATTGTTTTTTTGATAACATATGATTATTTGGTTGTCTCTAGTTTGGTGCTTTCTTATTATTTAAATTGGTTTTTCAAGCTCAATTTATCAAGATAGATTTGTTCTTGTGTTGTGTGACTAATTGTTTTTTTTTAAATAATTAAAATCCTTTTAGTCAATCATAGTAATATGGAAGTATTATTTGGATTGATAAGAAGAGCCCTATAGTTGATAAAATTATCATACTGTCTTTAGTTTGATTCTATCTTGTTATGTGACTTTTGGGGTGTGCCTCTCTACTACCCACCCTTCTTTTTGTGAATATGTATATTTATATTTAAACTAATATAGATAACTACCTTTTCATCAAAAAAAAAAAAAAAGAAGTATATTTGATTTTGTAGGGCCTACTTTTGTGTGACTAAGTTAATTGGTTCCTTCAAAAGGATTAAAAATCCATATTAATTAAACATCATAATTTGATAAGAATCATTTGGATTGATAAGAAGAGTTTGATAGTTACATTCTTGCACATTTACACAAGGTGTAAAAATCACAAGTGCCAAGCAATTCAAATTGTGTTTAGCAATTAAGTCACATATCATTCACCTATTGACTCCATTAGCCCAATAGAAGTAGGCATTGATCATACCATTTAATTACAAAATTTATAAAACCTTATTCATACATTCATATTTCAACTTTCAACATTAGGAGTAGGAGTAGTTGTGAAGCCTTCATATATCAAAATTTCATGCCACTGTGGGTAGATCCTTAAAATAAACTAAGTCATAAATTGCTTAAATTTGTATTAGTCATCAATGTTCACCCACCTAGGTTTACCAGAGCATGAAGTGTAGGGAGTCATCAACCACCTATGATGACTCCATTTTGGATGTTTGGATCGGCAGTGTTCTTCTTTGTATGTCTGATTATGCTTATGATGTGACCGTGGAACTTGGTGATTATTTGATCATGAACTGATTAGTAATGCATATGTTATATTGTAATGTGATGACTGTGTCTAAATATGCTTTGAATTTAGAACTTGGTTACTAATGATTGCAATGGTAAATGATGTGAAAGTTATATTTCGATGTGATGTGATTTTATTTTGATATTATCTGTATGGAATGTTTTGGATTAACTTAGAAGATATTTGATTAAATGATGTTTTATGCTATTGATCATATCATTGATGTTAGATGTGTCAGTTAGTGATACTATATTGGTGAAGGGGACGGGATTGTATCACTCGCTTGCGAGCACCCTACAATTATGAGATTTCCTCTTCACTGTGTGTTTGATCATATTATATATATTGCATGTTCGACATGCTCTTTGTTGTAGGTTGATAGGTACATGACATTGACTCCACCTGGTTCATAGGTTTGAGCATGTCCATTGACCAACAGTATTTGATTGGGAGATAGTAGCTAGGTTTTCCATGCCAAGTCATCACCCTAGTCATAACGTGTTGTCGGGTTGTCGTTGAGGTTAGGTTTTAATTTGGTTATTTTCACCTAGAGTTTAACCAAGTAATAACCTTAAAAGAATTAATGGGGATCTTTCACACTAATAAAGATAATGAATGCCTCTCTTGTGAAGGAAGTGAATGATAAGGCTTGAGATGAGATGAGACGAAAGTTTTGTGTGAGAGTCTGGCAGCCGATAGAGGCAAGCCAAGGTAACCCAAGATGGGGGTTCAGTAGCCTAGGAAGGTTGAGCTAGGGTAACTCATGGAAATTTATGCATGACACTCTTCCTATGTCAATAGTCAATCAGTTAATGTAAGATTTACATGATCATTGTCCTCTGGAAGCATTGTAACCTTGTGTTATGTGATATTGTGGTTGTAGTTGTTTCTGTTCAGTCATGTTTTAGCCTGTGTCTAGTGGTAGATGGTCTTCTATAGGAATTCCTTGTTACTATCTCCTAGCATGGAGGGAGTGGAACCTTTGGGATTCCATGTGGTTAGGTGGTACTTGCTCATTAATCTGTTGGTTTGTCTTCTAGTTCGTGTGGACGAGATTTCCAGTTGGAGAGCTCATGGGATCCAGTTTCATGTCATGCTTTATTCATTTAAGTTAATATTGTATTGTTATTACCCCTCATTTGTTATCGAGGTGGAATTTGTAATATGTAATCTCATTTATTGGATTTATCTCATTCGAGGAATGAGTGTTGTAATCATGTTGTAAATTATATTATTGGAATCAAGTGGTATCTCATATTCTTGGAACAAAAATTGATATGTATGGAATGTATATGAATTTTAATTGTTTAGTAATTATATGGTATGGTTTTAATTCATGTTGCTTGTTCAATTTAATTAACATGGTCTTGTAACCCTAGGGGATTGGATGGCAATGGTTAGTGAACTTGCATGTTAGTTGCTGTTATAAAAAAATAAAATAGTTTGTTTCTTTAGTAAATGGCAACTTCCCCTAGGGTTGCGTGGTGGGGTGTTACATATGGTATCAAAGCCCAAGTTTAAACACTAGGTGCTTTGGGACCCATTAAATTGTTAGTTGTTTATAGTTTTTATTTGTGTACCTTGTCTTATGTTGTGGTGTGTATCGTTTTCAAGATCATGCCACCTAAGCGGGGTCGTAAGGGTCATGGTCATGTAGGTGGTCGAGGAGGTAATCAACAGGATGCACTTCCCATTGTTCCCCATGTTTCTGATCATGAGGATCATCAGGCTTCTTAGTTTGTGCCAGTGGTTGGTAGTCAGCAGCAAGATCCACCAGGGATCAGGGACACTCAGTTGTGTTGCTTGCTTGAGGAGACTCTTGCTTGTATGGGGCCTAGGCCAGATAGGGATCAGGAGGTTGTAGGAGAGAGAGATTAGGTTCTAGCTCCATCTAAGGTAGACATGGCTACTCACATGAGAGATCTCCTTAGAGCTTGTCCACCTACTTTTGATGGTTTGGGCAGTGGATCAGAGGCTGAGACTTGGTTGTTTGATTTGAATAGGTGTTTTGCCATGCATCAGTATGGTAGCAACACCAAGGCTAGGTGTGCGATTATGCATTTGAGGGATTTCACATCTACTTGGTGGAGGTCAGAGGAGTAGAAGCTCCATTTGGATATTGAGACTATAACTTGGGAGTTGTTCCTAGAGCGGTTCAGAGCTCGATTCCTTTCCGATCATTGGCAACAGGGACATGGAGATGAGTTTCATGCTCTACGACAAATGGATATGATAATGGAACAGTTTGAGTGTTGCTTCTTCAATCTCAAATAGTTTGCAGGCATAGGTGATGATGAGGGTATGTTAGTTTAACATTTCATCAGGTTTTTAAACCCCTAGATTAGTGGTGGTGTTCAGGTATTTGAGCCGAAGACCATGGTGGTAGCTGTGGATAAGGCTCGTGTTGTTGAAGAGAATTTAGCTTTGGTTTTAGGCAGTTAGGTGGGAGTTTAATTTGGTAGTGTACCTTTTTTGGTGTTGCATCTCAGAGTGGCCGATCTCAGGCTATAGGGTTTCCTAGAGGGAATCAGTCACCCACTGAGGGTGGGCAACAATAGTCTTCATAGTCTAGGAAACAAAATTTTCAGTCTCAACCAGATAGAAGTTGGAGGTAGAAGAAGAGAGATAGGAGTTGGATGCGGGATCATCGTGATCATGTTGATCAGCCTACTCAGAGTTCTCAGTCAGCTTTTAGTGTAGGTGGTTATCCATGACCTAGTGGACCTCTAGTTGTGCAGGGTTTCAGTAGAGGGACAAGATGTTTCTCTTGTGGTCAGCAGGGCCACTTTGCTCGTGAGTGTCCTCAGCAGGGCAATTCTGGTTTTAGTCAGAGGTCGATAGCTTCAGAGCCAATATAGGAGATGCAAGCCATTCGCATAGGGCATTCACTGTAGTGGATATCCATCAGGTTGAGCATCTAGGTGCAGCCCGTCCTTCAGTTTCAAAAGTTGTCCTCATGGATCGAGGTTTTGAGTCAGTTAGTGTTTAGTTGGTTTTGAGGGAGTTCTATCCCTATTTTATTTTGTAGGCTTCCAGGAGTAAGCCTAAGCGTAGGGAGGGAGGATGTAACACCCCTCCATTTTGGATGTTTGGATTGGTAGTGTTCTTTTTTGTATGTCTGATTATGCTTATGATGTGACCGTGGAACTTGGTGATTATTTGATCATGAACTGATTAGTGATATGTATGTTATATTGTAATGTGATGACTATGTCTGAATATGCTTTGACTTTAGAACTTGGTTACTAATGATTGCAATGGTTAAATGATGTGAAAGTTATATTTTGATGTGATGTGATTTTATTCTGATATTATCTGTATGGCATGTTTTGGATTAACTTAGAAGATATTTGATTAAATGATGTTTTATGCTATTGATCATATCATTGATGTTAGATGCGTCAGTTAGTGATACTGTATTGGTGAAGGGGATGGGATTGTATCACTTGCTTGCAAGCGCCCTACAATTCTAAGATTTCCTCTTCATGGAGTGTTTGATCATATTATATATATTGCACGTTCGACATGCTCTTTGTTGTAGGTTGACAGGTACATGACATCAACTCCACCTAGTTCATAGGTTTGAGCGTGTCCACTGACCAACGGTAGTCAATTGGGAGATAGTAGCTAGGTTTTTTGTGCCAAGTCATCACCCTAGTCATAACGTGTTGTCGATTTGTCGTTGGGGTTAGTTGTTTTAATTTGGTCATTTTCACCAAGAGTTTAACCAAGTAATAACCTAAAAAGAATTAATGGGGATCTTTCACACTAATAAAGATAATGAATGCTTCTCTTGTGAAGCAAGTGAATGATAAGGCTTGAGATGAGATGAGATGCATATTTTTGTGTGAGGGTCTGGCGACTGGTAGAGGCAAGCCAGGGTAACCCAAGATGGGGGTCCAATAGCCTAGGAAGGTTGAGCTAGGGTAACTCATGGAAATTTGTTCATGACACTCTTCCTATGTCAACAGTCAGTCGGTTAATGTAAGATGTACATGATCATTGTCCTCTGGAAGCATTGTAACCTTGTGTTATGTGATATTGTGGTTGTAGCTATTTTTGTTCAATCATGTTTTAGCCTGTGTCTAGTGGTAGATGGTCTTCTGTAGGAATTCCTTGTTACTATCTCCTAGCACGGAGAGAGTGGAACCTTTGGGATTCCATGTGGTCAGGTGGTACATGCTCCTTAGTCTCTTGTTTTGTCTTCTGGTTCATGTGGATGATATTTCTAGTTGGAGATCTCATGGGATCCAATTTCATGTCATGCTTTATTCATTTAAGTTAATATTGTAATGTTATTACCTCTCATTTGTTATCGAGGTGGAATTTGTAATATGCAATCCTGTTTATTGGATTTATCTCATTCGGGGAATGAGTGTTGTAATCATGTTGTAAATTATATTATTGGAATCAAGTGGTATATCATATTCTTGGAATGAAAATTGATATGTATTGAATGTATGTGAATTTTAATTGTTTAGTAATTATATGGTATGGTTTTAATTCATGTTGCTTGTTTGGTTTAAGTAACACGGTCTCGTAACCCTAGGGGATTGGATGGCAATGGTTAGTGAACTTGCATGTTAGTTGCTTTTATAAAAAAAAAAAAATAGTTCATTTGTTTAGTAAATGGCAACTTCCCCTAGGGTTGTGTGGCATGGCGTTACAGTATGACCATAGAGCCTAACATCCTCTTAGGATTTACAACCTACATTTTTGAGACCTAACAAAGTGCTTCTGAGAAAATTTGATAAATAGATAAAATAGTTTTGTGCAAGTGTTTAGAATGTGCTCTAGATCATGCTCCATATTTCTATTTTATTGATGCTATGTCTATACAAATTTAGTATGTTGATTGATGTTATTAGAGGTTTTTATATTCAGAATTTTGGGTTTTGAATTATTGGTGAGAGGAAATTGTGTTTACTAGTGAAAGGGAGAAAAATAGGTGACCTAAAATGAAATGTATGATTCACCTATTTTACTCTAATTTCATTCAATATGTGTGTTATAATATGAAAATGATAAAAATAATTAAATCTAACCCAACTACTAGTCAAAAGGGAGATCTATAAAGGGTCAAATTTTGTGTACCTTTCACCAAAAGTACTTTTTGAAACATCACTTAAGACTCATTCACCCTATGGTGAAAGGGTCCTAGCTAGGGCTCTAGAAAATATATTTTTGGGTTTTGTTCCTCTCAATCTACACTCCCAAATTCTTGTCGGGCATTGTCAAAAAGCTAGAAATAAATTATGTATCTTAGTTTCTGTGATTTTGCAAGAAAGGTCACAACTTTGACAATTTTGAAACTTTCTCCAATTTTTCTCTCCAAATGACCTTCTAACTAAAACCTACAATCACACATCAAAAAGAGATTTATTTATTTTTATTAGGGAATAGGCGTTTTCCTTGGTCAAACCCAATTTTGGTAGTTAAACCTTATGATGAAACAATGAAACATAAAACATGAAACAATGATACATTGTATGAAACCTTGGATAACAAATCTGCAAACTAGAATGAAGTACCCTCAATGGATAAATATCTTGATCATGAACCTTGATGTGGAACAATTCCTTTGATATTCTTGATTAGATCTTGAATGCTACATCACCACATTAGCTCAACAACTTGCAAGATGCAAGACATCTTTGACATGACAAATGTAATATTGATTGTTGCTATTTAATCTTTTATAAATCTACCCTTGAATGCTCTTGAAGTGCTCTTGTAAAATCTTAGGATGTTTGAATCAAAAGTAACAAGGATTTCCTAGATGAAACATAGTGAACTGACCTTGTATTTATACATATCTTAACATTAATTCTCAAAATTTCAATATCACAAGCCAACATTGAATTGTGGATTTCAAATTATTAAAATACTGCCAAAAGCATTTTTAAAGGAGGGATCCTAGGTCTAAGTGAGGATCCATTTTCCATGTAGTGAATGGGTCCTAGGCCAGTTGCCTAAGACACAATTTAGACAATGTTAAATGTTATGTAAAAGTAGGGTCCTAGGACCTAGTGAGGACCCATTTTCCATGTGGCTAATGGGTCCTAGGTCACCTACCTAGGACACACACCTTCTAAAGGGTATGTGCAGGATCATGATGGGCCAAAAAGTGGCAATATTATGGGTATTTGTAGGGTATGTGGTTGACAACTTTTTTTTTACCCAAAATTGATAAAATGAAAAGGGTTTTTAGAGGAGATTCTGAACTTTCCACCAATATAAATTATGTTTTAATTTGAATTTAATAAATAATTATTATTTATTTTCTATTAGAATTATGACTAAAGTCCTAATCGATAGGCTGATTGAAAAACATCTATAACTTTCAAATGGTATCACATTTTTGAGTCACGAAACATCGTCACATTCTATACTTCACATACTATAGGATTAAAAAAAAGAAAAATAAATTTCATGAAGTTTTATTAAGTTAAGGTATTGAAACATCGAGTTTTATATTTTTAAAAGTTGTAATAAAAATTCATAATTAATTATTTACTTGGGAAAAAATTACAAAAAAATATGCATCGCATCCAGATATGAGCTACTACTTATATATAAAATCTTATAAAAAAATATTATAATTTTATCATGGTTAGGATGGTCAGATAGACACCTACTTCTTATTTTTCCCTAAAATTTAAGTACTACTACATTGCAATTTCAAATTTTCATCAAATAGATTTTTTATTTTTTTAAATAAACCTAGTAGTTTAGAAACTACATTCAATTTTCTACATATTCTATTCTTACATATTTTTAAAATAATATAGATAACTTATTCAAATTTTTATGTCAAGTTGCCTAACACTAATTTTTCTAAAATTTTTGCCACTTAAGGGCCTATTTTTTCCATGATGATCCTGCACATACCCTAAACTTAATTTTTTTTTGTAATGGAGTTTGTGAATGTTAGGTTTTATCCCTTGGAATTTACATTTAATTAGACCTGAATTTGAATTGAAGGGGAAAATTATGGTAGTTAACCTCAATTAATTAATAAAGCCTTGGATTAGTGTGAAAGTGTAAAGGTCAATTTTACAACACCCAAAATAGGGCACAATTAAGTCCATTTTATTAAAAGGGGACCTAAACTTAATGTGAATATGAATAAGATATTACACCACTAAATTAAGGAAACATTAAGCTCATTTTATTGTTAATTATTCCCAAATTAAGTGAAAAAGGGATACTTTTTATACTACTACATTTTTTCCCTGCCTTAGTGAGAGTATAATCCCACATCAAAATCACACTAAAGTAGACATTAAAGACACTTATGTATGGAACATTGAAAAATACACATAAGCATAAAACATCAAATACTAGGAAGATCAAGCCTAAATTGTCAAACACAATGTGGAACACATCTAATCCATCACTTTTGTGCTCACTCTGAGGTAGAAAAATTCATGTTGTCCACTAGGTGGGTCTTCTAACAAAGTGGCTTAGTGAGAAATTCATGCCTTTGTGTCAACTTCTCACTATACAATGAGAAATTAATGCCTCTATGTCAACTCTCATCATACTGACCATACCAAAACTATCCCTCTAATAACTTCAATAAGGTGCCATAATGCTAGGCAAGGTTCCATAGGAAAGTAGCCTGTATGTTATGTTAGGTGGCCTTGAATTAGGGTTTTGATCTTTACAAGTTTAGTAAGCTATATTATGCCAAACACATGAACAATAATGGTAGTAAAATTTTTTTGCTCAAGGGGACCTTGCTTCGTATGTGTAAGGTCTTCCTCTTAGGGATCATTATGTTTAATGTCTCCATGAGAGGAAAAGTCAAAAATAAAAGATTCACAATTTAGGGAATGCAATGTGTCACATCACTGCTAAGAGGAAAGTCGTATGCCAAGAAATATCACACTCTTGGAGGAAATTAAACTGAATAACACCACCAATAAAAGGACACATCACAAGGAAAAGGAAAATCACACCATGAAACATGAAAAATGTCAAAATATATTATCGATGTATTCCCCAACTTTAAAGTAGTTTCTAAAACTATTGATGTGATCAATTAATTTTAAATAGCCAATTTTCAATTTTAAGACATGAGAGCTTACTCAGAAAGCCCTATGCCAAGTCATATGTTTTTGAAATAAAGCTCTGCCATGAAAAAGGAAGGAGGGGTCACCATAAAAAAGAAATAAGGAATATATGGATTTAGGTTTAGTATACCTTTGCTACAATGTTATAGATCTTGAAAATGTTATCATTACATAAATACTCATAGAAATCAAAGAATGACACAAAGATAGTGATAAAAGAAAAAGAAATATCCTTTTGGCTCAACATGGAAGAGACCTAAATGTCTTGATGCCTTGCATCATCCCCAAAAGGAAAACACAAGACAAGTGAAAAGATAAAATGTTTACAACATACAGAAGAATATAGATACATATAAAGGAAGGTGCAAAAAGAGAGAGATACATTGAGTGAAATACCATGGGGGATCACATTATTGTAAAATATAAAATTGTCATCACTAGGGTTTAGGACATAAAATAATAATCTTCTATACTCCACATTCAAGGAAAACATAGAGATCTCAATCCATTAAAGAATGGGGAAAGATATCTTGCAATAGGGTTGTCCTAGGGTCTTATTATGAATTAATGAAGGGTTCATCACCAAGATAGGGCTTGGAAAGACTAATGAAATGAAAGACTTTATTATGAAACTTAATGATATGTAAGACCTAATTGAATGACCTAGAAATGCAAGTAAACCAAAATGAAAAATTATAAAATTAGAAGTGTGCACCTAAAATTATGTTGATTGAATGAGGACCTGAAATGCTGCAAACACTGATTTTGATGCTAATTGGGACTTATATGCTAGTCTAGGTGAATTAGTCCTAGACTGAGTTTTCTATACTAAAACTAGAATCTAACAATGTTGATTTTGAATCTTCTGAAACCTTAAAAATTGGTTGTATTGGGACTCATACACCCAAGGTGGCATATCTATCCTAGTGTGTGTTTTCATATGATAAAGATCTAAGTTTTCTCTCCAATCTCTTATTTTTCTACCACACTTTGTTTCTAGATCTAAAACCTTGATTTTGTACCTATAGAAGTCTTTTCATGACCTTGCAAATGAGGAGACAACTCCAACAACTTCCTTCAAGATCCAAGACACCTATATCTACAATTACACATGTAGATAGAGAAAAATTGTTGATTATTAGGGAATGGTGGTTTTCCCTGGTCAAACCTCTTTGAGGTAATTAAACCAAATGATAAGATAATGAAATAAGCACATGAAACATGAAACATGGATAATGATACCTTGAATGGTGTCATGTAAATCTGCAATTTAACATGAAGTGGTCATGAAGGATGTAGATCTAGACCATGAAATAAGTGTAGAAAAATGCTTAATATTAGATCTTCAATGCTACATCATAACAATGGCTCAAAAACATGTTTGATTCTTGATAATCTTGGCATGATTATGGATCTTGAATTTCTACAACAATTGATGAGGAATTCTTCCCTTGATTGCCTTAGAAAAGATCTTGAATGCTTTCTTGACGATCTTATGAAGTCTTGGAATGCTTAACTCTTTAGTGCTTGAATTGATATAATGAAGGATTAGTGAAATAATTATTTGATACCTTGTTTATATAGGAAATGCACCCAAGTTACCATTTATTAGATCCCAAAGATCAACATTCATGAAATGTGAATTTTTCCTTGATTTCCTACTCAAAACCCTAAAAAGGGGTAAAATGGGACTCGTAAACCATATGTTGTATATATTTCCCACCTAGGTGGGAATTATATTCCCATGATGGAATATGGGTCACACAAGGCCTTTTTAAAAAGAGAAAATTTCAAGGAGTTGAGAAATTAAGTCTATTTATTGATCTTTTCAAGACTTCAATTGAAATAAACCTTGTAATGCATAATATATGGTCTGATGGACCCATTGATGATGATATAAATGTCATAAATGTGTTGAGGGCCCAAAAATAAATGTGTGTAAATAAATATACTTCACAACATCAAATTAAGGAAAAATTAGGTCAATTTAGCTTAAAAGGGCCCTAAACCCAATTTGAATGTGTACAACACATTACAACACTAGATTAAGGAAAAATTAGGTCCAAGGGCCCTAAATTTAATGTGAAGGTATATTTGAATAAAATTTACAATACTAAATTAATGAAATGTTAGGTTTAATTAACTTAGATGGGCCCTAAATCTAATGTGAATGTGTACAACACATTATAACAATAGATCAAGGCAACATTTGGCTAATTTAACATTACATGAGGATTTGCACCATTTCCAAGAGTGTACATTTTTTGCTGTTACATTTAGCCCCCACTTTAGTGAGAGGATGAACTTTCTCATTATATGATTAGAAGTTGATATAGAGGCATGACTTTCTCACTAAGCCACCCTTTTGGATACTCACCAAATGAACAACCTGGAGCATGCAGTTTTGGAGAAAAAATTTAGATCTGATCCACATCACATTGGACAAACTTTCAAGGCTTGATTCACCTTTTCATTATTGCTTATTTTTGTTTTTATTTCTTTAAGCTATTGACATTGCATGATTGTGTATCTTGATGTTGCATATCATACACCTTGTGTGTGTCCTTTCATGATTATGTTGGTTTGATGTAGGATCTTGGATCTTGGGGGCTTGGGCACCTCCTTTTATCTTCTCCATCCTTTTTCTTCTACATTGGTATGCTTAGACCCCTCTTGAATGACTACTTTGGTGTAAGTTTGAAGCAAGTTCTTCATCTCACTAAAGCAAGGACTAAATGTAATAATGGAAATTGTATGCTCTTGGGAATGATCTCATCTAATTTTGGAATAATTAATGTTAAAAGAACCTAATGTCACCTTGATCTAGTGTTGCAATGTGTTGTACACATTCACATTGGATTTAGGGCCCTTCTAAGTTAAATAAACCTAGACAAACTAGACAAACTAGAGATGTCACAATGGTTTTGGAAATGTGAAAAATCTTCTAAAATATTCTATGGAGGACTAAGAAACCCAAGGTGGTAACTTAGTCCCACTGCTATTTTTGGGGGGATCTCAGGATATTCAAATGTCAAAATAGGGTCCTAAAGAAATTCTGAAAAATACCCCAGGGAGAACTAAGATGCCCAATTCAGGGTTTTTGAAATCTCTAAATTTGGTCCTAAGCTCCTAGGTCTACACTTCCTTTCTCTTGGATCTTCGGTTTTGAATCTTCCAAATGCGGCCTGTAGGTGAGTTTCCATGATGATGACAACTTTACAATACAACTTTTACAACTTTTCAATCTTACACTTTAAACATTCTTCAATACTTCAACCTAGATCTACAATAAAAGACATACAAGAGGATATATTTTTTTATTTTTAGTATAGCGGGGTTTTCCTTGGTCAAACCCCTTGTTGATAATACAATATTGAAATGAAATAGAATAATGGGTATGTGCAGGGTCATGATGGGCCAAAAAGTGGCAATATGATGGGTATGTGGCTGATGACATTTTTTTTAACCCAAAATTGATGAAATGAAAAGGGTTTTTAAAGGAGATTCTTAGGTTTCCACCAATATAAATTATTCTTTATTTTGAATTCAATAAGTAATTATTATTCATTTTCTACTCAAATTATGACTAAAGTCCTGATTCAGAGATTGATTGAAAAATATCTATAGATTTCAAACAGTATCACATTTTTTGAATCCAAAACATGTATCACATTCTATGCTTTGCATACTATAGGATTAAAAAAGAAAAAATGAATTTCATGAAGTTTCAACTAAGTTAAGGTGGTAAGACATATGAGTTTTTTATATTTTTTAAAAGTTGTAATAAAAAATTCATAATTAATTGTTTACTTGGAAACAAATTACAAGAAAATATGCATCACATCAAGACATGAGTCCTCTACTTATACCTAGAATCTTATAAAAATATTTTATCATTTTATTGTGGTTAGGGTGGTTAGACATAACCTACTTCTTATTTTTTCCCTGAAATTTAAGTATTACTGCATTGAAATTTCAAATTTTCACCAAATAGATTTTTTTTTAAAACAAACCTAGTAGTTTAGAAACTACATTCAATTTTATACAGATTTTATTCTTACATATTTTTGAAATAATATAGATAACTTATTCAAATTTTTACATCAAGTTGCCTAACTCTGATTTTTCTTTTTTTTTTGCCACTTAAGGGCCTATTTCTTCCATGAAGATCTTGTACATACCCTAATGGAAGAGAATGATGAATACACAATATGCAAAGTTACAGCTCACCAAACCCTTGTTATAGGAGGTTGCAAATATGCTTGTAATGTCTACAATGGATTTGGTTCTTGAATCACTTGAATTCTTGCTTGAGCTCAACAACAAACATGAGGTAACAATCTCTTTGATATGATGATTTAATCTTGATGATGGCTCCAAATGCTTGATGAATCTCCTCTTGAATTCTCTTGTGAACTGAATTATGCTATAATGAATGCTCTCAAAAAAGTCTTAGGTGAAAATTAGTGAAGGAACCTTGTATTTATACTTATCTATGCTTAACATCCTAAAATTACACTACAAAAAGTCAACATATGAATTCATTACTTGAAGGAGGCTAAATCCCAGGTCACAATTTGAAATTAAATCCTGAAATTGAGCAAAGGGGGAGTAAGATGCCATAGGTGGTGTCTTAGTCCCAAGGCTCAAATCTTTGGTCATAGACTCCAATAAGGGACCATTTTCAGGTGCATTTGAAATTAGGGTCCCAAGACCTTGAGGTAACTAATATGCCCTAGGTGGTGACTTACTCACGACCCAAAAATTAAGAACACACAACCATAATCATTAAATATTCATTTATCCATTAATGATTGTCAGGATAAGCTAGAAAAAATGTAATTCATAGGGCTTGTGAATGAAAAATAGGACCAATCAAGCCATAAATAAGCATAAGCAAAGCAAAGAAAGCCCAAAGAAGTTTGCAAATGTAAAGGGTATGAATTTTACTACACTACACTAAGCATCTCATGAACCCTAGGATATGAAGATCCTAAACCCTTAACCCTAGGATCTAAAGCCTAGGAGATGAGCCCTAAACCCCTAACCCATATATAGTTGTTATTCTAAGTATCTCATGAACCCTAGAATATGAAGATCCTAAATCCTTAACCCTAAGATCTAAATCCTAGAAGCTAAATCCCAAACCCTTAACCCATATAGATTTGTTATTATAAGCATCTCATGAACCCTAGGATATGAAGATCCTAAACCCTTAATCCTAAGACCTAAATCCTAGGAGATGAACCCTAAACCCTTAACCCATATAGATTTTTTATTCTAAGCATCTCATGAACCCTAGGATATGAAGATCCTAAACCCTTAACCCTAGGATCTAAAGCCTAGTAGATGATCCCTAAACCCTTCACCCATATAGATTTCTTATTCTAAGCATCTCATGAACCCTAGGATATAAGGATCATAAATCCTTATCCCTAGGACCTAATTCCTAGGAGATGAACCCTAAATCCTTCACCCTAAAGTTAAGAGAGTAAATTAAGGGGACGAAAAATGATGGATTAAGGGGTCCTAAGAGGATGGCTTAAGAGGAGTTGAGAGAGTTACTTAAGGGAATGAAAGAGGATGGATTAAGGGTAGATATACGAGGATATGGATTAAGGGGTCCTAAGAGGATGGATTAGGAGAATTAGTATAGATACTTTAGGGGATTCAAGAGGATGGATTAGGGGTATATATATGAGGATATGGATTAAGGGATCCTAAGAGGATGGCTTAAGGGGTGTTGGTAAAGTGACTTAGTGTGATGCAAGATGATGGAGTAAGGACATATATATAAGGATATGGATTAAGGGGTCCTAAGAGGATGGCTTAAGGGGAATTAATAGAGAGGCTTAAGGGGATGAAAGTGGATGGATTAAGGGTAGATATATGAGGATATGGCTAAAGGGGTCCTAAGAGGATGACTTAAGGGGTGTTGAGGGAGTGACTTAAGGGTAGACATATGAGGATATGGATTAAGGGCTCCTAAAAGGATGGATTAAGGGGTGTTGAGAGGGTGACTTAAGGGGATGCAAGAGGATGGATCAAGGGTAGATATATGAGGATATGGCTTAAGGGGTCCTAAGAAGATGGCTTAAGGGATGTTGAGAGAGTGACTTAAGGGGATGAAAGAGGATGGATTAAGGGTAGATATACAAGGATATGTATTAAGGGGTCCTAATAGGATGTCTTAAGGGGAATTAATAGAGAGACTTAAGGGGATGGAAGAGGATGGGTTAAGGGGTCCTAAGAGAATGGAAAGTAAGGGGATATGAAATCAATTATATTTTTCTATAAAATGACAATGAATTATTTAGTTTTATATTGATACTATCAATTAGATGTATCTAAAACTATATATAGTTAAATGTCTCTAGATTTGAATTACATTGTAATATATATGTATGTTCTTTATTTGTTGTAATGCATCTAGATTTGGGAGACCTGAAATAAAAAATGATATTAAACTTTAATTAGGAAATGACTAGAGACAAATATATATAAAAACATGTATATGTGATAAATTTTTAACTACATATCAAGTATCAATTAAATATATAGACAACTATATATTTGCCAACATTTATTTACTTTGTTGTACAATCTACATCCTCTTTTTTTTGTAATGCATCTATGATTGTCTCATGATCACTCATTGGAAGTGTCTATAATTCTTTATTAGTAGGATTCCCTTGATATCTAACTAGTTTTATATTGGTTTCCAAAATCAAATGTGAATGATGTATCATCTTCTTGTGTCCTTCATAATCTTCACATGTAGGCAAGCCATTCTTTCTTATCAAATACTTTTGAAGCCAAGTACCAACAAAAAGCACCAAACTAGTTGGATACTCAATGTTATCATCATCCATTGTAGGATGTACCAACTTATGTTTTCTCTCAACACATCTAGCCAACCAATGCTCTATCTCCTCTTCATTCCCCTAAGGTACAACAACATTATACACATGTCCTACAAAAATAAATAAAATATTCAATAAAGTGTGACTTATATTTAATTCACATAGAAACAAGTACAGATATAAAATTCAACTCAATTTAATGTACCTTCTTGTACAAGATCTGAAACACAATCATAATCATTGGATGTGAACACTTCATTATCTTCAATTGTGGTTCCATTCTGAACATGTGTCAATGTAGTTGTGAAGGTTATTTGTTTCCATTCCTCAAATCATTTCGTATTTTCACACACCTCCCAATCACTTGTAATACAAAATTGAGAAAATCATTAAATCTCCCTTGTCCATGTGTTTGCATTCAAACTCTTAAGCAAATGCCATTTTATAGATCGATTAATTGTTTCATAATTTTTTCAAGTAAAAATAACATTTTATTCACCTAACCAAAAGAAGCATCAAATTATTGAGCTCCCACTTTTTCTTGTAGATAATTTGATATTGCACCAGTCTACAATTGCGCTTGCATCTCTGAATTTCATATCATCCTCAAATTTTATTTGCTCTCTAGCAAGAGCTCTTTTCACACATGCACCTACTCCATCATGTTCTCCTTTACCATGTATAGCTTCAAAAAACCTCCACATGTCTTGGATATTATTTTCCTTATGAAATCTACATAACAAATAAACATTCTAGCATTCTTGAATTGACCCATGCAATTATCAAACCATATGAGATGCTCTCTCATTTGAATTCCTCTCTCTTTTAATTTTTTATAAAATATATCAAAAAAATATTGAAAAAAATCAAATGAATGTAATTGATTATCACTTATGTAAAAATGGTACTCTGAAAAAAAAATTTATTATCTTCTTGTAACAAAGATTTTGTCTTCCAAAGGTTTTTGTAGCACTTCTAGGTCTTTTCACCAAAAAGGAGAAAGATGGGCCAAAATGTAATGTTCACATTCAAATATTAATGTGATATGGATGAAATATGTCTAAATAAACTAATTTAAATGTATAAAACTAATGGAAGATATTGATTATCAAATGAAAACTATTGAAATGCAACTTGTTTGAAAACACATTATGTAATGCAAAAACACCAAGAAATGAATACAAAACTAAAACAAAAATGGATGAAACTGAAAGTGTGCATCTGCGATATGGAAGGAGGCTGAAAGTGACATTTTAAATGCTGATAATGATAGAAATTTAGCCTACTGAGACTCATTCACTATTATGGGAAAATTAGTCTTAGTTCTGTAAAAACTAACTTGGAACCTGTTTTAGACAAACGGGTATCCAAAATTGCAGAAAACCCTATTCAAACCTAGAAATGGGACTCATTTTCCACTAATGGTGAATGAGTCCAATTTTTGATTTTTTAAGATCCAAAAGAGGACACAAGAGCTCTTAGTCTGCACCTTGGCTTTCTATAGGTGTTTGCTTCCAAAACTCTAATTTTTGAACTTGAAAGTTAGTTTTTGTGTGATATTTTGACTTGTTCAATAAAGAGAAGACATAAAAAAACTTGAAATGCAATATTCAATGATTTCTAAGCCTCCAAGATGCCTAAATCTGCAAACAAAAAAGACAAGATAGAGAAATGTTGAATGATAGGGAATGGGGGTTTGCCTTGGTCAAACCCCTTTTTAGGTAATTAAACAAAATGAAGAAAAGAATGTAATGAAGCATGAAAAAATAGAGTTATTACGTGACCATGATAATTTATCTTGATTGTCTACAACAAAACATGAATAATCTACCTTTGAATGTCTTAGGAAGCTAGCTTGATGACTTGCAATGATGAAACCCTAGCTTGCCTAACTTGATAGAGAAGATAGATGATGAATGAATGATGTGAATGAGTTATGAGATTAATGGGGGTTAAACTGGGTCTAAAAACACTTATTTATACACACTTATGCCTTGATTACCCAATGATACCTCATCACAGGCTGACATAAGGTAACTTTGAATAAAAACCCAAAAGGAAATTTGAAATATTTTGAATTTGGAGCCAAGAGCTACTCATTTTCCACCCATGGAAAATGAGTCCCACCTTGGGATTGTAAGTGAGTGTTAGGAATTATCTTGCATTTAATGTTCTTTGTCAAGGTTACATTCAAAAATACACTTAATTAATCCTTGTGAGTGCATAAAGGGTTCAAATAAAACATAAGAAAGGTGAAAATAGTGAAATCAAGCCTAGAAAAGTGTGAAATCTTGTTACAAGACATTACAAAACTTTAAAATAGGACTTGATAAGTGATGAGAAGGTGATTTTTATGTGAATTGTAATGAAAAGAATCTAGAAAAGTGTAGAAATGTGTTACAACATTTCACAACACCTTCAGAAGATTCCATTAAATGAATTTGAAAGGGTCTAAGACCTAGTGTGGATGTGAAAAAAAACCTCACAACACCAAATTAAGGCCTCGTTAAGTTCAATTTATCATCAACTATTGTTCAAATCAAGAAAGTTGTTTTTTTCTATGGTACACTTTTGTACTATTATTTTCATTTTTATAAAAAATATGAACAAATATAGCTACTTGTATTGGATTATAATAAATATATGATTGAATTTCTTCTTGTGTAGCAAGAGTATAATTTTTAGCAAAATCAACAATTAACAATATAGTTCCAATTGGGAATGTGTTTTTACATAAACAAAATAGATTATCAAGACAACAAGCATATTGAGCTCATTTTTAACATATTTAGGTACAATACTATCTTTAGATTCTTTAATAAATGTAGCCAGACTAAATTTTTCCACAATTAGCTCACAAAATTTTCCAAATTTTCCATCTTGTAAAGAATACTCAATATTTTTTTTTACATCCACTTTTTGTTGTCCAAATTTATCTAAACTAATTTCATGCATAAATTCTCCTAACAATGAAAATTTACCACATTTATCACATTCTCTGTAAATACATCCTTTTAAATTAAATAATTTTCCTTTAGAGGGTTCACAAAACAAATATGCTATAAAAGCTTTGATTGTTTCAGGTGACATATTAATACCAAAAATTTCTTGCATAATTTGGTTAGAAGGAAAAGTACAACATATATATAATAAACTATCATAATAATAATGAAATTGTACATGAGTCTTACAACAACAAGATATTTGTTGTTTATTAATTCTAACGTACCAAGGTTTACACTTTTTGAATGATCTTTGATTGCTAATATTAAACGGTAAGATTGAATCATCTAATTTTTTTTATATAATTTAGTTTGAGTCATATCTAAGAGATGATTTGGATGAGGTTCACAAATTTTGGAACCCACCCTTAATTTTAAAACATCTCTAATGTTAGGTGATACTCTTGTATTATCATGCCAGTATTTTTTGATTAAATTTTTTATTTCATTAGTTAATTTCATGTATGATCTTGGGAGTCTACCACTAAAACTCCAACATTGATTAATTGGATCCTTTTAAATAATTTATTTTCTTTTAGTAGATTTTATCAAGGCTTTAGGATTTACTTTTATACATTTACTAATCTTTCTTAGCATTCTTTTATTTTAAGTTGCTTTACTAACTAGACCAGTTGTTATTGCATGAAGAGTCGTATTCTTATCTTTAGATCAACTTTTCTTACCTAAAAAATAAATAGCATTAGAAACACTAGATATGACTTCTTCTACTGAATCATCTTTCTTTTTTGGTTTTACAAAAATGCCTAATTTTTTCATCACTTTTCTTAGTTTTTACATTCTCTTCAATAGCAACATGAGTTGACATTGAAATCCTAATTTCTTTCTATAAAAATAAAAACTCTATATATTCTATTTCCATAAGCTCTCATTTGTCCTAAAGAAACTTTACCAAGAAGGTTATCTAGAACATATTTTTCAATTATAAAAAAACATTTTCATTTTCATTCATACAAGGGGTTTCATTTTCATTCGTGGAAGGGGTTTCATTTTCATTTCCAATCATAAAATTGGTTTCATTCTCATTTTCATCATTATGAGGGATTTCATTATAAATTTTCATTCTTATAAGATATTTCATCATTTTTTTGTGTTTTCATTATTCCAACCCTAGAATTATTGATACTATCAATAGTGTATCCAACTTCCTCTAAATAACTAAGATCAATATTATCAAGACTTGGGTTTGAAGACATACCTAGATAAATTATTTGAATAGGTTTATTTTCCATATCATTGGGAGGTGGATTTGAAGAAATACTTGAATTTTTTTGCATTGGTGCCATTTCCATATCATTCAAAGTTGAAGTTGAAGGCATAGGTGGGTTTGTCTCCATAATTGGATTTTATCCCATATTCATCATCTCCAAACTTGCATCATCTACTTTCATCTCATCTTCATGGTGTCCTCTTCAACATTCATAGAACTAGATGCTTCCAAAACTGTCATTTGACGAATCCTTTCTCTTCTATTCATCTACCTTTTTTCCTCCATTTCTCTATTTGCTTGAATTTCTTTAGGCTTTTGATTTGATACCATGGTTACCAAACCATCTTTGATAACAAAAATAGTGATGCTTAACCTATTTTCAAATTGTCACCTCCTTCAATTTTTCAAATAAAACTATGTAGGGTGAAGATCCTTTCTTCTATAAAATTTGAAGTACAAAAACATCATGAATATATCCAAAAGTTCTCTTTTTCCAAATCTTCTTGTAAAATGTTCTTGTACTTGATTCCACTTCAGAAAATTCAACCTACACTTGTCTCTTCCAAAAATTTGAATAAAATATGCCTTGCTAAGAGATTGTGCAAGACAACATTACAATAAAAAATACATAAAATGACACTTTGAGACCATACTGTAGAAAATGAATGTTGTAGAAAAAATGTGCTCTATCATTATTTTTCAAATTGAGAAAAAATGGTTACATAAGAAATGTGTATGCATTATAAAATGCATACACATTCTATTTTAGGAACACATACACATTATATAATGCGTATGTGTTACCTTTACACATAAGGTAAATATATTACATATATGCATTCTATTTAGATAATTCCTACACATTATTAAAAATTTGAATCTACAACCAACATGTAGCCTTGGTTTTAAGCTAGGGAAAGGCTTGGAAATCTAACCCTTAGCCTTTGACCTGCAACTAAACAACTAAGGTAGATTCAAGAAGAGTGTCCAAGTTTAGTAATATGGTTGATGGATTTTTTTTTTTAATAAAACTATGAAATTAAAACTAATTAGAGAACATGATGTCTAGTTTCCAAATATATAATTTTTATTAATATTAGATTTTATTTGTTAATTTTTAATAACAAATAAAATTAAGGTAGATTCAAAAAGAGTGTCCAAGTTTAGTAATATCGTTGATGGATTTTTTTTTGAATCAAACTATGAAATTAAAACCAATTAGAGAACATGATGTCTAGTTTCCAAATATATAATTTTTATTAATATTAGATTTTATTTTTCTAAGCAAATTAGTCCATAGACTTGAAATGTCAAGAATTTTTATTTTTTAATAACTTTTTTTTGGTTAATTTTTTTATAAAAATATTATATGGCATCAATCTATTTTCAACCTAATGAAAAAAATAGATTCAAAAAATGTTTAGTTTAGTTCCAATTATGCTATGCATACACTTTGATTTTTAAAAATATCAATTAAGGCCAATAAAAATTCAATAAAAAAATATTTTAAAAAATTTACAAAAAATATCCTCATCAATATTCATGTTGTTAGCTCTCTTTCCCAAAAAGTAATTAGCAAAATAATTTTATTTGGGTAAAAAAGTGGTGTCTGTACTTGTGCATGGTATGGTAAAAAAAAGTATTTTAAAAAGTTGTTTTTATACATCCCTATCAAAATCTAATTTCTATCATCTAGGTATTTGAATAAATTACATATTTGGAAACTAGATTCAAAATGATAAATTTCATATTACTGACTATTTTTAAGATTCATTGTGTAAGTGCCTCAAATTTTCAGTCCTGTGACAAATTCTGAAAAACAACAAAAACACTTCCACTTTTTGAGCTTTTTGTAGACCCAACTTCTTGCATCAAACCTCATAATATTTTGTTATAATAGATGTCCAAATAACATATTAATAAACATACAACACTTAGAATGATACTTGGGACATACACAAAATCTACTGCTATGAAATTATAATTTTGTTAGACTTGGACCAACAACCTGGAGTTGCAATAAAATTTTGATTTCTCATCACCACCTCATTGGTTCACCCTTTTAATGTTTTATGAGTGTCTCCCAAGCCTAGGAACCTCCAAATACCCCTAAAAGCTACTCCAAAACTAGGCACTTAGCCTCAAAATCCTCACACCCACTAATTAGTTATATTACCTACCAAGGAGTAGTACAAATAACATACAAGAATAGTTTGGGGCTGAAAATAGCATCTCAAAAATCCTTCAAATTATCACTAAAATTTTAGAAATGGAACTATAAATAGCTCCAAATGAAAATTCCTATAAATTATGCATGTATTTTTAAATTCTCCTTGCATCTCCTACTTGGGCATCCCATTTAATAAAGCCACCAAGAGCTGAGGTGTCCATTAGCTAACCGTATTTTCCTATGGGAACCCAAGGAATAATAAATGACAGAACTTAGTACTTTAGGGAACATTACATTCCTCCCTCCCCTTGAAATTTCTTGACCCCAAGTAATTGCAACTTTGGATGCTATAAAATATTCTCTCCCATGTTGTACCCTCCACTGGTAGGTTCTTCAACTTAACCAAATATTCTTTGATTATCCTCTTCCATAGAGTACACTCCTTGGCATCAATAACCACCTTAGGAATCAAAACTAACTTCACCTCTATTACCCTTCAATTTTTTTATTTAAAATCATACAACTCTTTTCTTCTTGAGTCAAATAAACTTCCATAATTGTTCAAAAGTCATAGTTGTCATGAGCTCCATAAGTTTCATAACCACCCAATTCCCTGACTTGGTTCTCTTTTTAAGCCCCCAATGTTAAGGTGATTCGCATATCAAAAAAATTCAAAACGTTGAAACTCCCAACATGTGGTTCGATGGTTCTTCTTTTCTATAATCGTGCAACCCTTTGACAGATTTTTGGTTTTCTAGATGTTGGTAGTTCATTTAATTTTTCCTATAGTGTATCATGGGAATGTCCTTTTAAGAGTTTTGAAGTACAAACACAATCTCAAGTCTATTTTCCTGACAAATAAAATCAATAACACATAAACAACACTCTTAATGGAAAGCATTATGAAGTTGATTTACTAAGGTGGAAATATATTTACCAAGATAAAAGGTCATTATTATTTTCGATCAAAATTAAATGAGCTTGTCTGCAAAGAAAGGTGGAGTTACTTTTGAACCAATTAATTTTTACCGATCAAGGCATTTTTCTCAAAATGGGGCTTACTGCAAGTGATGAATCTTTGAATTAAGAGTGTATGCCTGTCACACAACTTGACCTAAATTGGACTGAAGAAGAGCAAGTTGTTATCATCTCTTAATTGCATTCAGTTGCATAGAAGGAGAAGACCAATGATGATGAATATTAGAGAGCAATCTTCATTCTAGAGGAAGAAGAAGAACATGATGAGTTGCATAACCTCTTTCTCAAAATGTGTCTAGAAGTGGAAATTTCCCACACACTTGGGGAAGTTTAATTTCTCTTTTTTTGCATGCATGGAATGTTTTTGTATTTAGTGATGGTAACTAAAAAATTTGGTGTAAAAAATTGTTTCTGTTTCAAGACCGCTTTCTTGATACTACTCACTTTCAAATACCACTATGAATAGGTACATTTAGGTATATTTTGTGCTTTAAAAAGTTATTAAAGGTGTTCTTTTTCAGTTATTCAAATAAAGGATGGGAGTAGTTTAGTTTTCTTTCAACATAGTTTTATTGTAGAGGGATGTTGCGGCTTTGAACTCACTTTTTGGCATTGAGGTAATAAAGGAGATATTTATGAATCTATGTATTTATTAATTTTTTCTTTTGATTGCTAATGAACTTTGATTATTTGTAATTATTCTTCAGTGTTCTATTTATTATATCAAACTGTGCATGTGTTAAATATGAATATTTGAATTCAAATTAGCTCATATGTTAAGGGAGGGTTTTTTGTTCATTATTTTCTCAGGTATTATTTGTGGGTGTGGGAGAGGTGAACTTTGTGTCATTTTTCTACATTCACTTAATTCTAAGTTTAATATTTTAAATCTATTTCATGGCTATGGGTAGATAGTAGTGTGCCTTTTCTTCTTTCTAGTTAAAATCATACCCTATATTCCATTCATTAAATAACTTTAGAAGGTAGCCTCACCTTGTAAAATAAGTAGAGAGCACTTACAACTATCATTGCAAGTGACTCAAATATTGGTTAGGTTGTCATATGTGTGGGCTAGGGAGTATAAATTGAAGTGAAAAATCTGTTATCCAATAGATTTTTGGTAACTCCACTAGGGAAGAACTGAAGTATCATTATTTTCCATTGCTTCCTTTTCTCATAATTCTGAAGGTACCTCCCCAAGGATGGAGGTTGGTGAGTTTGTAATATGGAACATTCCCGTGAAAACTTTTTTTGTAGAAAAGGTCCAGTCATTCTTTTTAAATCTACATTATGGAATTGGTTTTATCCCAACCATGGTGTGCTCAATTTGGGCCTCTATCACTCCCACAATATTCACCATTTCCTAAAGGATCAAGAAATAACTTCTCAAAGTTTAGTGGAGAAAATCATCAAGATGCAAAAAATCACATCCTAGCATACATAGTTGTGTGCAAAATTTTGGGGGTAAGTGAAGATGTTTTTGTGAGATTATTTATTGAATATCTTATTGGGATTGCAAAAAATTGATTTCATTATTTAGAAGAAAAATGCATTACTGATTGGAATTCATTGAAGACTAAGTTCTTGGATAGGTATAAGGGCCCAGCTGATGGAGTTGCTTTGTTGGGCCAATTTTATGATATTCAGAAGCAAGAAGGTGAATCAATTAGAGACTTTGTCAATAACTTCGATACGTTGCTCAGAAAAATTCCTACCTCTGTTAAGCCAAGTAATGATAGCTTCAATACTTTTATTTCCTCATTACATCCTGATGTTCAATTTTGCTTGAAATAGGGTATAATAAATGATATCAAAGGTACTTAGCAAGAGGCCATAAAAATAGAAGATGATTTGATATTAAGTGGATTATGGTAAGAAAATAATTTTTTATATAATTTGATTTGTGAATATGTGAGGAATCCTATCATGTATAAACCAAGATTTTAGCTCATAGATTTTTAAACTACATAGCCTCCTTATGCTAAAAATTTTAATCTCACTATTTGTGGTCTAAAACACTTTGGTAGAAATGAAGTAATTCCTAAAAAAATCAAGCCTCATGTGGATAGGAAAATTGAATCCTATTATTTGTGTTATGAAGAAAATAAGATGAATTTGAAAGCCCTCAAATGGTGAAGAAAATGGATCATCCTTTCGTGAAAAAATTGTAATGAGATTAATGCAAATATTGTTCTTTTGTCATCCTTATATTTTGTAGCAATGGAATAATTCACTTTTACTAGTGTTGAAGAAAAATTGGAGGAAACACAACATAATGATGAGGTATTGAATTATCTGAAGTGTATTCAAGCTGAATATGAAACCTTCACATTCCCTGAGCTAGGTGATACAAGATTATGGTTGCAAGAAAAGGTCAGGAATGATTCTAATTTTGAGTCCTTTCAATTTGAAAATTTGGATGAAATTTTTTTTAAAAAAATTTGGAAGATGATGTTAAAAGTAGCCATGATAGCCTTAATGAAAATGGTCAACTAAGAAAACATGAGGAGACTCTTATTGTTTATGTTCTGAATGGGTGTCTTAACCAATCTAAGGGTCCATATTTTTGTTTGGAGAAGAGGTTTTTATGTCTAATTTGTAGGATATAGAAAAGGAAGGTGGAGTGTATGATGACATCATTAGGCCAGATCCTATAAAAAAAGAGGAGATTGTTCCAATTGGGGTTGATTTTAAGCCATGTGAAAATATCATTTCAATTTGTAACATATATTTTTGGGTTGATCCACTTCCAGTTTTACATGAGACACATATGGATAATGATTGGTCTTCTAGTGATTCAATTGGTTGTTTCCAAGCATGGGATATCAATATGGGTGTTGTAGGGAGGAGTGGTTATATGCAAGAATATGTCGAGGAGATTCTAGAGGTTTATGATGCTAATTGGTTGTTTAGTTCTAGAGAATTATTCAAGAGGTATCTTTGGTTTAAAAATTCTATATTTTTGTTTCATATCTTAAGATGTTTTCTAATCTTGCAAGTACTTCATGGGTACACCTTTCTCTTCCACTTAGGAATTTATTTTTCCCAACTTGTTAATGAATTTGTATTATCATCCTTAAATCATCTAGGGTAGGGTCTTCCTACCATGTATATATTAGGAGTTTTTTTGTGCTAATACTTAGTTTCTTTCCCTATTTTGTCCTATTTTTGGCTTTTTTTGGTCCTTTTCCCCTTGTTCAGCAGATTTTTGGTTTTCAAGATGCTAATAGTTCATTTCACCATTCCTATGGCGTATCATGGGAATGTCCATTCAGGAGATTTGAAGTACAAACTCAATCTCAAGTCTCTTTTCCTAAGGAATAAAATCAATAACACATTGAAAACACTCTTAATGGCAAGCATTATGAAGTTGGTTTACTAAGGTGGTGAAACATAGATTTTTGGGACCTGAATGCTACTCTTACACTCTTAGGGCTTTCCACCTAAAAGGAGAGAGATGAGGTCCAAAAATTCTTATGTAACACTCAAATTAGGATGTGTGTGATGTGATATGATGTAAATGAACTTAACTAAATGAAATTGACTAATCTAAATGACTAAAGATGAATGCAAAACTAAGATTTAGGATTTGTTTGAAAATGCAATGTGATATGTAGAAAGATAGAAATAGTGAACAAAATGCAATATTTAACTAAACAGAAGTCATAATGTGTGCACCTAGGAAGTTATAGAGGACTGGATGAAAAACTAAAAAATGATGAAATCTAGTGTTAAGCTGACTGGGACTCATTTTCCACCTTGGGCTAATTAGTGCCAGATTAGGACTTTTCTACACAAAACCTATTTTCTGACAGCGAGGGATCTGAAACAACATCTAACTCAAATCTAAATTTTTAGGTGGGACTAACTCACCAAGCATGGAAATTCAATCCACTTTCTAATTTTTGCAAATTCAAAACTTAGATTAGTACCTTGACACCTGCACAACAAATTTTGATGGAAACCTGATTCCAAATATCAGAAAATCCCTACAAAATAGCTTAAAAGAGTTGATCTAATGGGGGTTTTCCTCAATAAAACCCCTAGGTAGGTAATTATACCTTGAATGGAGAAAATTCTGCATAAAACCTAGCCTTAGATGTGTTAAAGACTAGTAAAGGTTGAAACATAAGAAGGGCCTTATTCTATTGTTCTAGAACAAGAAATACAAGATTGATTGAAATGATGCAAGATCCCTACCCTAGAAACCTTAATACACATGAAACATGGATATAAAATGACATGAAAATGCTAAAAAAATATAATGCAAACCTTATTCTCAAGATAGAGTGAAAGTGGAAGATGGAATCAATAGGAAACCAAGTCCTTAGGCATGATTTAGTGGCTAGTTACACCTCTTCACCCTAGATTTCTTCATGATTAACCATAGGCATCCATCATCAACCCTTTGCAATGTTGGATCTTGACAAGGTTAGTGAGCTTCAAGACCTACAAAAGCCCTAGTTTGTTGTCCTAAAACTTAAACTTTTGATGATGAAACTTGTTTTTGAATAATTTTCTTTTGAAATTTCTCTTCAAGAATGATAATGCGATGATAAAAAAATTGTGTAGAATGAATTAAAATGTGTAGTTATAGGTAACACCACCTTATTTTCCCATTAATTAGACTTGAGAGGATGAATTTCACAAAAAAGAAGAGTTAAATTGATTGAATTCCCACTTCATTTTGAATTTTCCCTCAAAGGGGACTCATTTGGCTAAGGTGGCAAATGAGTCTAACTACTATGGTTTCAAGGTGGGTTGTCCAGGTATGATGTTATTGATTTTTTTCAGGTTTTATGTGATTTCACATATGAAATGGGCCTCTAGATCAAAATTAATAGGTCTAAGGGGCCTACAAATGCTTGTTTAAAGGGGAAATGATGTGAAGGGACTCAAAAGTGGGTCTAATTATGCATGAAATTGTCTCTTTTCTCAAGAGGGTCCAATTTTCTATAGCACATTTATCCCCCTCTTTAGCACCCATATGACTCTATGTTCATATGTAAGCTAGAGGATTGTAAATGACGTAGCTTACTATGCAAAAGGATACACATTTAGAAGACGAGAGAAGAAAGCCCCTAGTGTATTTATTTGCAAACCACAACATTAGGAGCCGCATCCTGCAACACACATTGGTTAATTGTCCAAAAATCCTTTTATCTAACTCTTAAGAATTGAATTCGATGGTAGTTGTATGCCCCCCTTCATTCTACTTGCTTTAGAGAGGTGGAATCAAGGTAGCAATCTAACCACATCGAAGAAGAAACAACATACCATAGAATTACCAAATAGTATGCCACATAATAATAGGAAAAATGATGATTTTTGGTGCAAAATCATGATTCCAATGCATCAAACAACATTGAAAATGGATTACCCTACCTTTTGTTATATTAATTGGAAGAATGGAAATATCATAAGTTCTTTGAAAAAGATTATAACATTAGTTTAGTATGTGAAAGAAGTGAAAAGTAATTAATAGAAATGGATGAAAGTAATTTTTCACTTCTATTCATTTTACCTTTTTTATAGCGTGAGAGTGACGAGTAGGAGAAGAAGATGTTGAACAGACGAAATTACACACCTTCGCAGTAGGACGATCTTCATAAGCAAGTGGCACGCAATGAGCGTTATCATGAGGTAAGTCGATTCAGCAACTTTCACCATGTGATTTTATGATAAGATAATGATTTTTATGCATGGATATGTTGATTTAGGGTTCTTGGAAAAAATTTAACAAAGTATCCCATTTGTTCGTAGAGTTTCCTGTTTCTTCTAAAAGTTTTTTATTTCTTTGTGAAGTATCTAGGTCCATTAGAAGAACACACTAGATTAAATTTAGCATACTGTCATGATGAATGATATGAAAATTGATTATTTTAGATTAGATTTAGAGCATTTTGTGATGATTTTGATATGTTCCCACCTAGTCATGGAAATAGCTAGGGAGAAGATAGCTTCCATTTTTGAGAGATCAACCATCAGTGCTATAAACAGTAGAGATAAAGCATCTGCAATTATTGGGTATCTATTGGGCATACATGATGCCACCCATGAGATACCATGATGTCATGTTGATGGATTTGTGTGAGCATTGTGACCTAGATACATGTACCTTTCATCTTCCCACTAGGAAAATCATGATCACACTCTATGACACACATCACATTCTATGACTTACCATTTTGGGAGCAAGAGTGTATTTCTGAGTGGATCGATCATTCTATGAGAAGAAGAGATATATGTAGTACTGCCTAGGAGGATTGATACATGACGAGAGGGTTAGAGTATGAATCAAGCTACCTATGCTACTATACTCATGAGCTCCTATGGTGAGATGTATTATGATTCACACAATGGAACTAGAACTCAATCCAGATAGATGGGTGACACACTTGGATGGGGGACTGGTAGAACTGGTATGAGGTATGTATGATCAATAGATAGTCTATGCATGGGGTCATTACATTCTGGCACATTTGTACTATGATCTAGGCAGATTTTTATATTGAGAGATCAATAGTATGGTCCATTGTATGCTACTACAAGTGTGGTTCTTTGAGCATATCACATGTACCAGGCCTATCAAATATCCATGTACTATAGTAGTAGAGTACCCATGAGAATTTGGCTATCCTTGTGACAGTTATGGTAGTATGGGGATTTACACTTTTGGAGGGTGAGATGTGACCAGATGGAGGAGGAAAAGATCTTATGGAGACCTTATCTATTGACTCTTCAGTGGCCAGATGGCACTGTATAGTTATGGAGGATGTAGATAGATAGATATCTAGTAGGGAGGCATGACTGCATTGTACGACCATTCTATTATGGGTGACTCATGTGATATTTTGGATAGGTTCCTACACCACCAAGGGCATGCCCCTTCATCAGATGATTAGTGTAGAGTGCCTAGAAGCTAGGGGATACTTTTTGATTAACTATAGATCATGTTTGTGAGAGTGATTTTGATGATTCAAATCATGACTAGCCACTAAAATCTGACCCTTATGATGTCAGTAGCACAAATGAGTATGAGGGGTGGTGGACATATGCATGACTGAATCCTTTTTTCCCTATGAATTTCCCTCTAGGTGATGTAGAGGCAACAACAAAGGAGGGTGATGAGCTAGAAGAGAGAGCAGAGGAGGTACAACACATGCCAACAAATATTTTTAGAGATCTGATAAATGAGGAGTACTAGTCCAAGGTTGATCCTGACTATGAGGATGAGGAGGACTATGATGATGATTTTTATTATGAGGAGGAGCCACCCCTAAGTGATGGTGATGAGGTATCTATTGAGAATTAGTATGAGTATGGAAAGTCTTCACATACTTAAAAGACCATATCATGAGTAGTAGATACTGTAGACATCAACACAAAGTCAAAGAGAGGCTAGAAAATTCTACATGCCCCCAGAGATGAGGAGGTTGACATTCCTCATGCATATGGAGACATAGGTAATGAAATTGGATTTTATGCATGTCCTTTAATTATTTATGCATTATTTATTTGTATATATATCATGATGATGTGTTACTGATTGTATACATGATCTATCTTGTAGGAGCGATGAGATACTAGTGAGAGTTATATCATTAAGTAGCCACATAGATAATACCAACATCCCTCGATGAGGATGAGATAGATCATAATGGTGTACCCCAACTAATTATGGAGGAGGAGCCAGAGTCACTCAGACCATTCATGAGGCACGAGTAGTGTACAAGAGTGTGAGAAGGCAACTCCATTGGGTTGAGAGTGCACTACAGTCAGTGCAAACCTCAATAGAGGTAGAGAGACTTTGTGCAGAGATAGTTTAGACACAAGTGGAGGGGGATGAAATGGCAGAGCAACGACTAGTTGCTATTGGTCAAGAAAAAGGTCTGGAGTATGTACTAAGACTTGACAAGTCATAGTCACAGTCACACCCGAACATCTCATGACATCCAGGGACTGGATCGTGAGAACCAGATCCTAAAGGGCCTAGTTCTCACAGACCATTATGATATGCTTCTAAAATGTATTTAAATTTTTTTGATATATATATATAGACATGCACCTTTTTTATTATGATGAGGTATCTTTTGTTGTACATGAATGTTAAAGGCTATGTGATTAATTAAATGACTTGTGGTTAAAACTATTTAATTAATGGCTTCATGATTTAACAAAATTGATGTGATATAATGTAAAAGATATTACAGTTTTATCATACATACAACATTGGATATGAGAAAAATGATATGTTAAATTAAATACACTAAGAAGGTTTTAACTAAACATAATACTAAATAGGTGAAATAGTATGAAACCTAAAGTAATTAAAGAATGAGAATATTCTCCTTAGTGTTCTAGACAAACAAAAAGTTAGTTGTCAAGAACAAAGCAATGTGAAATTTATTTAGAATAGAATCAAACAATTTTAATCAACAATGTTATAGCAATCATACTATTCAAAGGAGATTAGAGATAATATTGATGCAAATGTGTGGTATTAATGGGTTCCTTAAGGAGTGTTACATCATTTTTCTTTAAGATATAAGCACGAAAACCATAATTGGTATCAACTATATAAGGTCCCAACCAATTAGGGATAAACTTATCTTTTTCTTTGCTATTGGCACTAACATTTTGTTGATTTTCAATAGGGAAAAAATCTCCTTTAGAGAATGATCTAGTGATACCATGAATGTTATGTTTGTATTGCAATTTTTCGATGTGAGCTTGTAGATGCTTGACAATGTTAATAGGTTGCTCATCGAGCATCTCAAGTTGATGTAATCGTTGAGCCTTATAAGTGTCATCATCAAAAATATCTTAGAGAGCAACTCACAAAGTACGAACTTGTAACTCCAAGGGTATAATCACATCAACACCATAAGCAAGGCTATAAGGGGTATTTCTAGTGGATGATCAGACATAGGTTCTATAAGCCCAAAGGGCATAAGAGAGTTGTGTATTCCATTCTTTATGATTATTACTAATAGTTTTCTTAAGGATTTTTTCAAGAACTTTACTAGTATTTTCAGCTTGTCCATTAGATTACAAATAGTACAGTGTGGAAAAAGAATGTTGAATGTTAAAGAGTTGGAGAAAGTGTTATACTTCGTTATTCTTGAAGGGTGTTCCATTGTCTAAAAAAATTACGAAAGGAATTCTAAAGGAAGCAATTATGTGTTCCAAGATGAAATGACAAATTATGTCAGCAGTTGTTGAATGAAGGGGGATAGCTTCAAAACATTTTGTGAAATAATTGGTTGTGGTTATGACAAATGTATGTCCAACAAAAGAAGGAGGTGAAATTTTTCCAATAAAATTGAACCCCCATACCAAGAATGGTGAAATAGGAACATTGGCACAAAGCTCAGCAATAGGAGCGTGAATCAAATTTCTATGTTGTTGGCATTTGTGACATCATTTAACATGGGTGAAGTAATCCTTCTCCATATGTCTCCAATAATAACCCATACAAACAAGTTTTTGCACTAACGAATGACCTCCACAAGCACCAACATGAGCTTGTTTGAGCACTATAGGGATTTCAGAGTCTTTAATACAACGTAGTAGGAGACCATTGGAAGATCTTCTATACAATGTGTCTGCAAGAATCACATATTTAGTTGCAATTTTACATAAGCTCTTTCGAGTATTCATTGTTGTATGTTTGGGAATGGTACCATCATTTAAGTAGTTGTATATTGTATCATACCATTCACATGAAGGTTCTTGAGTTATCGCCAAAATATCTTCTAATGGAGTATCGATTGAAGGTTTCATAATGGGATGAATGATGAATGTGAAATCGGTAGAAGGATCATGTGGGGATATGAGAGAAGCTACACTTGACATTGCATCTTCATGTTGGTTTTATTTGCACAGGATGTTATCAATGGTGAAAAAATCAAATATTTCTAAGAGCTTCACTATAATATATTTTAATAATTTGTCATGTTTAGTTTGATATGTACCATTAATTTGTTTGATGACTAATTTTGAATCACCAAAGATCTTAAGATGTTTAGCATGAAGAGATAAAGCAACTTGGAAGCCCATAATCAATGCCTCGTACTCAGCCGTATTATTTTTGCATAGGAACTTTAACCAATAGGATAAGGGAATAGGTTGACTATTGGGTGGTTTTAGTACCACTCCAACACCGAAACTAATTCAACACTTACACCCATCAAATAATAACTCCCATTGTTTAATATAAGTGGTTAAGACATGATCATCAGGAAAAGAATTAGTAGTAGGTAAAGAAAAGGGAGAAGTAGCATTAGCCAAGTGATCAATTAAGGCTTGACCTTTGATTGTTTTCTATGAAAAAAAATTAAGATCAAACTCTTCTAACAACATTACCCACTTGGTGAGGCATCTGGAGAGATTAGTTTTGCTGAAAAGGTATTTAAGAGGATCAGTTTTCATGACAACTTGAACTTCAAAATTTATTAAATAATGTTACAATTTACTATTAGTGAATACAAGAGCAAGGTATGTACAAGATCATGATAGGCCAAAAAGTGGCAATATGATGGGTATGTGGCTAATGACTATTTTTTTACCCAAAATTGATGAGATGATTAGGGTTTTTAAAGGAGATTCTCAGCTTTACACTAATATATATTATTCTTTACTTTGAATTTAATAAGTAATTATTATTCATTTTCTATTCAAATTACGATGAAAGTCTTGATTGATAGGCTGATTGAAAAACATCTATATCTTTGAAATGGTATCATATTTTTTGAATCCAAAATATATGTCACATTATATACTTCACATACTATAGGATTAAAAAATAAAAAATGAATTTCATAAGTTTTGACCAAGTTAAGGTGGTCAGAGATACAATTTTCTATATTTTTTAAAAGGTTGTAATAAAAACATCATAATTAATTATTTATTTGGAAAAAAATTACAAAAATATATGCATCACATCAGGGCATGAGTCCTCTACTTATATCTAAAATCTTATAAAAAAATATTATCATTTTATTGTGGTTAGGGTGGTGAGACAAACACCTACTTCTTATTTTTTCCATGAAATTTAAGTACAACTGCATTGAGATTTCAAATTTTCACCAAATAGATCTTTTTTTTTTGAAACAAACCTACTACTTGAGAAACTACATTCAATTTACTATAGATTATATTGTTACATATTTTTGAAATAATATAGATAAATTATTCATATTTTTCCGTGAAGTTGCCTAACTCTGATTTTTCTAAAATTTTTGCCACTTAAGGGTATGCTTTTTCCATGATGATCGTGCACATACCTAGCTAAACATTGTTTTTCAATTGTTGAATATCATTTATCATAATTAATTAAGGTGTGGCTAATGTAATAAAAAATGTCTCTTTACTAGTATCATTGTGTTGAGACAACAATGTTGCAAGAGCATGGGAAGATGTGGTGATGTACAAGAGAAATGGTCTATGTTGCATAGCCGATTGTAAAAAAGGTGGAGTGGCTAAATATTTCTTTAGACCAGAAAAGTATTATTTACAATCCTCATCCCAATCAAAAGGAACACCCTTTTTAAGGAGATTCATCAAAATTAATGTATGATCACCTAAAGATGTGAAAAAGTGACAAACAACTTAAATACAACCTTGTAACATGCACAACTCAGAAACATTCTTCAGAGGTGGCTTGCTAATGATGGCATCGATTTTTTTTGTGTCCATCTCAATGCCTCTCTGAGAGATGATAAACCCTAAGAGTTTACCATTATCTACACCAAAGAAACTTTTTTACATTCAATTGCATGTTATATCATTTGATTCTTTCAAATATTTTGTGAAGAACATTTACATTGTATTGTCAAGTTAAGGATTTAGCAAGGATATCATCGGCATAGTCTTCCAAAATTTTCTCAATGTAATCATGAAATATTAAAGTCATCGTACATTGATAAGTAATATCGAGACTATGTTTTTGGACAAGGGCTGCGACATCATTCTGAGTGGTTCCAAAAGGGATTTTTATGTGTTTTAAAGTGGTTTCAAGAATGGTGTTGTAACTTGGTGAAGTTAAAAGCAATTCCCAAAGAGAGATTTTGGTAGGAATATTCTTTAATTGTTCAACAAGATCATACTATTTGGTATGGGGTTATAATGAGGATAAGTAGGCATATTTTGTAAAGGTAATGATGGTGGAATTGGTTGGGGCAGTTGTGGGTTATTTCGTGTGTTATATGTATGAGAAATAATATCATCACTAGATTGTTGTGATAAAGTCATGTCTGGTTGGTATAAAGTGTTGCAGGGTCAATTAAAGGGATGAAGCAAATTGGAGGGTGGGTGGCGGATAAGTTTAGGTAGAATGATGTAACCATCCTTGATGAAAGAAATTTCATAACAAACTATAGTGGACAAGTTGGGTGAGATGAAGTCTTGAAGAGACTCATCTAGAAAATGAAAATTATCACTACAAAAAGGTTGATCGTCAACTAGTGTAGGATGTTCATTACAAGTTTGAATGTTTTTTAGCACAAGTGAATTAACAAAACCCTTAGTGGATGACTTATGTGAGATGAAGTCTTGGAGGGATTCATCTAACAAATCAAAGTTAACACAAGAAAAGGTTTGAGGGAGGGTTTATCATTAAGGCTTTTATGTTTCTCATTACAAGCATTAGAGGATGAAGTGAGTGAGAGGAAACCCTTAAGGGTTTCATCTAACTTATCAACATCATCACTACTAAGTGGCTTGGATGATATATTGTTTTGAATTTGAATCATGTGTTTTATGGGAGAATTTTAGGTATTGTTTGATTATTTATGAAGATTTGCTAAAGTTTCCTCAATGTAAGCTAATGTAAAAGGACTAAAAAATATAATGTAAAATTGAATTTGTAAAAGTCTAAGAATTTTCATAAATTCCATGAAAGGAAATGAAATTTACACTAAGAAAATAGAAAGAACTAGATTGAAATAGAAATGAAATGATAGCAAACAGAAAGAGACAAATGCACAAAATTAAAATCTGGAATAATGCAAATAGAAAGAGACAAATGAACTTTGTATAGTGCAAATACATAATGTAGATGTAGAGATGTGGAATAATGGGATGGAATACAATGATGTAACGTAAAGAATGTTTTCACTAATGCAATGCGTCTGAGAAACCTAAAACAATGCAATAGCATGAAATAATAAAGACCTAAGATGAAATTAGGAATGTAAGTTAGAAGGTTATAATGTTTAAAAGTTAGGTTCACCAAAATGAAACATAGATTTTTGGGACCCAAATACTACTCTTACACTCTTAGGGTTCTCCACCTAAAAGGAGAGAGATTGGGTCCAAAAATGCTTATGTAACACTCAAATTAGGATGTGTGTGATGTGATATGATGTAAATGAACTTAAATAAATGAAATTGACTAATCTAAATGATTGAAAATGAATGCAAAACTAAGATTTAGGATTTTTTTAAAACACAGTGTGATATGCAGAAAGATAGAAATAGTGAACAAAATGCAATATTTAACTAGACAGAAGGCTATTTCTCAAAATGTGTGCACCTAGGAAGTTTTAGAGGACTGAATGACAAACTAAATACTGATGAAATCTTATCTTAAGCTAACTAGGACTCATTCGCCACTTTGGGCGAATCAGTCCTTGATTAGGACTTTTTTGCATAGAACCTATTTTTTCATAGTCGGGGATTTGAAACAACATCTAACTAAAATTTGCATCTTTAGGTGGGAATAATTCACTAAGCATGGAAAATCAGACCACTTTCTAATTTTTACAAATTCAAAACTTAGATCTGTATGTTGACACCTGGACAACAAATTCTAATGGAAACCTGATTCTAGATCTCAAAAAATCCTTGCAAGACAACTTAAAAGAGTTGATCTAATGTGGGTTTTCCTCAATCAAAAACCTAGGTAAATAATTAAACCTTGAGTGGAGAAAAATATGCATAAACCCTAGCCTTAGATGTGTTAAAGACTAGGAAAGGTTGAAACATAAGAAGGGCCCTATTTTATTGTTCTAGAACAAGACATGCAAGAGTGATTGAATTGATGCAAGATATCTAACCTAGAAACCTTAAAACACATGAAACATGGATATAAAATGGCATGCAAATGCTAAAGAAATACAATGCAAACCTTATTTTGAATATAGAGTGAAAATGGAAGATGGAATCAATAGGAAACCAAGTCCTTAGGCATGAGTTGGTGGCTAGTCCTACCTCTTCACCCTACATTTCTTCATGATTCACCATAGGAATCCATAATCAACCCTTTGAAATGTTGGATCTTGAAAATATTAGTGAGCTTCAAGACCTGCAAAAACCCTAGTTAGCTATCCTAAAACTTCAACTTTTGATGATGAAACTTGTCTTTGAATGCTTTCCTTTTGAAATTTCTCTTGAAGAATGATAATGTGATGATAAAAGATGATAAAAAAATTGTTTCAAATGACTTAAAATCTGTATTTATAGGAAAGAACACCTTATCTTCTTGTTAATTATACCAAAGAGGCCAGCATTCACAAGAAATAAGAGTTAAATTGATTGAATTCCCACTTCATTTTGAATTTTCCCTCAAAGGGGACTCATTTTCCACCCTTGACAAATAGGTCCTACCAGAGAGGAAATATTCACCCAAGGTGGTGGATGGCTCCCACTGCTACCATTTGAAGGTGGGTTGTTAGGGTATGATGTTATTAAATGTTGCTTGTTAGGTTTTATGTGATTTTACTTGTGAAACAAGCCTCTAGGTAAAAATTAACAGGTCTAAGGGACTATAAATGCTATTTTCAAGGGGAAATGATGTGAAGTGATTCAAAAGTGGGTCTAATTATGCATGAAATTGTCTCTTTTCTCAAGAGGGTCCAATTTTCTATAACACATTTAGCCCCCACTCTAGCGCCCATATGACTCTATGTGCATATGTAAGCTAAACAACTCTAAATGATGTACCTTACTATGTAAAAGGATACACATTCAAAAGACAAGAGAATGAAGGCCCTAGTGTAGTTATTTGCAAAACACAACATTAGGAACCGCATCCTACAATACACATTCATTAATTGTCCAAAAGTCCTTTTGTCTAACTCTTAGGAATCTAATTAGAAGGTAGATGTTTGCCCCTCCTTGACTTTTCTTTCTTTATGAAGGTGGAATCAAGGTAGCAATCTAGCCATGTTGAAGAAGAAAAACCATACCATAGGGAATTTCAAAGTACCATGTCACATAATGATAGGAAAATGATGATTTTGGGTGTGGAAACACAATTCCAATGCATCAAATGACAATGAAAATGGATTACCCTACCTCTTGTTATGTTAATTGGAAGAATGAGTATATCATAAGTTCTTTGAAAGAGATTATAACATTAGTTTAGTATGTGAAAGAAGTGAAAAGTAATTAAAAGGAATGGATGAAAGTAATTTTTCACTTACTATTCATTTTACCTTTGTTGTAGCTTGAGAGTGAGGAGTAGGTGAAGAATTTGTTTTGCAGACGAGATTACACACCTTTGTAGTTGGACGATCTTCGTGAATAGGTGGAACATGATGAGCGTTATAATGAGGTGAGTCAATTCAACAACTTTTGCCATGTGATTTTATCATAAGTTAATGATTTTTAGGCATGGATAGGTTGATTTAGGGTTCTTGGAAATTTTTTTTCAAAGTATCCCCTTTTTTTTCAAAGTGTCCCATTTGTTCACAAAGTGTCTTGTTTCTTCCCAAAGTGTCACATTTCCTCCCAAAGTGTCCCATTTCCTGGCGAAGTGTCCAAAAAGAGTTCTAAAGTGTGTAAGTCCATTAGAAAAGCACACTAGATGAACTCTAGCACACTTGCATGATGAATAATATGAAAATTGAAGATTTTAGATGAAATTTAGAGCATTTTGTGATGATTTAGATAGGTTTTTTCCAAGTTGGGACAATGGATAGGGGGAAGACAACTATCATTTTTGAGAGATCAATCACCAGTGCTATTAGCGGTAGAGACAAAGCATCTACAATCAGTGGATATCTATTGGGAATACATGATGTCACCCATGAGATACCATGATGCCATGTTGATGGCTTTGTGTAAGCTTTGGGATGTAGATACAGGTATGTGCAAGATCATCATGGAAAAAATAGGCCCTTAAGTGGCAAAAAAAAAAAATCAGAGTTAGGCAACTTGACGTAAAAAATTGAATAAGTTATCTATATTATTTTAAAAATATGTAACAATAGAATATGTAGCAAATTGAATGTAGTTTCTAAAATACTAGGTTTTTCTAAAAAAAAATCTATTTGGTGAAAATTTGAAATTTCAATGTGGTAGTACTTAAATTTCAGGGAAAAAATAAGTAGGTGTCTATCTAACCACCCTAACCACAATAAAATGATAATATTTTTTAATAATATTTTAGATATAAGTAGAGGACTCATGTACCAATGTGATGCATATTTTTTTTGTATTTTTTTTTAAGTTAATAATTAATTATCAATTTTTTATTACAACTTTTAAAAAATATAAAAACTCATATGTCTAACCACCTTAACTTGTTCAAAACATCATGAAATTTAATTTTTCTTTTTTTAATCCTATAGTATGCAAAGCATAGAATGAGACACATGTTTTGGATTAAAAACTGTGATACCATTTGAAAGCTATAGATTTTTTTCAATGAGTCTATCAATCGAGATTTTTGTCATAATTTGAATAGAAAATGAATAATAATTACTTATTAAATTCAAAGTAAAGCATAATTTATATTGGTGGAAAGCTGATAATCTCCTTTAAAAACCCTTTTCATTTCATCAATTTTGGGTAAAAATAAATCATCATCCACATACCAATCATATTGCCACTATTTTTCCCATCATGATAGTGGACATACCCATACCTGTACCTTTCATCTTCCCACTAGGGAAATGATGATCACAGTCAAGGATGCACATTGAATTATATGAGTTCCCATTTAGGGAGCATGAGTGTATTTTTGAGTGGATCAATCATTCTGTGATAAGTGAGATTTGTCGTACTATCTAGGAGGACCAATACAAGATGAGAGGGTTAGAGCACAGATCGAGCTACCTATGCTACTATACTCATGAGTTCCTATGGTGAGACTCATTATGATGCACACAATGGCAACTAGTACTCAATCCAAACAGATGAGCAACATACTTGGATGGGGGACTGGTACACCTGGTATAGGGTATGTATGATGAACAAGCAGTCTATGCATGGGGTTGTTGCATTCTTGCACATTTTTACTATGATCTGGAGAGATTTTTATACCAAGAGATCGACAGTATGGTCCATTATACACTACTACAAATTTGGTGCCTTGAGCATGTCACATGTACCAGGCCTGTCGAATATCTATGTACTATAGTAGTAGAGTACCCATGAGCAATCGACTACCCTTTAAGATAGCTATGGTAGTATGGGGATTTATACTTTTGGATGGTGAGATTCGATCAGTTGGAGGAGAATGAGATCTTATGGAAACCTTATCTACTAAATCTTCAATGGACAGGTCACATTGGATAGTTACACAAGATGTAGATGGATAGCTATCTAGCAAGGAGGCACAAGTATGTTGTACAACTATTCTAGTACAGGTGAGTCATGAGATAGTTTGAACATGTTTAGAAACCACCGTCTATGTGCCCCTTCATTAGATGATTAGTTCAGAGTGCCTAGAGGCTAGGGAATACTATTTGACTGACTATATATCATGTTCGTGAGAGTGATTCTGATGATTCAAATCATGACCAGCCACTAGCATCTAATGCTAATGATTTCAATAGCATCAATGAGTACAATGAGTGGTGGGAATATGCATGAAAAACTCCTATGTTCCCTATGGATTTTCCTTTAGGTGATGTGGAGGAAGCAGTAGATGAGGGTGATGAGCCAGAAGAGAGAGCAAAGGAGGTATGGTATAGGCTAGCAGATATTTTTATAGATGTGATCAATGAGGAGTACCAGTCCAAAGCTAATCCTAACTATCTAGATGAGGATGAGGAGGACTATGAGGATGATTATTATTATGAGTAGGATCCACCCCTGAGTGAGGGTGATGAGGTAGTTATTGAGGATTTATATGAGTATGAAGAGTCCTCACATACTTACAAGACTAGATCACGAGCATTAGCTATTGCAAGCATCAACATGCAGATTCAAAGAGCGGCTAGCACATCCTACATGCTCTTCAAAGATGAGGAGGTTGAAATTCCTCATGCATTTGGAGACATAGGTGATGAAATTTTATTTTATGCATGTCCTTTAGTGATTTATGCATTATATATATGTATATGTGTATATATATATATCATGATGATGTGTTATTGATTGTGAACATGATCTATCTTACAGGAGCGACTATAGAATTGTGAGGGTTCTATCGTCAAGAAGCCACATAGATAGTGTTAGCATCCCTCAGGGAGGATGAGATGGATCCTGATGAAATACACCCACTGATCATGGAGGAGGATCCAGAGTCACTCATACCATTCATGAGGCTATGAGCAATGTATGAGAGTGTGAGGAGGCAATCCCATTGGGTTGAGAGTGCACTACATTTAGTGCAAACCTTAGCAGATTTAGAGAGAATTCATGTAGAGCTAGCTTAGACACAAGTAGAGAGGGATTAGATGGCAGAGGAGCGGTTGGTTGCTATTGGTTAAGCACAAGGCTTGGAGTATGTATTGAGACTTGACAAGTTGTGTTCATGGTCACACACAACCATCTCTAGATGTCTAGGGACTAGATCATGAGTGCTAGGTCCTGAGGGATCTACTCCTCATAAACCATTAAGATATTATTCTAAGATGTATATAAAAACTTTTGATATATATATAGAGACATGCACCCTTTTTATTATGAAGAGGTATCTTTTGTTTTGTATGAATGTTAAATGCTATGTGATTAATTAAATGACTTGTGGTAAAAACTATTTAATTAATGGCTTCATGATTTAATAGAATTGATGTGATAGAATGTAAAATATATTGTAGTTTTATCAAAGATAGAACATTAGTTATGAGAAAAATGATATGTTAAATTAAATACACTAAGAATGTTTTAACTTAACATAACAGGAAATAGGAAAAATTGTATGAAACCTAAAGTAATTATAGAATTAGAATAATCATCTTAGTGTTCTAGAGAAACACAAAGTTAGTTGTCAAGAACAAAGCAATGTGAAAGTTATTTAGAATAGAATCAAACAACTTTAATCAATACTGCTATAGCAATCATACTATTCAAAGGAGATTAGAGTTAATACTGACACAAATGTGTGGTATTAATGGGTTCCCTAAGGAGTGTTCCATCAATCTACTTCAAGAGAAATCACTAGAACCATAATTGGTATCAACTATATAAGGTCCCCACCAGTTAGGGCTAAACTTATCTTTTTCTTCATTATTGACACTAACATTTCATTGATTTTCAATAAGGACAAAATCTCCTTTAGAGAATGATCTAGGCATAACATGAATGCTATGTTTTCATTGCAATTATTTGATGTGAGCTTGCAAATGTTTGAGAGTGTTAATACACTGCTCATCAAGCATCTCAAGTTGATGTAATCATTGAGCCTTGTAAGTTTCATCATAAAAAATATCTCAGAGAGCAACTCACAAAGTAGGAATTTCTAACTCCAAAGGCATAATCACATTAGTACCAGAAACAAGGCTATAAGGGGTATTTCCAATGGATGATCAAACATTAGTTCTATAAGCCCAAAGGGCATAAGAGAGTTGTGTATGCCAATCTTTTTTATTATTACTAATAGTTTTCTTAAGGATTTGTTCAAGAATTTTATTAGTATTTTTAGCTTGTCGATTGGATTGCAGATAGTACGGTGTGGAAAAATTATGATGAATGTTGAAGAGTAGGAGAAAGTGTTGAACTTTGTTATTCTTGAAAGGTGTTCCATTGTCTAAAACAATTGCAGAAGGAAGTCAAAAGCAAGAAATTATGTATTCCAAGAAGAAATGACAAATTACGTCAATAGTTGTTGAATGAAGGGGGATAGCATCAAATGATTTTGGGAAATAATTGGTTGCGGTTATGATAAACATATGTCCATCAGAAGAAGGAGGTGAAAATTTTCCAATAAGATCTAACCTCCATATTGAGAACAACAAAATAGGAACATTGGAATGGAGCTCAGTAGCAGGAGCATGAATCAAATTTCTACGTTGTTGGCATTTTTGACATCATTTAACATAGGTGAAGCAATCCTTCTCCATATGTCTCCAATAATAACCCATACGAATGATTTTTTGCACTAATGAATGACCTCCAAAATGACCCCCACAAGCACCATTGTGAGCTTGTTCCAATGCTAAAGGGATTTCAAAGTCCTTAGGACAACATAGTAGTAGACCATTGAAAGATCTTCTATACAATGCATCTGCAAGAATCACATATTTAGTTGTGAGTTTACATAATTTCTTTTGAGTATTCATTGTTATAGGTTCAGGATAGGTACCATCCTTTAAGTAGTTGTATATTATATCATATCATTCAGACGAAGGTGCTTGAGTTATCGCCAAAATATCTTCTAAAAGAGTATTGATTGAAGGTTTCATGATGGGATGAATAATGAATAAGAAATTAGTAGAAGGATCATGTGGGGATATGAGAGAAGCTACACTTCCCATTGCATCTGCATGTTGGTTTTCTTTTTGTGGGATGTTATCAATGGTGAACGAATCAAATTTTTATAAGAGCTTCACTATAAGATCCTTATATTTTAATAATTTGTCATGTTTAGTTTGATATGTACCATTAATTTGTTTGATGACTACTTGTGAATCTCCAAATATCTTAATATGTTTAGTATGAAGAGATAAAGTAGCTTGCAAGCCCACAATCAATGCCTCATACTCAACTATAGTATTTGTGCATAGGAAATTTAAACATTAGTATAAGGGAATTAATACCACTCGAGCATTTAAACCTGTTCAAAACTTAGACCCATCAAAGAATAAGTCCCATTGTTTAATATCAATGGTTAAGACATGATCATTAGGAAAGAAATTAGTAGTAGGTAAAGCAAAGGGAGAAGGTGCATTAGCCAAGTGATCGGTTAGGCTTGACCTTTGATTTCTTTTTTTGAAAAAAATTTAAGATCAAACTCAATTAACAACATTACCCACTTAGTCAGGCATCCTGAGAGATTATTTTTGTTGAAAACTTATTTAAGAGGATCAATTTTCATGACAACTTGTACTTTAGAATTTTGTAAATAATACCACAACTTACTAGTAGCAAATACAAGAGCCAAACATTATTTTTCAATTGTTGAATATCATTTCTCATAATCAATTAAGGTGCATAAAATGTAAGAAATAGGGTGCTCTTTACCAGTATCATCATGTTGAGCCAACAATGTTGCAAGAGCATGGGAAGATGTGACGATGTGTAAGAGAAACGGTCCATGTGGCACAACCGGTTGTAAAATAGGTGGCATGGCTAAATATTCCTTTAGACCAATTAAAGCCTATATAAAATCCTCATCCCACTTAAAAGGACCACCCTTTTTGAGGAGATGCATGAAAGGTAATGTGTGATTAGCTAAAGATATGACAAAGTGATGAATAGCTTGAATACGACCTTGTAACATGTGAAGAACATTTACATTGTCTTGTCAATTTAAGGATATCGTCGACATAGTCTTCCAAGATTTTGTAAATGTAATCATGAAATATTAATGTCATCACACGTTGATAAGTAATATCAAGACTACGTTTTTGGACAATAGTAGTGACATCATTTAGAATGGTTCCAAGAAATATTTTTATGTGTTTTAAAGTGGTTTGAAAAATGGTGTTGTAACTTGAAGTTAAAATCAATTCCCAAAGAGAGATTTTGGCAAGAGTATTTTTTAATTATTCAACAAGATAATACTCTTTGGTAGGTGGGTTATAATGAGGAGCACTAGGTGGATTAGGTAAAGGTAATGATTTTGGAATTGTTTGGGGTGGTTGTGGGTTATTTCATGTGTTATATGTATGAGCAATAGTATCATCACTAGATTGTTGTGATACATTAGTGTTGGGTGGGTATAAAGTGTGGCGGGGTTGGTTAGAGGGATGAAGTGAATGTGAGGGTGGATGGAGGATAAGTTTAGGTTGAATGACATTAACATCCTTGATGGAAGAGGTGTCACAACAAACTATAGTGGATGAGTTTGGTGGGATGAAGTATTGAAGAGACTCATCTAGCAAATGCAAATTATCACTACGAAAAGGTTGATCGTCAACTGGTATAGGATGTTCATTAGATGTTTGAATATTTGTTAGCATGAGTGAATTACCACAAACCTTAGTGGATGACTTATGTGAGATGAAGTCTTGGAGGGATTCATCTAACAAATCAAATTCATCACAAGGAAAAGGTTCGGGGGAGGGTTTATCTTTAAGGCTTTTATGTTTCTCATTACAAGCATTAGAGGATGAAGTGAGTGAGAGGACAACCTTAAGAGTTTCATCTAACATATCAAAATCATCACTACTAAGTGGCTTGGATGATATATTGTTTCAAATTTGAATAATGTGTTTAATGAGATAATTTGAGATGGTGTTTGATTGGTTATGAATATTTTCTAAAGTTTCCTCAATGTAAGCTAATCTAAAAGGACTATGAAATATAACGGAAAATGCAATTTTAAAAAGTATAAGACTATCCATAAATTCCATGAAAATAAATTAACTTTATGCTAAGAAAATAGAAACAACTAAACTGAAAAAAAATATGAAATGATAGCAAACAAAAAGAGACAAATGCACAAAATTGAAATCTAGAAATTCTGATAAAAAATTCTAAAGGGATAGATTCACCCTAGGTGGCAAATGAGTCCTAGGAGATGAATTTTTAATGTTTTTGTATAGAATTTTAACTTTGTATAGTGCAAATATAGAATGCAAATGTAGAAATGTGGAATAATGGAATGGAATGCAATGATGCTAAGTAAAGAATGTTTTCAATAATGCAATGTGTCTAAGAATCCTAAGACAATGCAATATCATGAAATAATAAAGACCTAAGATGAAATTAGGAATTTAAATTAGAAGTTTATAATGTTCAAAACTTAGGTTCACCAAAATGAAACGTAGTTTTTTGTGACCTGAATGCTACTCTTACACTCTTAGGGTTTTCTACCTAAAAGGAGAGAGAATGGGTCAAAAAAGGCTCATGTAGCACTCAAAATGGGATGTGTGTGATGTGATATGATATAAATGAACTTAAATAAATGCAATTGACTAATCTAAATGACTGAAAATGAATGTAAAACTAAGATTTAGGCTTTGTTTGAAAGCACAATGTGATATGTAGATAGATAGAAATAGTGAACAAAATGCAATATTTAACTAAATAGAAGGCTATTTCCCAGAATGTGTGCACCTGGGAAGTTGTAGATGATTGAATAAAAAACTAAAAATCTAATGAAATCTGGTCTTATACTGACTAGGACTCATTTACAGCCTTGGGTGAATCAGTCTTACATTAGGACATTTCTGCACATAAATTGTTTTAGGACAGTTGGGGATCTGAAAAAGAATATAACTCAAATATGCATGTTTAGGTGGGACTCAATTTCTAAGGATTGAAAATTATTCCACTTTTTGATTTTTGTAAATTCAAAACTCAGATCTATACCTTTACACCTACACAACAAATTCTGATGGAAATCTGATTCCAGATCTCAAAGCATCCCTCCAATAGCTTAAAAGAGTTGATCTAAAGGGTGGTTTGCCTCAGTCAAACCCCTAGGTGGATAATTAAACCTTGAATGGAGAAAAATCTGCACAAAGCCTAGTCTTAGATGTTTTAAAGACTAGGAAAGCCTGATGAAACATAAGAAGGGCCCTATTGTATTGTTCTAGAACAAGACATGCAAGATTGATTGAAATGATGCAAGATCACTACCATAGAAACCTTACAACACATGAAACATGGATATAAAATGACATGAAAATGCTAAATAAATACAATGCAAACCTTATTCTAAAGATAGAGTGAAAATGGAAGATAGAATCAATAGGAAACCAAGTCCTTAGGCATGATTTGGTGGCTAATTGCACCTCTTCACCCTAGACTTCTTCATGATTCACTAAAGGCATCCATCATCAAACCGTTGCAATGTTGGATCTTGACAAGATTAGTGAGCTTGAACACATACAAAAGCTCGAGTTTGTTGTCCTAAAACTTCAACCTTTGATGATGAAACTTGTTGAATGCTTTGCTTTTGAAATTTCTCTTGATGAATGATAATGTGATGATAAAAGATGATAAAAAATTTGTGAAGAATGACTTAAAATGTGTATTTATAGGAAACAACACCTTATTTTCTCATTAGTTAGACCTAAGAGGCTAATATTCAGTGGAAACATGAGTTAAATTGATTGAATTCCCGCTTGATTTTAAATTTTCCCTCAAAGGGGACTCATTCACCACCCTTGGTGAATGGATCCCACTAGAGGGGACTCATTTTCCCAAGGTGGTGAATGTGTCCCATTACTGTCATTTGAAGGTGGGTTGTCAGGGTATGATGTTATCAAATGTTGTTTGTGAGGTTTTATGTGCTTTCACATGTGAAATAGGCCTCTAGATCAAAATTAATAGCTCTAAGGGGCCTATAAATGTTTTTTTAAAGGGGAAATGATGTGAGGGGACTCAAAAGTAGTTCTAATTATACATGAAATTTTCTCTTTTCTCAAGAGTTTCCAATTTTCTATGGCACAGGTGGCAATATATTTTCCAAGATAAAATTTCATTATTATTTGCCATCAAAATTGAATGATCTTGTCTATGGAGATACTATCGAACTAGTTAATTTTGATCAATCAGGGAATTATTCACAAAATGGGGCTTCCTTCAAGTGATGAAAGTTTGAATGAAGAGCATATGCCTATCAAGCAACGTAACCTGAATTGGCCCAAAGAAGAGCAAGTTGATATCATCTCTCAATTGTGCTCAATTGCATTGAATAAGAAGACCAGCTATGTTGAATATCGCAAAGAAGTACTCATTCTAGAGAAAGAAGAAGAACATCTTGAACTGCACAACTTCTTTCTGGAAATGCTTCTGGAAGTGAAAATTTCCCCCACACCTTGGGTAGTTTAATTTCTCTTATTTTGCATGCATGGAATCTTTTTTTAATTAGTGGTGGTAATTGAAAATTTTGGTGTAACAAATTTTTTCTATTTCACGACCAATTTCTTGATACTAGTCACTTTCAAAGACCATTATGAACATTTACGTTTAGGTATATTTTGGGCTTTAAAAAGCTATTAAAGGGGATTTTTTCAGCTATTCAAAAAATGGAGGGGAGCAAATTAATTTTCTTTTAAACCATCAATTTTATGGGCATGTAATCTTTGTAGTCTTGCACTCTTAGGGTTTTTCACTTAAAAGGAGAGAGATAGACCCCTAAAATTGAGGTGATTCACTCAAAATAAGGAATGTAAAAATAATGAAATATGTAATGTTTGAAAACATAATATGATATGCAGAAATGACCTAAAAATATAAACAAATGCAAAAAAAATTCTATGAGACTTAAGAGAGTGCACCTAGAAGTTGAATGTTGATCCTAGAAGGTTTTGGGTAGTAGAAAAAATCATTGTTTATCATGAGTGGGACTCATTCGCCACTGATGGTGAATCAGTCCTTTTATTGGTAAAAAGACCTAAAATTGCTTTTTGACTATCAGGAACTAAATTTTGAAAAAATAAATTTTCTAACCTATAGGTGGGACTAATTTGCTACAAATGGTGAATCAGTCCTTCTCTAAAAATCTACAAATTCAAGAATCAATTTTGTGGGCCCAAATTTGCACTTGTCTTGTTGTCGAGTTGACGGAGTCAAATATGCTGAAAATAGACTATAGGTTGTCTCCAAGCTTGAATTAGGGTTGTGATGACTTGATTGACTTTGAATACTTCTTGACCACTGTTGATTACTTATTTCTTTTCCAAATCGGCCTACAAGACCTTCAAACACACATGTTAAGGGTTAGAGTATAATTATTTTCCTTGGTCAAATTACACTTTGGTAATTAAACCCTTGATAAAGAAATGAATAAGGAAATGATGAATAACAACATGCAAATGTCCTAACTCACCAAAACCTTATTGTTGAAGCTTGAAGATATGTCAATGGCTACTCCAAGATGCTTGATGTTTGCTTGATTGAATGATGCTTTGATAGTTAAGTGGATGAATGATATTGAATACAAGGATGAATGCTTGAATGAATTAGGTATAAAATGAATAGAAAAACACTAATTTATACACACTTATGCCCTAATTACCCAAATATATATAATCACAAGCCAACATAAGGTCTTAATGAATAAAAACCCAAATTTTTTTTTGAATTATTTTGAATTTGGAGCCAAGAGAGACACATTCACCACCCATGGTGAATGGGTCCCACTTTAGAATTGTAAGTAGGTGTCAGGAATTAAGTTGCATTTAATGTTGTTTGTCAAGTTTACATTCAAAAATACACTTAATTAAGGCCTATGAGTGCATAAAGGGGCCAAATAAAGCATAAGAAAGGTGTAAATAGTGATAAAAATCCTAGAAAAGCATGAAATCTTGTTACAAGACTTTAAAACACTTTAAAATAGGAATTGATAAGGGATAAAAATGTAATTTTTAGATGAATTATAATAAGAAGAGTTTAGAAAAGTGTAGAAGTGTGTTACAACACTTCACAACACCTTCACAAGACATCATAATTTGAATATTTAGGACCCAATGTGAATGTATAAGTTACATTGCAACATTAAATCAAAGCAAGGTAATTCAAACATCATAGGAAAAAGATCTAAATAACAATGAAAATTTTCAATGATCCATTTTTCTATGGTAAATATTTCAACACAATTTTATTGTATAGGGATGTTCAGGCTTTGAACTCACATTTTGGCATTAAGGAAATAAAGGAGATATTTTTGAATATGTGTATTTATTAATGTTTTCTTTTGATTGCAAATGAAGTTTGATTCTTTGTAATTATTCTTCAATGTTCTATTTGTTATATTAGACTGTGTGTGTGTTAAATTTGAAGCTTTGAATTTAGATTAACTCATCTATTGAGGGAGGGTAAGTTGTTCATTCCATTCCTTAGTATTATCCATGGGTGTGGGAGAGGTGAACTTTGCGTCATTTTTTTGCATTCACTTAATTCTTAATATAATATTTCACATCTATTTCATGGTTATGAGTAGATGGTACTGTGCCTTTTCTACTTTCTTGTTAAAAGCATACCTTGTATTTCTATTCATTGCATAACTTTGGAAGGTAGTTGTGCCTTGTAAAACAAGTAGACAACACTTACAACTATCATTTCAAGTGAATCAACTGTTGGTCAGGTTGTCATTTTTGTGGGATAGGGAGTATAAATTGAAGTGACAATTTTTTTAACCAACAACATCCTCATCTAATGATGGAAACTTCATGGAGGGAACCACATTATGCCCTGGAGTTCCTTTTTAAATTCATAATATTTAAAGTTATGATTTAAATTGTGCTAGCATTGTTGATCATGTTAAAAAGTTTACCAGGCACACTACAGTTTATAGGGGGTTGTGCTACCCAATTCCTATAGTCTAAAAAAAAAAAAAAACTTATAATTATTTTAAATTGTAAAATAATATTTCATAAATTAAAATTATATTTAATATATGGTTTAATTGTGAACCCAAACTATTATATGATAGAATAATCTATATAATTTTAATTTCAATTAAAAAATTAAATCTTACTTCAATTCATTTTCTATTGTCTAATTATTTATAATTCCATTGTAATTTAATTAAAAATTATATAATTATAATGATAACTTTGATATATATAATAAATAATAAATTCAACTATTCAATAACTAAAATTTTAATAATAATTATCATATATAAATATTAATAATTTCAATTTCAATTGTAAAGAAGCTAAAAAACCAAATTAATTTTAATTTTAACTATAAACTAAATACATTGTGAGATTATAAAATAGCTTATTCAATTTTTATGGCTTACAATAAATTTCATATTTGAATAATTTGAATTTTATAAATTTAAATAAAATATATAAAAAAATTTCAAATAATAATTAAATGATTTATATACAATAAAAATAGTGTAATATTGTTCTTAAAATATATAATATTTTAAATGTAAATTAGTTAAAATTATATAATTATATAACATAATTTAAAAAATTGAAACAAAATGAGAAGTGAGAAAATAGTATCTCAAAAACATCTTGAAAAAATATTTGCTAAGTGTTTTAGTCAATGAGATTGACGAAATTTTTTTGAAAGTTTCAAAAGTTAAAAATCTTACATTTTACTTTAGGAAAAATTTACATATTATGTATAGTTTAATAAATCTTTTTTTTTTGCCCATATGCCAACTGGCGCCATATAATTTAGGCCAGAGTTGGCTAGATCAGGCATATGGGCCTTTTCACTAGAGCCATGATGAATGTAGTGTCTTTCGCCATCTTTGAGCTCAAGGAAGAGCAATTAATTTGTAATAAAGGTTGAGTGAGAAAGAAATGACCCGAAAGATCAGCTTGGTAAGAAATTTGAGGCATTTTTATAGAATTTTTTGTTAGCCTATTTGAAGCAAGAAAGATGATGATAGGAAGTTTCCTCAGTGTGCAAGTTTATCGAGAATAATGGAGGTCATTAGTACTATTACTCGTGCAGAGATCAGGAGCTAAGCAAAGGAATCAAACAAGATTCATTTGATAGGATAGTCTAATTTATTATGGTTGGATTATGCATTAATGAGCATTGAAGACCTAATGGTCTATATAACCAAAGTTTGGGAATTGAAACACAAACTTGAAGATGGATATGCCAATCAAATTGTAAAACTCGAAATAGGAAGGAGCCTTTCTCGACTTCATTTCAGCCTAGAGGATGGAAAAAATCCATTTGAACAAGGACATTCTTTGTTTGGAGGCTATGAGAATGGTGTTAGGAAGGAAATATTGTTTCTCATGAAATAGAACCAGAGAGAACTCAAAAGTTTCATCCTGCATTCTAGCTTCCCTATTAGACTTAAACCTATAAAAGGTTCGTTGTTTGGTTCTCCTACATGGTGTACAAGGCCTCTATCCTACTAGAAGACATTGACAATGTGGCCCTTGCCCAGCTAGGAGTGGAAATTCCATTGCTAGATGACATTGAAAGAATGTTTCAACTAGGAGTGGAGGTTGACTGGCACCCATTCATACTAGGCTTAAGTGTTGAAGAGCTTCAATGACATAAGCATTGGGCATTGTTGGGATCTTCGTTTCTTGGTCACAGACTAGGTTTGGATGAAGTTACAAGAATCGACTAGTACCTTGAATTTGCAGAGATTGTGGGATCAGATGAATTCTATGAGGAAGATAACTAAGGTTTGATGGTGGTTCTTTGTACTACTTTTTTATAATTTTCTGCGAATAGTGTCGTGTGCGGGGAATGTTATGCCTCTGATAGAGGGAGATCAAAATTTTGTTTGATGTATCAATGCATGTATCTGAAAATGCCTTAGGCTTTGGTTTCGCCACATCGAGGAGCAAAATCGATGTAATGTTTTTTATAATATTAATATAAAGCATGTAGCCTTGGTGCATATTATGAATAAAAAAAAGGGTTTTTTATTTTTATTTTTATTTTTTTTACTTTTTTATTTTTTTCTAATTTGCATATTTCTTTGATACAAAAATAAATAAAGTAAATAATGATAATCAAAAGAAAATAGTGAATTTATATTAACTCAAAGTATTTAATCACTACTTAAAAACTACCCCTCTTATAATTCCATAATAGAAACTAAAAATCAACACGATAGGAAGATCAAGTGCAATAAAATATAAATCTTATTACTTAATAAAAAAAATTAAATAAATATAATATGTGCTTCGATTTAGAATTGTTAATTAGGGGACAGGACCCATAGCATGTTTCAATAGTTGTGATAGTAGTTGTTTATATAATGTTCAATATTTTTTTATCAATATTGGACCAATAGTTGTGACTTTAAACTCGTTAGTGTTGATGATGACTACCCATAATTAAACAAAATGTATTGCTTTGATCTAAAAAGCAACCAATCATGTGATTGCACATCAGCACTCAATAAAACATGCTATGAACACACAAGTATTGGTCTCACTTTTTTTTTTGGCCTTTTTAGACACCTTGACAAAAAGCTTGCTGATGTGGCATCATATTTGATGATGTGGCCCTGAAACCTTAGTTATAAGTAGGGGACTTGCCAAGTAAGCTGCTGTAAAAAAATGGAAGTGATTTGAAATTTACACATAAGATAATTAGAAGCACAAAATTAAGATGCACAACTACTAGGTCCTTTCCCCTATATAAAAGCCTTATTCCCGAACTGCAAAAATTCAAAGATTAAAGGAAGTTACCAAAACAAATGCTATTGGTTGTCATCTAACGTTGTTTGAGTTGTAATAGGTTATTCATATACTTTCGTTTCAGGAAACCAGACCAAACAAAACATAATTAAACGCATAATAATAAAAGGGATTAGATAATGGAACAGTAAACGGTACATCAAATTAAACAGTTAGTAAGGAATACTTGCAGCTGGGTACTGAAGCCCAAAGGATCATGCCCCTTCATCTTCCCTTTCTCTACTAATTTCATTTTATATTTTTTCTTTAAGAGCTATCAACCCCTCTACTTCCAAGGTGACCTCAGGAGTACATCTTGTTGTTTGGGAATATCTGGGGATTTTCTTTTGCTAGGCTAGGGAAGTTCACTTCTCTGCTTCTTATATCAATGGATTCGATTAATGAACTTCCCCGAGATATCATAGAACAGATCATCATGAGGACACCGTACCCGTTTCATAGCAGTCTTAAACTGGTATGCAAAGCTTGGAAGGACATGGTGGAAAACTGCAGCTTCTACCATTGTAGAAATGTCTTTGGGCTATCTGAAAAGTACATATGTTTGCTTCATCGAGCTGGTATAACAATGTATGACCCTTACGGGGCTCTTGGCATAGGCTTCCTCCTATGCCCACTGGCGTTAAACGTACGTACTATCAACACTTGCTTTATTGGAGAAGAAAACTTCTCTTGATTGGTTTGACAGATGATAACAGAGAACCTGGATCTGTACTTGTACTAGTCTATGATTTTTTCTCTACTTGTTGGAAAATAGGCAAGGAAATACTAAGAATCCATCTAACTCGACATTTTGCATTCTCTGTAGGTACTGAAGGAAGTGTTTATGTTACAGGATATACACTTAATATGCTAAGAGCAGTTGTTTACAACATAGACGAAGACAAATGGGAGCTTCTTCCTTGGATACCACACCCACATGGATACCCTTTAGGTATTATAATTGGAGGAATGTTTTATGTCGTTGATTTACTAAGAGGTGGGGCACAAAGATTCGATCCCAGCACGAGGATATGGACTATAGCTGATAATATACCGGCGATTCAATTTCACATGAATGTTTTATATGCATCTGGAAAACCGTTGATTTTTAAACCTGAACGGATAATTGAATATGATTTGGAGAGTGGGGAGTCGAGAGTATTGGAGCATCTTTCGAAACCTTTCATTACGTTTTGTGCTGCAGTGTGGTACGATCGAATTTTCTGTGTTGGAGAAACTTTCCTCCATGGCCAGGGATATTTGCAGATATTTTATATGTTAAAACCTCGTGCAACGATTTCTGAAAGGTCAACTGTTATTATAACGCCAGCAGAGTTTCAAATGAAAGTAAGAAGTGTGACTACTATTGAAATTTTATTGGAATTCTTGAAATCTGATTTTAAAACTTTACAAAATGAAGAAATTTTGTGGGAATTCTTCAAATCTGATTTTAAATCTTTAGAAAATGATGAAATTATTTTTGAAAGTTTGAAATTTTATTTATTTCCATATTTAATTTTTACGCGGAGAGGTGTAACTCTATAATGGCAGCACGGCCCCTATAAAAGACCAGCAGAAATAACAGTGTTAGCAAAAAAGAATTGATTCGTATTCCCTCCACGTTGCTGATGACTGTCGGCCACCTTCGCCAGAGCTTGTCCTCCTCTCACACCACGCCACTATTGGGGACCTGAAAAGGCAAGCCGAGGAAGGAAGGAAGTGGAAGATTTTGTAATCGTGAACAAGAAGCTGTTAATTGGAAGACAAGACGAAGAGGCTCAAAGATAACACAAAGATTACAAAAGATCTTTGTTGTAACGGCCCGTAGTGGAATAGGAATAAATTTAGAAATCATGAGAATAGCCTACCATACTATCTTACGCACTCTAATGTTTCATTCATGGGCTCTAGGGATTCAGTTGATAGCCCTCTAAATGTGGATATTCTGAATGAGTTCTCATTTCAATTCTTTATTACTCCGAGTTGGTTTTATTTTAGTCATTGAATGAATCTATGTTCAACAGATTTGAAGGGAGACATTGGATTTTAGAATTGTGAAGCATGTAAAATCTCACATATTTTGCGTCTCAATAGAAGAAAAATGGAGCCACCCTTATGCATTGATGGATCTCCGTAATTTCAAGTGAGGGGCCTTTCCATTTTGGCATAGGCAGGGAGGATGTTGGTAAAGGTTGTGGAACTTGGCTTTACACCCGCCAATTGCATTTGCTTAAAAGTTTCTAGAGCCTTTTCGCCAAACCCATTTTGTGCATATCTTGCAATCATGGTATTGCATGAAACAACATTTCTTTGAGGCATTTTATCAAACAGTTCACATACCTCGTCAATGCTTCCACATTTGTGCACATGTCTATTAAGAAAGTTGCAACTACATCTTCTGACAAAATTATTCTACCCTTAATGCCTTGATGGATGTATGTTCTCTATTCTAAAGCTCCCATTTTGGAACTTTAGACATGTGAAATGAGCATTATGCACTTAGTTCATATACATCCACTCATTAAACAAATCAAGCTCATAAAATCCATTCACCAAATAAATTAGGTCTATTTAATTCAATCTCTAAGGATTATCCACTGAAATTGAATAAATTAACTTTATTTACTTTAAGCCTATCATTCCCTCTTTGATTAAATAAATCAAGACTTTATTTAATTAAGTCTCAAAATTCATATTTCTCCCTCTTAATTTAAATAAATCAAAATATTCAAGTCAAATGGGTCAAAGCATTTTAAATATCATATAAGCTAATCTAATCCTAATTAACCTAACCTAACCACCCATCACATCCTCTAACTTTTCTCACTTGCACCAATAAATCATTTTAATTCATTTATAAATTCATCATTTTCTCTTAACATGGCATATTTGAGAAATATTCCCTCAAATTTGAATTCAAAAGCAAGTTGACATGTACATCCAACAAAGCATTTATGAGCTCTTGCATGGCTCTTACATGTCTCTTGCACAAGGTCAAACTTAGCATTTAACTCTCAAATTCAAATTTGAATCTCCTCCTCTTTGGCACATTGACCAAAATGTGCTCATTCCTCAAGCCTATCACAAGTTGACAAGGGGCTCCATCTCATTGGCCAAATCATTATCCCACATTTCTCCCTCTTGAACACTCTTAGCATTTGAGAATCTACAAATATAGGCTTCATTCTTCATCAAATCATCCACAAATCTTATGGAAAGTCACTCTTTTCAATTGAGAACTGATTTTGTCCACTCCATCTTCATAGCATTTTCATATCATTTTCATATCATGGAGCTTAGTAAGGATGGAGCTTAGTAAGGATTGGCAAAGGGATTATTTCCATAGAATCACCAATCCACTATGAGATAGGGGTTTGATCATGTTTTTATATGCTTTATTTAGTTATCTTGAAACTTTTCATCTTATGTGCATATTTTAACATGATTAAAGTATTTCATAGGAAGACTATGGTATTTTCATAGTTTGAATTAACATGCTAATGTGTTGTGAAGTTCAAGTTATTTTGTAGATATATGGTGTTTACATTTGGCGCTATAAGGAGGGCTAGAATGAGAATAAAAATAAGTATATCCTTTGTTTCTTGATAATGGATTAGGTGCTCAACATAGATTATTTTGGAGGCTCCAATTATTTCTTCCATTATTTCATAGCTACAATTTATTGAAACCTCTATTGATTGATTGCAATTTGAACTTTATAAATATAATATGTTTCCTTAGAATGTGATGTATAGTCTTTTCATTTGAGCATACATCATAAATCAGAAGTTTCACATATTCTTAAAGATTTAAATTTTAGTTTTGAACTATCTAAGGTCAATATAGACAAAGGGTGAAATTTTCTCTATATTGGATATTTATGTTTGGTTGAGTTCTATATAAAGTAGATCTCTCAACCTGATTCATTTTCTTTGCTTTTGAAGTTGCGGTTTAGTTGCCTAGAGCTTTTCTCATAGAATAGCATCTTTGTGGTAATCTCATCTCTTGCACTTGGAAGAATATTTTTTATGATCTAGTGTAGGCAGAAGGGTCACTGCCAAAGATTCTACAATTTGTTCATCAGATATTTCTAGTGGCTGAGACTGCTTTTGCTTGAGGTATCATCTTCAACGCAGGCTTCTTTGGGCTCAAACTTCCTTAGAAAGGATGATTTAGATGCACATACATTTAGCATGAATAATTAAAGATACAAAGGTGTGGATCATTAAAGATTTGTGGTGCTTTAGACACTGATAGTTCAAATCTCATTCATTGCACTTTAAAGGAGAGATCAAAGAGCATTAAATAGAGATTTTGTTTGCACAAGAAACTTGCAACATTGAAGCATAAGAAATGATCTTTGGAGGAATCTTGAAGTTAAAGAGGATTGAAGCCTTAAATCTTGAAGTTGAAAAAGCATTTCTAAATCATTAAAAGCTTCCATTTCATGCTTTAATTTTATGTTTTGAATCAACTCACATCTTTTTGGGCTTTAGAAAGGAAATTTTGATTTTCACTACAAATGGGCTTAAAATGAACTTTAGGCAAATTGACTAGATTTCATTTGAGGTTAACAAATTGAACAATCAAATCTTCATCTTTCCTTTTGTGCTTAAAACGAATCGAATCATTGCTTTGAAGGATAAAATGAATGTGTATCTTTATTGTTTTGTTATTATTTTCACAAAGTAATATCATCAAAAGATGTATGTGCTTCTCTCACACCTCATGGAAATCTTGAGAATCAAAAGGCTTTTGGTGACATTAAATTTTGTAATTAATTACCCACACACTTTATTTTGGGTTTAAAATTGAACAAAACACTTTGCGAGTTTGAGTAAACCTATTGCATGTGTTCTCCCTTTGTTTCTAAAAAAAGGTTGATTGAACTATGAAAATGTCTACTATCTTTTGTTTATCTTAGAGGGCCTATCTTGGGGAAAAAGTGCTCACCCAAGGGAATGACTCAACCAGTAACACTCTAAAGCCAAGAGTATTTCTAACTGGGATATAAATGTGGGTATTGGAGTAAATGTCACTATCACATGGTTGGCTCCAATGAGATGGATATGAAAAGGGACTCTTGTCATATGGGTCAATCTCCATGAATGAAAAGTCTGAACTAAAACCCTTGTTTATAGTGACCAATTGATCCATTCAATGAATTTATCAAATTGGTGCATTGGAACTTAGATTCCAAGAAGTTACTTGCCATGCCTGATCTTGGTTAAGATATAGAGGTTAAGACTTCATTATTAACATACCTTTGTATTTTTTCCTTGGTTGCATGTAAAATCATCTCTTCTACTACGAAGGGCATGAGGCAAGCCCACCAAGAAAAATGTACCAATTGACCTAGGATGTTATATTGCTTGTGAGTCAGTTTGAAAACACAATGCTTGCATCCAAAACATCAAAAACAAACATTCAACATGTGCATCAAATCTCAAACCCTTTAGGAGAAGAAAATATCCTTGAACAAATTCATATGTTATTGCTTTCCCTTGGGATTCTCATCCTTAGAGGTTTCTAGGCATTTGGATTTTATCTCAATTTGCTCCTACTAAGGTCAACGTTAGGAAACCTTTTCCTTGATTTCCTCAATTTTTGCATAATGCATTTTGTGGGATGAAAGAAAATTAGGACACTAGGCATTCAGTTTGAAAGCTAATCAAGAAGTGTTTGTGGTAAAAAAAATCCATTAATCAAAGATTGAATCAATTGAACCCCACACATGTGCTTTTTTATCTTTTTATCGTCTTTCAAGTGAACATTGGTCTTTTGATTTTGAATTACTCTTAGAGAAAGGAATGTTCTTCACTATCTTGGCCTAGTAAACAAGTCCTTATTAGGCTCATTTAGGATCAAATCAAACACTTCATTTATCCAAAACATTTATCATCTTCATCCTACAAAAATTTTTAGAGCTTTGGAAACATCATTCTAGACTTGGGTAAATCATCAAAATCAAAATCACCTTGTTTAGTTAGGTGTATGGGAATGCATCCTTTCTCATACATTTAATTGAATTAGCAATCCTTTGAAAAATTCCATCCTAAGATAACATCTAACATCTTAGGGTTTACAATTCCATTATCCAAATCCAATCAACCCAATCAAAATCAATTGCTAAGTCTAGCATTGATACAAAGTCCCTAAACATTCAATACTCATATCATTCACCCCTTTTCATCCTTCATCTCATCATTGGTCCTAAACACCTTAGAGGTCACTTTTGCAACAAGGTCAAAATACAAGACGAACATGGAATATAAACTTGATCCATACATCATGAGTAATCCAAACCAACCTAACTATCAAAGCCTTCCAAAACCAATGGATTTTCAAAACTCACACTTATACAATCCATACATGGGATCATTATCTCCTACAAATCTCAATGGTACAACAAATGTGAGTCTACCCAATATAAATCTTGGAACACCTTTTTCAATGTTACATTTAAATCAAAGTCCAAACGTACAAGTCTATCCACCAAATAATCAATGAATCTTCAAATGATCAACATTATCCCACCAAATCCATACATACCAAAAGTGAATATACCAAGTACAAGTTTTCCAAACATGAATCTGGAAACGTTTGGGATAAATATGTTTGCAAATCATAAAAATGGTTTTCAAAGTCCAAACAAGATGTTAACAACTCCCTGTATTAATCCAAGTCAAGGTAACACCATGCAAAATCAAAGTTTGCTAAATCAATGCAATGTGATTCCCAATTGCAACAATGTTCAATTTCAACCTATCATGCTAAATCTAAACATCATCCCAAATCAGAACATTGTCCAAAATCAATTTTCCCATGATCCAATGCAAACACCACACATGTACATCCCAAATTTGCTTGAACAAAATCCAAATCAAGGGATTCAAAATCAAAATCAAGATCAAATTTCACTAGAAAAACTTGCTTCACATGCCAAACTAATTGAATTATTGAGCCAAGAGATATCTTCACTCCAAAGTCAATACACTCTTCAATTGGTTGAACCATGTCATCAAAATCAAGAACAATATCTCGAATGTCAAGAAGTTAGATATCAAGATCGACCACTTCAACAAATCCAACCCCCACATCTTGAAGATCAATCACCATGTCTCAAAAATCAATCACCACATCTCGAATACCAATCACATCTCCAAAATCAATCACCACAAGGTCAAGTGAAAATCTCACAAGGGAACAAATAGAAATACACAACCAGGGAGACCAATCAAATCAATCCTGCAACAATTGGTACAAGAAGATCTCATCAAGCTACCCATCTATGGGAACTATCAACAACCCCTAGTAAAACCACCAGGGTATAATTAGGAGCACCATTGTGATTATCACAAAACAAAGGGACACACAATGTCAAGTTGTATTTGACTGAAAAAACTCATCCAAGACCTGATTGATCAAAATATAATCACTATTGGAGACAATGATAGCATTGGAAATCTCTCCACCACAATTGTTGACAATAATGATCAAGTTCTCTCCATCAATGAGCACCATGAAGATGTTTCCACCCCATCCAATGATCAACTCACCATACATTGAAAGCCACTTTTTAGTGATCTATTTCAAGGAGTGTTATAATTATTTTATCCTATTGACATAATGCATGATTTGTTGATCTATGGGTATTTGTAGGATCATCATGGAAAAAGCAGGCCCTTAAGTGGCAAAAAATTCATAAAAATCAGTGTTAGGAAACTTGATGTAAAATTTTGAATAAGTTATCTATATTATTTCAAAAATATGTAAAAATAGAATTTTTAGAAAATTGAATTTAGTTTCTAAACTACTAGGTTTATTTAAAAATAAATAAAATCTATTTGGTGAAAATTTAAAATTTCAAGGCAGTAGTACTTAAATTTCAAGGAAAAAATAAGAAGTAGGTGTCTATCTGACCACCCTAACCATAATAAAATGATAACATTTTTTAATAAGATTTTATATATAAGTAAAGGACTCATGTCCATATGTGATGCACATTTTTTTGTAATTTTTTTCCAAGTAAATAATTAATTATGAATTTTTTATTACAACTTTTAAAAAATGTAAAAGCTCATATGTCTGACCACCTTAACTTGGTCAAAAATTCATGAAATTTATTTTTTATTTTTTTTAATCCTATAGTGTGTGAAGAATAGAATGTGACTCATGTTTTAGATTCAAAAAATGTGATACCATTTGAAAGTTATAGATGTTTTTCAATCAGCCTATTGATCAGGACTTTAGTCTTAATTCTAATAGAAAATGAATAATAATTATTTATTAAATTCAAATTAAAGCATAATTTATATTGGTGGAAAGTTGAGAATCTCCTGTAACAACCCTTTTTCATTTCATCAATTTTGGGTTAAAAAAAGTTGTCGGCCACATACTCTACAAATACCCATAATATTTCCACTTTTTGGCCCATCATGATCATGCACATACCCCTATGATCATGTTGAAAATGTCTCTACAATGCCTTATGAGTTAGAGGACATATCTCAAAATTTTATTCCCAAGCATTATCAAAATATTTCACCAAAGTCTAGCAATGGTCCTTTACAAGGCATGTTGACCCCCTTTGACCTTGTGGTTATAGATACTGAAGGAACCCTAAAATTGACACTTGAAGATATTGAACTACTTACCATGCCTAATAACGATATCTAAGAATCCTTTGCAAGAAATCCATCCTTTGAAACTAACCCATGTGAAGAACCTGATCCAAAGCATGTTGAAAGCAACTCTGAAATCATTCAAAATCAAGAATTTGTATCCCCATGATACTACAATGATCTAATGGATGTACTCTCTTATCTATGCAAGATGCACATACTCCTCCATCTACCCATGAGATGATTTCTATCGATGGACACATAGATGATCTTCATTTAGAACATGATCCCTTTATTCCTGACATTGTTGCACAAAAAGAGTAGGTTATTGATTCATACATTCAAACAGAGTTGTCAACATCAAGATCAAATATATCCAAAATTCAAACTGAAGACATCATGTATGAACATATCCAGCATTATCCACTCAAGGAATCAAGTCATATAAAATAAGATATTCAGAAGTTAGCAGAGCATCCAATTAGAATAAAATCATATGCAATGGTCATTTATCAGAGAATGCATTCTAAACAAGATATCTAAAAATAGGTGAAATCAAAACACGAAGGTACTACTTCCACAATACTGGGGGAAACTTTGTCTCAAGAAAACATCAACATAGGGAGCACGAATAATCCTTATGATTATACCGATGCCAATACTACAACTAGTCACATAATGAATCTTCTGCCACCCATCACCCCATCCATGAATTGGGACCAAATTCAAAAGAAATATTTGAATCAAAGTACGAAGAACGTTATCAAAGCAAAAGAAGTTGAGAAGCATAACCAAAAAATCAAATACACATGGATTCCAAAGAATCCAAAGAAAGATCATCCCTATCAAACTCCATCAGTCAAAGAAACTATGGGGAAAAATAAAAAAGGGAAAATTATCCATCACAAATGTTCGCAAAAGTGAAAGGAGGCTTTTCAAGTGACGTACAAAGTGTATAAAGAAGTCGGTCTGTAACACTCGTCGTGCGAACCCCAGAGAACACACATAATTTAAATACATTTTTTTAAAAACAATTAAAATAACATGCAATAAACATTAACCATAATTCACATAACACATAACATCACATTATCACACTTAGTCCTTTGGGGTACATGAGATTACATCACAAATATCAAAATGGAAGTAAAAGATAGCAAAACATCCATTTATATTAAAGTACATCAATAACCGAGAGTGAAAGTACCACTACATTACAAATTACAATCATGATGAATCTCATTAACAAATTTACAAATGAACCTAACTATTACATCATCGTTATAATATTACATTACAAGTTCTTGATATATGAATTACATAAAATTTCCTAAACATGTGGGATAATACAAATTACATTAACATCTAAATTACAAAGGAACACTGGTACAACTCCAATTGCAGAAATGCTGAGAAGATTGGACACTGATGGGGAACCCAATGGGTGTGGAGCATGTTCCAACCAACCATGTGAATTATAAATAACTCACCCCCCATGCTCAGAGGTGAAAAGGAAGAGAACCGGACCATGCATGCCAACCGACTCAAGAACAACGTAATACAAAAAAACAAACTCAAGGTATACAATGAATTAACTATCAACATTCACGAATCATACATGACAAGATAAAGCTATGAAACTCATCACAATTAAACAAGAATTATCAATTAAACAAGTAAGTAAACAATAACCATAAATCAAATTCACAAGAATCAGAAACAACATAAAGATTACAATATCCAGAGGCAACCACAAACAAAGCACAAGGGTGTCTAGTGGACAGTGGCATCACATAGCTCTCATGGGATCTCCTGGCCCTTCCTCAAAACTAAGGCTCCAACACCTGTATATGGATCTCCGGGTCCTTCCTCCTAACTAAGGCGCCGACACCATAGGGTAGCTAATGCAGAGCTGATAATCTCTCATGAAGACAAGACTAGACTTTGCTGACCATGGCCTTCTCAGTCTATCATTGGTGTATGATAGCCCTAATGCATACAAGAGGTATCCAATGTTTATTATCTTGTGTGTTTTACTACCCATCCCCCTAAGTTCCATTGTTTAGGTTATCACTTATTTAACTACTCTTACATGGGTTATCCTGAGCCCTTCCTCATTCCAAGGTGTTGGTGCCCACGAAGAGCCACTCTCCCTAAGACCCTTAACATAAATCAAAATAGGAAAGGGTTCAACTAAAACATATAAAGCATAATACTCAAACAAGAACATGCGAGGCATTAAACCCCTTGTGATAACTCAAACAAAAGTCTAAACAAAACCCATCCAACCCTTCCAAGCACAAAACCAATAAGTTTCAATTCCAATAGTATACTCAAGACGAAGAGAAAATTAAAATTAAACAAGCCTCTGGAACAAGGGTTGCAAGACAACAGGGTTCCCACAAGGTTAACACAAAATGAAAACCATGATGGGAATTAAAACTTAAAAATAATTGTGCAAGACTGCACCAAATTAATACAATTCACTCCCAATCATTCAATTAAATTAATTTCACCCATTTGCAAATTGTTACAAAAATAAAAATAAATAAATATAAGATTCTCATTTTTAAAAAAAATTCATTACATATTTAAGAGCTAGATAATTTTCTACAAAATTAATTCATACAACATAACACTAGAAAATTTTTGAAAAAAAAAAAAAATATTCAAGGATAAAAAAAAAATTTCCTTATTATTCTATTTTATTTTAAAATAATCCAATTAACAATTTAAATCTCTACTTTCACAAACAAAGAAAGGGTTTATAATTATGTATATATATACATATACCTATAAACATATACACACGTATATATATAATAATATATATACTTACAAATTTATAAATACATATATATTTATAATACATAAATTTTTAAACAAATTAACAATGATATATATATAAATTATATATATATATATATAATGATGAAATAAAAATAAAACAAAATAAATAAAAATAAAATAAAATTTAAACACCAACATTCAACCTCTTTAAGGAGACTATGGCAGTCCTTATGACTGCGCACAGTAGTCCAATCGACTGTTGCGCACAACAGTCTACAGACGGTTGTGGCAGTCACATGCTGTCACATGGGGGGACCGGAAGGGAAGGGTACGACATGTGTTGTCCCTCCCTTCAACCCAAATAAAAGTTTAAAAAAAAACTTTTAAATATATTATAATTTAAGAAAATTTATTTGTTTAAAAAACAAATAAAAAATTCATCCCTGGTACAGACTTCGATGGCTCTATGTGGCCCTTAACATTGCATGAAAATTAATTTGTTTTAATAAAAATATATATTTACATATATATATATATATTTATATACATGTATGTGTATATATATATATACAAAATTTGTATATATATACACATACATATATATAATATATTTATATATATTTCACATAAGAATAGAAATCTCAGTTTGGAACAGAAACTAGAAGAACAAAATAAAAAAAACTAACAATATAATATATATATATATATATATATTTTATAATCCCCAAAATAAATTGCTTTGAAAGAAAACTATGTAGATATATACCCATATTTAAAAAAAATAAAAATGAACAAAATCAATTAAGGACATATAATTCATTTACATAAACTCCCATTACTTTCACATAGCCAAATTAAAAGAATATACATAGAGCAATTTTCATAAACGATCTTTTAAAATTTCTTAAGCAATCATTCAATAATTTCTCTTTTCAAAGGTTTCATTTTTCTTTCACCAAATAACCTATTTATTTTTCTAATTTCTATAAATCAGAAGACCAGATAAGGAGTAGATAAAACCTAGAGTCTTGCGCTTATTTGAGAATCTGATCATGCTCGTTTGATCCCGATGGCCTCTATGAAGGTCTTCTCATTCCTGCTTCTAAAACTCTTCTTTGGAATCCCATGCTCGAATTTGAATCCCCAATTTTATCCAGAAGACTCTCTCCAAAAATTTTCAAACAAACAAATGAAAATATTTTTCCCAAAACTCTAGAAGATTCAACAGTATAGAACCATTAACTTGCACAACTTCTGTCTCAATAATCCTTTGTGTGTCTAAAACTTACAAAATTCTTAATTAAATAAAAGATATTGTCAATTTCTTCCAAAAGCTCACAAAAATCTAGAATAAAAGAAATTAATTCTTGAAAAGCAAGCTTTTCAGTCAGATTTGAATTCCCATTCGTTCTCACAACTTTTTCTATTCTTTTATTTATTTATTTTGGTTTAATTTATGTTTTTACAACTTTACTTGCAAAGCACATTATCTAATTAATTTAAATAATTTATTCTAATAATTATCCTCAACTAGATAATTAATTAAAATAATAAAACACAATTTAATATTTTAATTATAATTTAATAAAACTAATGACTTTTAAAAATAAATAAAACATTTAAATATTTAAATACAATTTAATCTAACATTAAAATAAAAAATCATTTCAATCATTTAAATAAAATAAATCACAACTTATAAATACCAACATTAATAAAATATGACATCACAACCACAAACCACAATAACGACAATTACAAAAACATACAATACCAATCAAACAAGATGGTCTGACATTATGGGACGGGATGTCTTCATCGTCACATATGTTTCAAAATTTAACCGTTGGGCTATTGGTGCTCGCCATGTCCTACCAAAGTAGGTGGAATCGAGACTCTATACATGCAATCCCTACATACAAACGAGGTCGTGTACATGTGCACACACACACACACATATATATTCAAAGCATTACATTGTGAGAAGGAATTGCAGCGTAGCAAGGCACTCGTGAATGAGTGATGCTACAATTTCCTTCATCACACCTATTCTAACAATTATAATATAACCAATACATTAACATTTCTAAACTAACAAATCATCTCATAACATAATTAATTAAATCACTGCATCATAACATAATTCTAAAAATCAACTAACATAGCCAACCATAATGTCATATGAAATAATCATGTCCACTGATGAAATAACAACATCCTCAGACGTCTAACTAACCAAATCAAACAATAATAGTACCATCATAGTATCTAAGTATCAAAACAAAACATAAAAACTACTGAGTCCAACTAGCAAACAAGAGGGTTATTACATCCTCCCCCCCTTAATTACGGCTTACTCCTATAAGCTAGAAAACAAGTAAGGGTAGGATTCTCTAATATGGGAAGCATCCTCCCAAGTCACTAAAGTCTCATCATTGGGATCCCACTAGACCCTCACTTGCTCAATATCCCTACCTCTGAGAATGAGTCTCCTGTGCTGTGCCATGGCCATGGGCTCTAGAGCTAGCTGCCCATCCTTGACTTGTAGAGCATTCCAATCAAGTACATGAGTAACATCAGGAAAGTAAGGTCTAAGAACTGATACATGAAAAACATTGTGAATCCGCGATAGATTGGGTGGCAAGTCCAGGCGATAGGCAACTGGACCAATACACTCTAACACCTTGAACGAACCCACAAAATGGGGTGCAAGCTTAGAACCCTTTCCATAATGAATAGGGTTCTTTCGAGGAAGATCTTGAAGGAACACTTGATCTCCAACTGCAAACTCTTGATCTACTCTGTGTGCATCAACATTTTTCTTCTGCCTATCTTGAGCTATAACCAGATGCTCTCGGATGCGAGCTACCTGCTGCTCCATGTCACAAAACATCTCGGGTCCACGAAGAACCCTATCCTCTAATCGGTCCCAACTCAGAGGTGTATGACAAGGATGACCATACAAGGCCTGAAATGGAGCCATACCAATAGAATTGTGATAGCCATTGTTTTAGGTAAACTCAACCAAATGCAAATAATATTCCCAACAAGACTGTTGGTCCATGACATAGATACGGAGCATATCCTCTAGCACCTGATTAACTCTTTCATTCTAACCATCTATCTCTGGATGGTAAGTAGAACTAAAATTCAACTTAGTCCCTAAGGACCGTTGTAGGGATGTCCATAATGCAGAAGTAAATACCAGATCTCTGTCAGAAATAATCCTGCGTGGTATCCCGTATAATCTAACAATATCCTCCATGAACACCCTAGCCACCACTAATGTAGTATAAGAAGATCGGATAGGGGAGAAGTGGGCTACCTTGGTCAACCTGTCAACAGTGACCATGATAGCATCATGTCGCCTAGAAGACATAGGCAAGCCGACAATAAAATCCATAGAAATGATGTCCCACTTCCACTCCAGTACAAGATGTGGCTGCAACAACCCTGCCAGATGATGATGGTCGACCTTCACTCTCTAACACTCAAGACACCTAGCCACAAAATTAGTAATGTCACACTTCAATCCTACCCAAAAATATAGTGAGTGAAGGTCAGCGTACATTTTCTTAACTCTTGGGTGTGCCAAATAAGGAGCTCTATAAGCTTCAGTCAAGATAAGTGTACGAAGACCCTCTGCATGAGGTACATACATACGGCATACATAGTGCAAAACACCATCTAGATCTAAAGAGTATCCTACAAATTTACCTTCCAAAGCTCTACCCGACTCAATCTCTAACTTCACTACTTGATACCAATCATCGGGAGAAAGAGCTGTGATAGTTTGACTCTTCAAATCAACCTCAAGAGCCATAGCAGATAACTCATGCCTGAGTCTACTCAATGCATCTGCTACAACATTCTCCTTTCCCCGAATGTATTTCACCTCAAAGTTGTATTCACACAAAAAATCCATCCACCTTCTCTGTCTCGCATTCAGATTCGGTTGTGTGAAGATGTATTGTAGACTACAGTGATCTATGTGCAACTCGAACTGATGTCCAAGGAGAAAGTGTCACCATCTCACCAAGGCATGCACAATTGTGGCCAACTCTAGATTGTGAGTGGGGTAATTAAGTTCATGGTCCTTCAGTTTCTGTGATTCATAAGCAATCACTTGACCATCCTACATCAACACAGCCCCTAAACCTTCCGAAGAAGCATCCGTCCAAATAACAAAATCACCTGATGGATCTGAAACTTCTAAGATTGGAGCACTAGTCAGATTATCCTTCAGAGTCTAGAAGGCCCACTGACATTGGTTGGATGAAAGAAACTTCTTTCCTTTCCTCTGCAAAGAGGTGATAGGATGAGCCAACCTAGAAAACCCTTGGACAAACCACCTATAGTATCCTACAAGTCCCATGAAGCTGCGAATTTATGAGACATTTGTGGGTGCCGGCCAATCCACAATGGCTTGAATTTTTGTAAGATCAACTAAAATTCCCTCACCAGAAATCACATGGCCCAAATACTGAACTTCAATCTTATAAAATTCACACTTTTTGAGATTGGAAAACAACTGATTACCCCTTAAGCATTGCAACACATATTTTAGATGTTCCTCATGTTCCTCCATAGACCTAGAATAGATCGGAATGTCATCTAGAAACACCAGGATGAATCTATCCAAGTATGTTCATAACACTCCATTCATTAGATTCATAAAGACCGAAGGTGCATTCATTAACCTGAATGGCATCACAGTGAACTTGTAATGTCTGTATCGAGTTTGAAATGTTGTTTTGTGAATATCTGCATATGCAATCCTCAATTGATGATATTCCAATTTGAGATCAATCTTGGAGAACACCTTTGCCCCTTTTTCTAATCGAAGAGATCATCTATTCTGGGTAATGGATATCAGTTTTTCACTGATACCTTATTCAACCGTCTATAGTCAATACATAAGCGAAGAGAACCATCCTTCTTCTTCACAAATATCATAGGTGCTCCCCAAGGAGAAATAGTTGGGTGGATAAAGCCCTTGGCCAACAACTCTTCCAACTAAAGATGGAGTTCCTGAAGTTCCTGCGTTGTCATTCGATATGGAGCTCGAGATATTGGCTCAGCTCCAGGTACCAGATCAATCTGAAAATCCACATCTTGCTTCGGTGGAATACTAGGAATCTCCTCTGGAAACACATCAGAAAATTCCTTAAGGAGTGGGTAATCATCCAATGACAACCCCCGACTATCCTCAGATTCCAAGTCACTCAAAGATACTGCAAAGAGATGACAACCCTATCGGAAGTTCCTTTTGAGTTTCATGGTAGAGATCATACGCAATGAAATGGGTCTTTGAATACCCATGATCTCCACCTCCTTCCTAGAGTCATCAATGCACCACACTGCTTTACGTCGACAATCAATCATAGCACGGTGTGCACTGAACCAGTGCATGCCCAAGACCACATCATAAGAGCCAAGTGGTAGGATTCTAAGGTCCACCTTAGTTGACAATTCACCTATACTCAAATTACAATCCTGCACAAGCTTCTCTACCACAACCATTAACCCTAAGGCTAATTCAACATGCCATTTTATGCCTTGACTATTTGCCACTAGTCCACATCACTCAACTACTGAAGGTGATATAAAGGAATTAGATGCACCAGAATCAAAAAGTATAGAAATGCTAGAATTATTCAACACACTTGATGCCTCAACTATGGTGTTCTGATGAACTACCTAACAATTATCCACTGTAGCAAAGACACGATGAGATCTCCCTACATCACCTACTATTGGCTCTGATGTAGCTAGCCTCTAATTAAATCTAGAAGTGTTCTTCTGAGGACACATCCTAGCAATATGTCCCTGCTGTCCACATGAGTAACACCCAGTACCTCTGCCAAAACCTCTGCCCCCTGATGGAGCATGAGACTGTTGAAAACTACCTCTACTTAGTGTTGACTGAAAGCTAGGTGTTGGCTATACATATCATTCCTAATGAAATCGGTTCCTGTTCTGATCCCTACGAAACTAGGAATTGCCACTCTACTAAGATTGAGTGTTCTTCTAGCTCAACTACTACTGCTGAGGCTATTGTTGTTGATGACCCCCTTTTGAGGGTGGGTACCTATTCCTGGAAGATCCTACTCCTTAAGACTGACCTCCATAAGTTCCAAAACTAGGTGTAGGCGTACTGCCAACCTATACTCCGTTGTGACCACCCAAGGCCATGGCCAAATTTTCCTTTACTAACCGAGCCTTCTCAACTGCCATTTCCATCATCTTCGGCTTGAAGACTCGCATGCCACCATTGATGCGAGAATTTAAGCCCCGAACAAAATGTTGCACCAACATGCCCTCATTGTGGCTAATCCTTGTATACTACTTCAACTCACAGAAGCGCCTGTCATACTTCTCCACTGACATAGACAACTACTTGAGATCATGAAACCCATCAACCCTACATTGCCTCCAATGATCTGAGAGGAAGCGAGCCCTGAACCTGTCTAGAAACAACTCCCATGTGACCATACTGAGATCAAGATGCAACTTTTGTTCCTCAAGGAACAACCAAGTAGATGTGAAACCTCATAGATGCATAACTGTGCACTGACCCTTGGTATTGCTACCATAGGGGTACATAGCGAAACAATGATCTAAATCAATTAACCAGGTCTTAGCCTCTAGACCTCCTCCTGAACCATCAAAAGTGGGAGGGTGTGCCCTCATCAGATCTCTCATATGACCTGCTATGACTGCATCCTAAACCACATCTGCATCCCTTCACTTCGACGACCTTTCTCTCTCCCTCTCCACTTGCTACACCTCCTCTGGCCTGGGTCCCAAACGGTCAAGAATCTCTCCAAGTATATCCTATAATTGACTATCTAAACTAGGTTATGCCAGATTCTATCCACCCAATGGATTACTATGAAGACTCTATTGTTGCTCATGCTCAGAGCCATGGGAACTAGGAACTGAGGGGCTTTGCTAGTTTGCTCTATGACTGGCACCTCGGCCTCCTACTCAGTCACATCCTCTACCTTGAGGCATAATTCTACGCAACAAGATAGAGGTACAAATGAGCTCAAGAGTCAAACACAAGGTTTCCTAATGGACTTAACTACCCAGAGACCCTAGTGTTTGCAAACCTGGCTCTAATACCAAGTTGTAACACCCATTGTGCAAACCCCAGAGAACACACACAAGGAAAATATATATTTTTTTAAAACAATTAAATTAAACATGCAATAAACATTAACCATAATTCACATAACACATAACATCACATTATCACACTTAGTCCTCTGGGGCACGGGAGATTACATCACAAACATCAAAACAAAAGTAAAAGATAACAACACATCAATTTATATTAAAGTACATCAATAATCGAGAGTGAAAGTATCACTACATGACAAATTACAATCATGATGGATCTCATTAACAAAGTTACAAATGAACCTAACTATTACATCATCACTATAATATTACATTACAAGTTGTTGATATATGAATTACATCAAATTTTCCAAACAGGTGGGATAATACAAATTACATTAACATCTAATTTACAAAGGAACACAGGTACAACTACAACTGCGGAAATGCTGAGAAGATTGGAGCCTGATGGGGAACCCAACAGGTGTGGAGCACATTCCACCCAACCATGTGAATTATAAAAAAACTCACCCCCCATGGTCAGAGGTGACAAGGAAGAGAACCCGACCATGAATGCCAACTAACTCAAGAACAACGTAATACAAAAAAACAAACTTGAGGTATACAATGAATTAACTATCAACATTCACGAATCATACATGACAAGATAAAGCTATGAAACTCATCACAATTAAACAATTATTATCAATTAAACAAGTAAGTAAACAATAACCATAAATAAAATTTACAAGAATCAGAAACAACATAAAGATTACAATATCCAAAGGCAACCACAAACAAAGCACAAGGGTATCTAGTGGAGAGTGTCATTGCATAGCTCTCATGGGATCTCCTGGCCCTTCCTCAAAACTGAGGTGCCGACACCCATCTATGGATCTCCTGGCCCTTCCTCCTAACTGAGGCACTGACACCATAGGGTAGCTAATTCAGAGCCGATAATCTCTCATGAAGATGAGACTATGACTTTGCCAACCATAGCCTTCTCAGTCTTTCATTAGTCTATGATAGCCCTAATGCATAGATGAGGTATCTAATGTTTATTATCTTGTGTGTTTTACTACCCATCCCCCTAAGTTCTATTGTTTAGGTTATCACTTGTTTAACTACTCTTAAGTGGGTTATCTTGAGCCCTTCCTCATTCTGAGGTGTCGGTGCCCACAAAGAGCCACTCTCCCTAAGACCCTTAACATAAATCAAAACAGGCAAGGGTTGAACAAAAACATATAAAGTGTAATACTCAAACAAGAACATGCAAGGCATTAAACCCCTCGTGATAAGTCATAACCAAAAGTCTAAACAAAACCTTACCAACCCTTCCAAGCACAAAACCAATAAGTTTCAATTCCAATAGTATACTCAAGATGAAGAGAACATTAAAATTAAGCAAGCCTCTAGAACAAGGGTTGCAAGACAATAGGGTTCCCACAAGGTTAACGCAAAACAACCATGACAGAAATGAAAACTTAAAAACAATTGTGCAAGACTGCACCAAATTAATGCAATTCACTCCCAATCATTCAATTAAATTAATTTCACCCATTTGCAAATTGTTACAAAAATAAAAATAAATAAATATAAAATTCTCATTTAAAAAAAAAATCATTACATATTTAAGAGTTAGATAATTTTCTACAAAATTAATTCATACAACATAACACTAGAAAATTTTTGAAATAAAAAAAAATATTCAAGGATAAAAAAAACATTTCCTTATTATTCTATTTTATTTTAAAATAATCCAATTAACCATTTAAATATCTACTTTCACAAACAAAGAAAGGGTTTATAATTATGTATATATATATACATATACCTATAAACATATACACATGTATATATATAATAATATATATAATAACAAAGTTATAAATACATATATATTTATAATACACAAATTTTTAAATAAATTAACAATGATATATTATATATATATATATAAAGAAAAACCACGAAATAAAAATAAAACAAAATAAATAAAAATAAAATAAAATTAAACACCAACAGTCGGCCTCTTTAAGGACACTATGGCAGTCCTTGTGACTGCATACAGCAATCTACAGACTATTGTGGCAATCACAGGCTATCACATGGGGGTGGGGGGCGAAGGGAATGGTACGACATGTGCCGTCCCTCCCTTCAACCCAAATAAAAGTTAAAAACAAACTTTTAAATATATTATAATTTAAGAAAATTTCTTTGTTTAAAAATTAACAAAAAATCTGACCCTAGTACGGACTTTGATGGCTCTATTCGACCCTTAACATTGCATGAAAATTAAATTATTTTAATAAAAATATATACTTACATATATATATATATATATGTATGTGTATATATATACAAAATTTGTATATATATACACATACATATATATAATATATTTATCTATATATTTCACATAAGAACAAAAATCTCAGTTAGGAACATAGAGCAGAAGAATAGAATAAGAAAAAAATAACAATATAATATATATATATATATATTTTATAATCCCCAAAATAAATTGCTCTGAAAGAAAACTATGTAGATATATAGCCATATTTTAAAAAAAAATGAACAAAATCAATTAAGGACATATAATTCATTTACACAAACTCCCATTACTTTCACATAGCCAAATTAAAAGAATATACATAGAGCAACTTTCATAAACGATCTTTTAAAATTTCTTCAGTAATCATTCAATAATTTCTCTTTTCAAAGGTTTCATTTTTATTTCACCAAATAACCTAATTATTTTTCTAATTTCTATAAATCAGAAGACCAGAGAAGGAGTAGATAAAACCTGGAGTCCTATGCTTATTTGAGAATCCGATGACGCTTGTTTGATCTCGATGGCCTCTACGAAGATCTTCATGTTCCCGCTTCTAAAACTCTTCTCTAGAATCCCATGCTCGAATTTGAATCCCAAATTTTATCCAGAAGACTCTCTCCAAAATTGTTCAAACAAACAAATGAAAAATATTTTTCCCAAAACTCCAGAAGATTCAATAGTACAAAACCATTAACTTGCACAACTTCTGTCTCAATAATCCTTTGTGTGTGTAAAACTTACGAAATTCTTAATTAAATAAAAGATATTGTCAATTTCTTCCAAAAGCTCACAAAAATCTAGAATAAAATAAATTAATTCTTTAAAAGCAAGCTTTTCAGTCATATCTGAATTCTCATTCGTTCTCACAAAATTTTCTATTCTTTTATTTATTTATTTTGTTTTAATTTTCATTTTTACAACTTTACTCGCAAAGCACATTATCTAATTAAATTAAATAATTTATTCTAATAATTATCCTCAGGCAGATAATTAATTAAAATAATAAAACACAATTTAATATTTTAATTATAATTTAATAAAACTCACGAATTTTAAAAATAAGTAAAACATTTAAATATTTAAATACAATTTAATCTAACATTAAAATAAACTATCATTTCCATCATTTAAATAAAATAAATCACAACTTATAAATACCAACATTAATAAAATATGACATAACACAACCACAAACCACAATAACAACAACTACAAAAATGTACAATACCAATCAAACAAGACAGTCTTACATCATAGGACGGGATGACTTCATTGTCACCTCTATTTCAACATTTAACCGTTGGGCTATTGGTGCTCGCCCTGTCTTGCTAAAGTAGGTGGAATCAAGACTCTGTACTTACAATCCCTACATACAAATGTGGTCATGTACATGTGCATACATACATATATATATATATATTCAAAGCATTACATTGTGATAAGGAATCACAACGTAGTAGGGCACTCGTGAATGAGTGATGCTACATTGTCCTTCATCACACCTATTCTAACAATTATAATATAACCGATACATTAACATTTCTAAACTAACAAATCATCTCATAACATAATTAATTAAATCACTGCATCATAACATAATTCTGAAAATCAACTAACATAGCCAACCATAATGTCATATGAAATAATCATGTCCACTAGTGAAATAACAACATCCTCAAACATCTAACTAACCAAATCAAACAATAACAATACCATCATAGTATCTAAGTATCAAAACAAAACATAAAAACTACTGAGTCCAACTAGCAAATAGGAGGGTTATTACATGGTCCTAATTCCATGCACACTTTTATATCCACCCATCATTGCTCATCTTCCCAAGTTTGGAGAGTCAAGGGTTCCAAACTATCAACCAATCCATCTCTTATCCCTAAACACACTCCATCCACTCTTCCACGCATGATATCTAGTTCTCACATTGACCATGTATTGGCAATGACCCTTCATCATAAGGATTTAGAAGGCACTCTATCGCGATGTGTGCACCAAGACAAAGTCAACTCTAGTATCACTAAAGTAGATCAGTAATCCCAAAAGTTGTGTTCAAGTGCATGTATCTTACCAAAGCAACTTATTCAAGAAGGATATTGATGGAACATTATGATAGGGGAATCTACATCAGTGACACCTTGTGCTTCGACATTAGCTTAAAATATTTTAGAAAATCCAAAAAATATTCAAAAAATATGAAAAACCAAAAAAATTCAAAAAATATAAAAATCCAAAAAAATTAGAAAAAGGATTGAAAATAGTAAAGAAAAAAATCACCCTCTAGTGAAAACTGCATGAGCGGTGTTTTGGGCAAGACCATGATGAAAACCTAGAAAACTGGCATCATGTGTAGAATCGATCATCTACATGGGCCAGTTCAGGTGAAAGTGTCTCATCCCATCTATAATAAATCCATCCATCCATGAACTAGTTATCCAATCCATTTTTATCCATCTGCATCCATCATCCAAGTTATCTTGATCTTGATGAAAGTTTGGTGCACACTTTATGCTTGCTTATGGTAAACATCTTGACATGGGTCATTTTCAATTATCCTATCCTATGCAACATTATCTGAGTCATGAAGCATTATCCAAATGAGCATATTATTTATCCAAACACCTTATCTTATCGCAAGATAATCCTTGGCATCCTTTGTGTGCTTACCTATCCAGGCATCTATCCATAACATTCCGTACATTGCTAGACATTGGGGGTAAATACTTACATCTTGCTTTGGGAATAAATCTTGATCTATATCCTCCAACTTATGTGGTGATCCAAACATGGGAAAATGTGAAATAAAATTGGTCAAAAAATTTGTGAGAAAAGATCCAAATTACTAGCCCATGGCACATTTTGACAAGAAGATGTTCCTTATCAAGTTTTATCTTCAATCAAAAAATCATCATCTCAAGATATCATTGTGTTGCTTAACATTATCCTTTCATTGTTGTGCATCCTCAACAATGTTATCATCATCAATCTTGATCAATCAATCCTTGCATTGTTGTGCATCCTCAACAATGTTATTGTCATCAATCATGATAAGTCAATCCTTGCATTGTTGTGTATCCTCAACAATGTTATCGTCATCATCAATCCATTGATTCAATCAGTCAACCTTAGCCTGGTTTTCAACAAAATCCCAAACAGAGCACTGACATCATTACATATCCATATCCAAATCATCAAAACCATTCTAAAATCCAAAAACATTGAAAACATATCAAAATCCAAAAAAAAAATCCATAAAATAGAAAATGTCAAAAACATGGAAATCCCAACTACATCATCTATGAGCTTAAACATAGGCAAGGATAATCTTTGATCAGCCCCCAAGACATCAAAATCCAAAAAACATTCAAAAACATCAAAATCCAAAAACATTCATAAACAAACAAAAACAAAAAATGTTCAAAAAACATCAAAATCCAAAAAACATTCATAAAATCTTAGAAAACCCCAAAACATTCAAAAATAGAAAATCCAAACATTTGAAAATTCTTTAAAATAAGAAAAATAGCCTCAAAACATTCCAAAAACATCAAAAACATCCAAATATTTGAAAAAAATCCATCCATCCCATTTCACTTTCACCCGAAATAAACAATCATCCATAATAAATTGATAATCAACTTCATCCTTTGGAAACACAAATAGAAACAATCACAACAATCAACAAAAGCAATCTTCAATCGTAAAATCAAAGCAAACAACAAACATTTAAAACAAGATCAAACTCTTGATCATTTTCAAACATGTCAATCAACTTATCAACCCATCATCATCCTATACAATGCATGTCCTAGGAAATATCATTCTGACAATGGGCATCATTTTGGAAATCACTTTGAATAAACAAAATGGCATTCCAATATCCACTAACATGTCCTAGGATGTATCCTTCCTACAATGGGCATTATCTTTTGGCAATAGTTTCAATTTTTATCCTTAAAACAAAACACATATGTTTGGCTCAAGATATGAGGAACATTAGCTTGTTTGCGTACTTGATCTTTTCTTTTGATTTATCTCATTGCACTCATTCCAAAGATGTCTCAATGATATCCAAATGAAGGATTTAGAGAGATAGGAATAGGTCAACAATCATTATCTTTTATCTGTTGTGCTTGTTAGATGTTCTTGTAATATAACATGGTGAATACTTTCTTTGTTAGGTATGTCCTAGCAAGGTTTTTGTATGTCAAGTGTGAACAAGAATACTCCTATCTGCTTGTTGATTCAAATTCCATAGCACAAGGTACAACACCATCCTAGTCCTTTATACCTTGATGCATTATGCTTATGTGTGTTATCAAACATAAGGTAAGTAGCCCTTTTAAAGTCCCAATCCTTGATAAGCAAATCATCCATCGATCATCATCATTTCTCATCATCATCTCTCATAAAGTTGGCTTGTTGGATCCTCTTGTCATCATCTACTTACTTCTTTTCCACACTAACATCGCATCATGAATAGTTAATCATCATCACTAGTGCATCCATCCTGCATCCACCAATCACTAGCATATATGCATCTCATAATCATAGCATATTGCATCATCCATCTCATCCATCATCACATCATATCATCATTTAAGTTGTTTAGGATAATATAGATTGGTTATTCTAAGCATCTTAAAACCATCTCATTTCCATCATCATCATAACCATCCATCTTGAACCTCTTTATTGCAAGATAGACCCTCAAGTTGAATTTTTTCACTCAATATTTCAAGGGGGCAATGTACTAGTGTACTTCTTTCCACTGGGGCATCCGAAAAAATCAGAATTTTTTTAAATTTTGATCACGAAAAATTTATTCTTTGAACCAACATAGCAAGTACATTGCTTCAAAGAGGGGGAAAACATAGATACGTGAAATTAGCATTATGCATTTAGTTCATATTCATCCACTCATTAAATAAATCAAGCTCATCAAATCCATTCACCAAATAAATCAATTCTATTTAATTCAATCTCTAAGGATTATCCACTTAAATTGAATAAATTAACTTTATTTACTTTAAGCCTGTAATTCCCTCTTTGATTAAATAAATTAAAATATTCAATTCAAATGGGTCAAAGCATCTTAAACATCATCTAAGATAATCTAATCCTGATTAACCTAACCTAACCACCCATCACATCCTCTAGCTTTTCCCACTTGCACCAATAAATCATTTTAATTTATTTATAAATTCATCATTTTCTCTCAACATGGCATCTTTGGGAATATTCCCTCAAATTGGAATTCAAAAGCAAGTTGACATGTACATCCAAAAAAGCATTTATGAGCTCTTACATGCCTCTTACATGTCTCTTGCACAAGGTCAAACTTAGCATTTAACTCTCAAATTCAAATTTGAATCTCCGCCTCTTTAGCACATTGACCAAAATGTGCTCATTCCTCAAGCCTATCACAAGTTGACGAGTGGCTCCATCTCATTGGCCAAATCATTATCCCACATTTCTCCCTCTTCATCACTCTTAGCATTTGAGAATCTCAAATAGAGGCTTCATTCTTTATCAAATCATCCACAAACCTTATGCAAAGTCACTCTCTTCAATTGAGAACTTATTTTGTCCACTCCATCTTCATAGAATATTCATATCATTTTCATATCATGGATCTTAGCAAGGATTGGGACAGGGCTTCTTTCCATAGAAGCACCAATCCACTATGAGATAGGGGTTTGATCATGTTTTTATATGCTTTATTTAGTTATCTTGAATCTTTTTATCTTATGTGCATATTTTAACATGATTAAAGTATTTCATAGGAACACTATGGTATTTGCGTAGTTTGAATTAACATGCTAACGTGTTGTGAAGTTCAAGCTATTTTGTAGATATATGGTGTTTATAGGTACAAGTAGAGAGGATGGTGGCAAAGGTTTTGGAATTTGGCTTTACAGATTCCAATTACATTTGCTTGAAAGTTTATAGGGCTTTTCAACAAATCCATTTAGTACATATCCTACAACCATAGCAGTCCATGAGAACATGTCTCTTTGAGGCATTCTATCAAATAGTTGAAGGGCTTTGTCTATGCTTCCAAATTTTGCATACACGTCTACCAAAGCATTTCCAATTATAATCTCTGACAAAAATCCACTTTCATCATGCATTGATGGATACCCATAACCTATTCAACAACTTCCATTTTGGCACACCGAGACTACATTGACAAATGTGAATGAATCAGGTTGAATTGATAATATAATTTAATATAATAATAACTTTATTTATCCAGAGATATTTTAATAATATAATAATATTTATAATAAATTTTGAATTAACATAGTTAACTAATATAGTTTAATTTATTGTCTTGATAAATTTTAAAGATACTTATTAAGGATACTTAAGAAAATATTTTGAAAGGGTTTTGTAATCTTTAAAAAGTCAAAAAATAAAACAATAATATAGACAATTTTTGAGGCCTTTTATTCAACATGGGTTCACTAAAAAATTCTAATAAAAAAAAATATAACTAAAGGAAATATAAAGAGGCATTAAACTTCACGCAACATCAAGAATTTCATAAATTAATCTAATAAGGGAAAGGATCTAGTAATTTATCATCTTCCAATTTAGTTATGATAGAATTTTTTGATTTAATTTCTGATATTTTTAATAATATAGCAATAATAATTGCAACTTTTAAAGTTGTTAGTGTGCATCATGAGTATTCATAATTCAATGGAATGTATTCCTTAGATCTAAAAAGAAAAAAATCATGTGATGTCGTATTAGTTGACTTAGGGTTAGGTTAGGGTTTAATTAGGGTAAGGTTTAGGAGTAGGGTTCAATTAGGGTAAGGGTTATTGTTAAGGTTAAGGGTCAATTTGAGTCACAATTCAATTAGGGTTTAGGGAGAGGGTTATGGTATAATTAGGGTTAAGTTTTAATTAGGGTCTAATTATGGTTAGGGTATAGCTACAATTATGGTTTAATTAGAGTTGGGGTTAGGATTAGAGTTCAATTAGGGTTAGATTTAGAGTTAGAGTTAGGGTTCAATTAGGGTTAGGGTTAATATTAGGGATAGGACACTTGGGTTAGGGTTCAATTAGGGTTAGGATTTCATTAGTGATAGGATACTTGGGTTAGGATTTAATGAAGGTTAGAATTAGGGCTCAATTAGGGTTATACTCGATAAATATTTGGTTAGGAACCTTCTAGGATAAAGCTTGGGTTATTGTTAGATTATAGTTAGGGATTAATTAATATTAGGGTTAAGATTAGTGTTAGTGTTAAATTAGGGTTAGGCTACAATTAGGCTTATGATTGAATTAGGATTTAAGTAGGGTTAGGGTTCAATTAGTTTTATAATTAAGATTATTATTGTGCTTAGGGTTAGAGTTAATATTAAGTTAGTGTTAACTTTTAATTAGGGTTACACTTCAATTATGGTAAAGGATAAAGTTCACTTAGAGTTTAATTAGTGTTCCATTAGGTTTTGGGTTAGAATTAGGGTTTGATTAGGGTCAAGGTTAGTATAATGGTTAAAGTTATTATTAGTGATAGGTTAGGATTAAGATTAGGGTTGAACTAGGGTTAGGGTTAGATTTATTAGGATCATGGTTAATGTTAAGTTAGAGTAAAGGCTCAACTATAGTTAGGATTTAAGTAGGGTTAGGCTTAGGGTTCATTATGTAGTACAATTAGAAGTAGGGTTTCCATTGTAATTAGGGTTCATATTAGAATTAGAATTATGGTTAGGGTTAGAATTGCAATTAGGGTTATACTCAGGGATATGATTAGAATTAGGATAACTTTTAGGGTTAGAATTCAATTAGGTTTATGGTGAGGGTTAGGTTTAAGGTTAATATTAGGGTTCAATTATACTTAGGGTTGAATTAGGGTTTAATGATAAATCTTGGGGTTAGCATTAGGGTGAAGGTTGGGGTTAGGGTTAGGGTTCTAAAATAAATCTTGGGATCAATGTCAAAGTTAGTGTTATGGTTAGGGTTCTATTAGGGTTTTAGTTCAATTAGGTTTAGAGTTCAATTAGGTTCTAATTTCAATAGGGTTAGGGTTTTAAGATAAATATTTATTTGGGTTAGTGTTGAAGTTAAGGTTTGCATTCAAATAGGGTTATAATTATATTTCTATTAGGGTTAAGGTTACAAATTACAAGTTAAGGTTAGGGTTTAATTGGTGTTCAATTATGGCTAGAGTTCTAGAGTAAATCTTGAGGTTAGCATTAGGATTGGGGTTAGAATTCAATTAGGATTAGGTTTAGGGCTATAGTTTTGGTAAGAGCTAACACTCAATCAAGATTTAATTAGGGTTTGTGTTAGAGATACAAATAAAATTAGGATTAGTGTTAGTGTTAGGGTTAGGGTTAGGGTTATGATTAGGATTACTGTTAGGGTTAGAGATAGTGTAAGAATTAGGGTTAGGGTTAGGGTTAGGGTTAAAGATAGAATTAGGATTAGGGTTAGGATTAGAGATAGTGTAAGGATTAAGGTTAGGCTTAGAGATATTAGGGTTAGGGTTAGGGTTAAAGATAGAATTAGGATTAGGGTTAGGATTAGAGATAGTGAAAGGATTAAGATTAGGATTAGGGTTAGGGTTAGAGATAGAATTAGGATTAGGATTGAGGTATTTGTGAGGGGAGTTCTAATATCTTTCAAAGTTAGGGTTAAAGATAGAATTAGAATTAAGGTTAGGATTAGAGATAGTGAAAGGATTAATATTAGGATTAGGGTTACAATTAGAGATAGAATTAGGATTAGGATTGAGGTTTTTGTGAGGGGAGAAATATCTTTGAGAGTTAGGGCTATAATTAAATTAGAGTTAGGATTATGGTACAATTCGGGTTAGGGTTCAAATACACTTAAGATAGTTTAATTAGGGTTAAGGTTAGGGTTAGGGTTGTGATGGAGCCAACATTAAATTAATTAGGGTTAGGGTTAGGATTGGGATTAGGGTTATGGTTAGAGATATAATTAGGATTATGGTTGGATTAGTATTAGGATTAAGACTAGGGTTAGGATTAGAGATAGGGTTAAGATAAGGGTTAGAGTTAATGATAGAATTAGGATTGGGGTTAGGGTTAGAGATAGGGTCAACATTAGGGTTAAGATTAGAGATAAAATTAGGATTAGGGTTGGGTTAGGGTTAGAGATATAGGGTTAGGATTAGGGTTATGTTTGTATTAGGGATAGAAATAAAATTAGGATTAGTGTTAGGGTTTGCATGATGATTAGGGTTAGGGTTGAGGTTTTTGTTATGATTAGGTTTAGGGTTAGGCTTTTGGTTAGAGATAGAGTGAAGATTAGGGTTATGATTAGTTGGGGTTAGGTTAGAGATAGGGCTAGGATTATGATTAGGGTTAGGGTTAGAATAAAATTAGGATTAGGATTGAGTTTTGTGTAAGGGGAGAAATTTCTTTAAAAGTTAAGGTTAGAGTTCAATTAGAGTTAGGGTAATGGCACAATTAGTGTTAGGGTTCAAATACATTTAAGATGACTTAATTAGAGTTATGGTTATGATGAATCTAACATTAAATTAATTAGGGTTAGGGTTAGGATTTGGATTAGGGTTATGGTTAGAGATAAAATTAGGATTAAGGTTGGGTTAGCATTAGGATTAGGGTTAGGGTTTGAGTAAGGATTAGGGTTAAGGTTATAGATAGGGTCAAGATTAGGATTAAGATTAAAGGTAGAATTAGGATTAGGGTTAGGGTTAAGGTTAGAGATAGGGTTAGAGATAGTGTAAGAATTAGGGTTAGGGTTATGGTTAAAGTTAGAATTAGGATTAGGATTAGGATTAGAGAGTGTGTAAGGATTAGGGCTAGGGTGAAAGATAAAATTAGAATTAGGGTTACAATCAGGGTTAGAAATAGAATTAGGATTAGTGTTGCCATTAGTGTAATGGTTAGGATTAGAGATATAATTATGAATAGGATTGGGGTTAGGGTTTATGTTAGGATCATTATTATTATTAGGGTTGGGTTAGGGCTAGAGATAGGGTTAGGATTAGGGTTAGTGTAAGGGTTAGAGATAGAATTAGGACCAGGGTTAGAAATAGAATTAGGATTAGAGTTTGAGTTAGTGCTAATATTAGGGTTAGGCATAAAGATAAAATTAGGATTAGGGTTAGGGTTCAAATATATTTAAGATGGTTTAATTAGGGTTAAGGTTAGGATTAAGGTTATGATGAAGCCAACATTAAATTAATTAGGGTTAGGGTTAGGATTAGGATTAGGGATATGGTTAGAGATATAATTAGGATTAGGGTTAGCATTAGAGATAGAGTCAAGATGAAAGGGTTAGGGGTAGAATTAGGATTAGGATTAGGGTTAGGGTTTGTGTTAGAGATAGAAATAAAAATAGGATTAGTGTTACAATTGTGTTAGGATTAGGGTTATGGTAAGAGATAGTGTAAGAATTAGGGTTAGTATTATGGTTAAAGATAGAATTAGGATTAGGGTTTCAATTCAGGTTAGAAAGAAAATTAGGATTAAGGTTAGTGTTAGGGTTAGAGATAGAATTAGGATTAGGTAACCCTTTTTATATATCCTAACCCCAACCCTAACCCTACTCCTCATCTTAAACATAATATTAAAACTAATGCTATTCATAATCATAATGAAACAAAGATTTAAGGACCCAATAGACACTCTTGCACTTCTAGGGTTTTTCACCCAAAAGGAGAGAGATTAGATCCTAAAAATCTTAGTGTTTCATTCAATTAGGACATGTGTGATGTAATGCTATGTAAATGAATTGATCTAAGTGAAATTAATTGATTAGGATAATCTAGAATGAGTGCAAAAGTAAAATTTATGCCTTGTTTGAAAACACAGTGTGATGTGAAAAAACTATGAAATATGAAGAAATTGGAAGAAATATGCAAAACTAAAAGTATAGGGTCAATTTTGACTACACCTAGATAATCTATGAGATTTTTGGAATGTCTAGAATGCTAATGATTTTTTTTGGTTTTTTATAGTGGTACTCATTTGCCAAGGGTGGTGAATCAATCCTCTGACTGGTGAAAAAGTGTTGGAAGCTAAGTTTTGATAGCTAGGACCTAATTTAAGACAAAATAAGACTTTTAGGTTTTATGTGGGACTCATTTTATAGGGGTGGTGAATCAGTCCTCCCCAAGATTTCTAAAAATTCAAAGGTCAACACTACTACTCCAGATCTAGTAATGACTGAATATTAGGTTGTCATTGTCAATTCTATAGAAAATGGGCTAAAAGTCACTCAAATTTCTTGAATATATGATGAATTGATTTGAAGAGCCTAGTTGACTTGGAATCCACTTTTCAACACCTTTTAACTTGTTAAATCTACAAAATAAAGGTTGCAAAGACACATGCAAAGGGGAAAAATGTTGAAGGATTAGTGAATAGGGGTTTTCGATGGTCAAACCCCACTTTAGTAATTAAACCCAATTGAAATGAATGAAATTCAAAGGAAATGATAAATTAATAACATAAAAGTATTGCAAACTTACCAAACCCTTGAGTATGCAAGTCTGAAGTAATGTCAATGGTTGCTCCAAAGTGCTTGAAAGTGCTTTGAATTGAAGATGTAAAATTCTTGAGTGCTTGAAGTTTGCTTGAATGTGTTGGGAGATTGTAGGAGATAGATAGATAGATTAGGAGGTGTAAAATGAGCTAAAAAATTCCTATTTATACAAATCTTGTGCCTTAGTATCTGTTCATACCTCATCACAGGTCGACATGAAGTGAATTTTTAGAAAATTATGAAAAGAAATTTGAAATATTTTGAATTTAGGGCCAAGGGGGACTCATTCACCACCCTTGGTGAATGAGTCCCACTTGGGACCCACAAGTTCCAAGTGTCAGAAATTAAGTCATGTTTAATGTTGTTTGTTGGGATAAGACCCAAAAATACACTTAATATAAGCATATGAAAGCATAAAAAGACAAAATAAAGCATAAGAATGGTGTAAATAGGGAAAATATTCCTAGAAAAGTGTGAAATCCTATTACAAGACTTTACTATAACATTTCATAATAGGACTTGTTAGTGAGTGAAAAAGTGGTTTGTAGGTGAATTGCATTCAATAGAGTCTATAAGAATGTAGAATTGTCTTACAACACTTCACAACACCTTCGCAAGACATTGTTCTTTGAGTTTTAGCACTAAAATAAGCATATTCAATCCAAGATACATCATAAAATTAAAGTAACAAAGCTCAAACACTATGAAACAAGGCCTAAAAGACTATGAAAATGGGAAAGGTCCATTTTTCTATGATATAGATAACACTAATCCTCATTGTAATGCTAACCCTAACCTTAATTAGGATGATATCCCTTACCCAAATTCTAATTCTATGTCTAATCATAATCATAAGTCTAAACCCTAACCCTCAGCATAATCATAATAGTAAATCAAATCCCAACCCTAATGCTAATCTTAACCTTAATACTAACCTTGACCCTAAATCTAACTGAAACCATACCCCTGAGTAAATATAAATCCTTACCCTACCCCTAATTATAATTCCAATCCAAACCTTAATAGTAATTCCATCCCTACGCTTAATAGTAATTCCATCCCTACCCTTAACACTAACTAAAGCCTTATTCCTAACATTAAACCTATTATAATTATAATCCAAACCCTAACCCTAACAATAATTCTACCCTTAACCCTAACATAATTCTCACACTAACTATGACCATAAACCCAACCTTAACACTAAACCCTTACCCTAATCATAATAATAAATCTAAACCAAACCCTAACCCTAATTCTAACCCTAACCATCATATACATCATAATCCTATATGCTAACTCTAATCATAAACCTAAATATATTAAATTATTCAATGTGTTACACACATCGAGGCTACTACTAGCATATATAAATTATTATTAATAATATATATAAAAACATCAAGAGATATCCTTCTCAAGGCATCTATTTCACTTTTAAGTGAGTAACTGAATAAAAAATAGACACCTCGAGAAGGATATCTCTCAACATTTATATATATATATTAATAATAATATATATATGCTAGTGTGGTAGAAATAATGTTACATACCCATATTAAGAGATATATTGTATATAAAACATAGATCATTGACTGGATGAAGACAAAACCTTTCAAATTTTGTTCAATCATCTCATATTTAAATTTATCAACAAAAATCATATTGTATTGAACAAGACAACTTAGAGGGGGGTGAATCAGTTGTAACAAATATAACCTTTAAAACTTTCCTTAGAGATCAAATCTATTATCATTTACAAATCATTTATTCTACTAATATGATTAAACATTAAATGTAAAGGTAGAAACTCTAAGAAGAAAAACCATACACACAAAAAAACCAGATTTACATGGAAAACCCAATAAGGGAAAAATCACTATGAGGATTAGCTCACAATATAGAGAATATCAAAGCCAAATACAAAGACTCACTACTAGAGAAGGCTCCTTGCCAAAACAAGACTTACTATCTAGATCAAGACTCACTATCCAACAAAAGATAACCACCATGAGGGCTCAATTCCATAGAAATACAAAGAAGATAGAAGAGGTGTTATAGAGAAAAAAATATCAATGCAATAGAGATTTCCAGAACAATTTTCTTACACACTTGCAGACGTGATTGAATGATAGTGTACACCTTCAGCTCACTGCCTCTAAACACTTTGCAATTAGGAATCACAATGATATGCTCAAAATAACATCACACACACTATTCAACATCTATCTTGCATCTTACTCTTTCATTCATTTTGTCATCTTCCATCAAAATCTCAACTTATATTTATACCATCTTTAACTTTGAAACTCATCCAAAGTTGGCTACACACCATTTTTATTACAAATTCAAATTAGGTCAGAACCAAAACATTCTATAGTGGAATTAGAATGAGGGAAACCCAAAAACACACTAAATGAGGACCTATATAAGTCTCAACACACCTCAACACAATTCTATGATCTTTGTAAGTAGCGTTTAACACAAGGTTGACTAAAACTAGTGTAAAACACTTAAATCAATTAAGCACATGCTAACTTAACATGATCTAATCTTTCTAGATAAAAAATTAACTTGAACACAACCTCTTTAACTTATCCTAAAACTTGCAATTCATAAAACTCAAACAAGGAGAAATCTGGAGCAACTACATTTCTCCCAAACCTTAGCTAGATGCATAGAAAACCACATTTCACAATTGGTGAACATAACTTGCACTATAAAATGATCCAAAAATGAAAAATCTAGATATAACAACTTCCAACAACCATGAACAATACCTCAAATACTCACTAGCATAGCAACACATTATAGAGTAAATGTCAGAGAAAACACTAAATACATGCAACCTTTCTTTATTACAATTTTCTCAATATCCTTGACATATACAACCAATAACCAACATACATGAAATCAATGACAACAATGACCAGTTGACAACTAGTTATCCAGTTGAAATCAATGAAAACACCTTCATACTTGCAACAATCTCTCCTTTTTCATTGATGGAAACAAATGATGTGAAAAACCATCAAAGGCAACCCAACAATTCAGAACACACATTATCATGATTTTACTTTCTTCCCCTTAGTAGATACTCTTCTTTGGCTAACCTTTCTTCACATGATACTCTTCTCCCCCTTTGACATCAATGGCAAAGGAAAAATAATTTAGCATTTTTCTCTCCTTTGACGTTAAGAAAATTACCATTACTAAATATTTCCAAATAATTTTCCAATGACAACACAAGATACTAACCACTCCCCTTGAGAGGTAGCCACCAAACATCAGTCTAGAAGAAAGATGGATCCATAGATCCACCAAATTGATGCATCTCCATATGCATCTAGTTCAAGAAAGGAGGGGAAATGACCCCTAACTTCTCCCAAAGATACTCAAAAGTATCTTTTGGAAGATCCTTCATAAATATGTTAGAAATATGATCCTTCTTAGGTACATATCCAAGCTTTACTTCATTCTAAAAAAGATTCTCTCTCAAGAAGTGATAAATGATAGATATATATTTTTTTCTTGAGTGCATCACTATATTCTTTGAAATTTTAATTTCACTTGTATTATCATAGAAGATAGAAATGGGATCATCATACACTACTTCGATATCTTTCAATGTCTATTTCTTCCACAAAACTTATGTATAGAAAGTAGTTGGAACAATATACTTAGCTTCTATAGTGGATAAGGAAACTAAATCTTTTTTTACTCAACCATGACACGAATCTGCAACCAAGAAATAATGCACCACCACTTGTACTTTTTCTATCATCAACACAACCTAACTAATCTGCATATGCGTAGGTACTAAGTGTAAAATCAATAAAGATAGGATACCACAAGTCATAATCCAGGGTGTCATTTAAATATCTGAATATCCTCTTAACAATAGAAAAATATGTCTCTTTATGATCTTGAAATCTAGCCACAAGGTAAATTTCATGTATAATATTCGATCTAGTAGTAGTTAAATACAACATTCCTACAATCATAGATCTATACTTTATATTATCATCCATAGGTAAATCATCATCTTTACTCAATTTGTAACTAGTCACCATAGGAGTGCATATTGGTTTGGAGCCATGCATTCAAAAATTCTCCAACATCTCTTTCAAATATTTTTACTATGAAGCAAAAATTCATTTTTGTATTTGATTGATTTATATCTCAAGAAAGAAATTCATCTCACCAAATGTAGACATCTCAAAATCTTGTTCCATACCTTCAGAAAACATCTTGCACATTGTTTCATTTCCTCCAAAGATAATACCATCAAAATATACAACTACAATAAAGATCTTGTCATTTTCAAATTTAAAATACAAATTACTATCTATCGTACCTTTATTGAAATGTTGTTGAATCAAATATTTGTCTAGCCTTGCATACCAAGCTCTAGGAGTTTGCTTTAACCTATATAAATCCTTATTTGATCTACAAACCATATCTACTGATCTGATAACCAAAATCCTTCTGGTTTTTCCATGTACACTTCTTCCAATTCACCATTCAAAAATGCAGACTTTACATCCATCTGATAAACCTTGAAATCTTTATGAACACCAAATGCTAAATTTTTTTGGATAGCTTCCATCCTTGCCACTAGGGAAAAGGTTTCTTGAAAATATATACCTTCTACTTGTGAGTAACCCTTACACACAAGTCTTGCTTTATTTCTAACTACTTCTCCATTCTCATTCAACTTATTTTTGAATACCCATTTTGATATAATAATGTTTTTATCTTACATTCTAGTAACCAATTCCCAAGTTTGATTCTTCTCAATCTACATAATTATTCTTCCATAGCTTTCATCCAATGCTCATCTTTACATGCTTCACATACTATTTTTTGTTCAACTTCAGAAAGTAAACACAAATTTATTTCACTAGTAGCAACAACTCTACTTCTTTTCAATATTGCTTTCATCTTGTCTCCAATGATTTTATTTTCTAAAACAATATTTTGCACATATTTAGGTGTCTTTGGCAACACCATTGAAGCTTATTTTTCTTCACTCTAGATAATTTTTCCATTCTTCTACAAATTCTTCAACCTTTATGTATTCAGGTTCATCTAATACATATACAACAACTTCAATTGAATTCATTAATGCTTCATCCACCTTGACATTTGTTCTCTCTACAATATTTCTTAGCCTTTTATTGAAACATTTGTAAGTTGTTATTCTAGTAGAGTATCCAAGAAAGATAACTTCATCATATATAGCATTAAATTTCCTTAGATTTTCTTCATCCCTTATGATATAACATTTACTTCCAAATACCTTAAAATTTTTGACAGTAGGAATTATTCCACACCATAGCTCATAGGGGTTCTTAGTACTGTTAGCTTTTTCTTGAATTTTATTAAACACATAAACACCAGTATGAATAGCTTCTCTCTAGTAAACTTCCAATAGATCTACTTCTATAATCATTGATCTAGCAACTTCTTGAATTATTATGTTCTTGCTTTCAACAACTCCATTCTGCTAAGGAGTTCTAGGATCAAATAATTATCTCTTTATTCTATGCACTTCATAAAACGTGTTAAAGTCATGGGAGGTGAATTCACTACCTTTTTCAAACCTCAAAAATTTTATTCTCAATTTTTCTTCACTCTCAACCATAGCCTTAAATTCCTTGACTCTATCTAATACATTAGATTTTTCTCTAAGAAATTTAACCCATGTATATCTAGAGTAATCATCAATTAGAAGGATAAAATTCCTATCACCTCAAGTAGACTTATTACTCTTAAAGGACCACAAAGATCTATATGAATAAAATATAGTAGTCTAGTAGTAGATTTCTCCTTTGATCTAAAGTAGTTTCTCACTTGCTTTCTAATCTAAAATTTTTTGCACACAACATTAATGGGATTTGTAATCCTTCATGAATCTCTTATAGCTTGCAGTGCATTGATCCTCACCATATAATTGAATTTCATATGACACATTCTTTGGTACCATAACCAATTTTCATTAATATGAGACATAAAGCATTGTCCATCAACACCCTTAAGTTGATAAATATTTCCTTCAGACTTCTTAGTAGTATTGATCACAATTATGGATCCTTCCTGGATTCACATATTTCCTCCTCAAATAAAGATTATATCCTTTACTATATATTTTTCCAACACTCAAGAGATTATTCCTTAAACCATTAGCATAGTAGACATCATCAATATTATGCTTGCCATCAAAATTGATTGAACCTATTCAACAAATCTTATTAACAGTATCATATCCAAATATGCTAATTTTCCATCATATTTTCAAGTTTAAAAAATTACTCTTATCATTGGTCATGTGATGTGAACAACCACTATCAATAACCCAATAATTATTTTCCTCTTTAGCATGAAGAGTAGAAATTATAGTATCTTCAACTTTTCTCTAAAGAACTTTCTTTCACCTATCTTTCAATATTAGTAGAAGTAGATTCATCATTTATAGCCAAGAAAAAGCATTCATTATCATCAAAATCTTCATAATAAGATCCTTCATCAGAAATACTAGGATCTTCATTCACATAATATGCTCTCTTAATCATCTTCCTTTTTCTCTCTTTTCTCAATCTATGTTTATTCTTCTTAGCTCTTTCTAGACATCTCAAATCATAATGACCTATTCCTCCACAACTAAATTATTTAAAGGGAAACTTACCAGAGCCCTTTTTCATCCTTCTCACAAAGTTAGCTTCCACTTCATTGAGGTTCTCTTCTTTTAGATCTTCAAATTTTGCATCTTTTAAATTAGTTTCAATCTTGGATCCATTTCTCAATGTAGGCTTTCTCATATCAAATGGTGTTAGAGTACCAAGCAACTGATCTTTACTATAATTCTTGTAGTCTACATATTCCTCAATATAAAATACCTTTTCATTGTATTTATTAGGGAGTGTTTTTAGAATTTTCTTTACAACCCTAGATTCATCTACCATAGCACCAAGTCCTAACATTCCACCTACTAGCTCATCCACTCTTTGTATATAGGATTTAATATTATCATCTTCAAACATATGTAGGATCTCAAACTATGCCTCCAAATTCTATAACTTTGCTTCTTTAACCTTTTCATCTCCTTCATGAATCTTTTCCAATGCATCAAAAACTTCTTTAGAAGTCTTTAGATTTTTAATTTTAATTAATTCAAAATGTGAAAGACTATTCTTTAGAATGCACTTTGTCTTATTTTTTGCTTCATGTGCCTTGATTTCATCAGTTCTACTCAAACCATTAGTAGTAGGAATGTATACAATCTTATAAGCCACCTCAATACTATATCCATAGTACTCTAGATATCCTTCCCTCTTTATTTTTCAGAGGGCATAATTAGTCCCATCGAACAAAGGACACTCAATAGTGATCTTGCTTGCCATATTAGACCTTCATCAAGTGGTTAAGCTCTTCTCCAAGAAACCAAGCATTGATACAAATTGTTGAACAAGACAATTGAGAGATGGTGAATTAGTTGTAACAGATTTAACCTTTAAAACTTTCACCAAAGATCAGATATATTATCATTCACAAATATTTTATTCTGCTAATATGATTAAACATTAAATATAAAGGAAAAAATTGTAAGAAGCAAAGCCATACACACAAGAATACCATATTTACATGGAAAGCTTAGTAAGGGAAAAACCATGGTGAGGATTAGCTCACAATATAGAGTATCAAAACTGAATGCAAAGGCTCACTACTAGAGAAGGCTCACTACAAAAACAAGACTTACTATCCAAATCAAGACTCACTTTTGAACAAGGGTTAACCACACAAAGGGCTCACTACCATAGAAATACAAAGAAAGTAGAAGAGAGGTGTTACACAAATAAAATAATCTCAATGTAATAGAGATTTCCACCACAATTCATTCACACACCTACAGACATGATTGTATGATAGAGTCAACCTTCAACTCACTATCTCTTAAAACTCTACAATTAGGTTTCACATTGATCTACTCAAACTCGAATCACATCCACTATTGTACATCTATCTTGCATCTATCTTGCTCTTCCATTCATTCATCAACATCTCAACTTATATTTATACCATCTTCAACTTTTAAACTCATCCAAAGTCATCCACACACCATTTATATTGAAAATTTGAATTAGGTCAGCAATAAAATATTCTACGTTAGAATTAGAATGATAGTGATGCAAAAAAACACTAAATGAGGACCTAAATAAGTCCCAACACACCTCAACATACTTCCATGATCTTTGTAAGTATTGTTTAACACAAGGTCATCCAAAACTAGTTTAAAATACATAAATCAATTAAGCACACAGTATCTTAAGATGACAAAATTTTTCTAGATAACAAAATTAACTAGAACACAACCTCTTCAACTTATCCTTAAAAATGCAAGTCATAAAACTTGAACAAGAAGAAATCTAGAACAACTACATTTCTACCCAACCTTATCCAAATACAAAGAAAACCATAGTTCACAACTAGTGAACATAATTCACACTGTACAATGATCCAAAAACCCAAAATATGGATATAGTAGCTTCTAGAAACAATGAGAAATACCTCAGATCCTCACTAGCATAGCAACACATTTTAGAGAAAAACCCAGAGCAAACATTGAATTTCAGCAACATTTCTTTATTACATTTTTCTTAATATCCTCGATATATACAACCAATAACCAACATACATGACATCAAATACAACAACAACAAATTGAAATCTAGTTAACTATTTGACATCAATGACAACACCTTCATACTTGTGACATATTGTTCCTATAAAATTTACCTCTCGAGCCCTATATTTTTCTTTGAACAATTCACCACAACTACCAACTTAACAAAAAAATCATCCTTCATCTAAATTTGAAGTGTTAATATAATGAGTTCTTCATTCATCCTAGTGATGATAAAACATATCTTATATTCTTATACTCAAAGTTCCAATCTCGTATATGACTAAGGTCATTCATAGAACCATACCTAAACATTGGGGGTTCATGGTGACCTTACATATATGTCTACTGATGGGAATCAAACATTTCATAGTTCACCCCACAATGTTAGAGGAAATTAATTCTCTCCTCTTGCATGAAATCTCTAATATCACATTTAACCCATGACTATTAATTAAGCATTAGTTAAATATAATATAATAATAATAATAAATTTCATAATAATTTTCCATAAAGCATCGATCCCATATGATACATTAGAAATATTAGTGTACAAAAATGCACTAATACATAAGGGTGATGCATACCATAATCCCAAAATTAGATACATAATGAAAGTCACAAGCATACCTCCATATACATGAGCTGACTAGCTTGTACGCATCACTAGTAGAATAGTTACTAGATTAGACACAAATAAAAATTATAATGGTGACTAGATCATATGTAGATCACAAGTACAATAATGATTATGTCATATTCATATAACATTTGTATTAGTGACTAGCTCCCACATTTATTGTTAATACATAGTCACAAGCTAACATACATCACATATATAGAGTGACGAGCTCAGGAATACATCACAAATACATAATAAAGAGATCCAACATACATAAAAAATTTATGGAAAAGATCTCTAACATAGATCACAAATACACAACAATGATCTCCTACATACATCACAAATACATAGTGATGAGGTCCAATATGCATTACATACATAATGAAAAGCTTACACATCACAATGGTTGGCTAACACATGTCCATAATGCATCCCAAATAGAAAGAATATTGGGGAATTATGCACTAAACCATGGGTCCTATCCTTTCCTATGGTATTTTACACCATTGGAAAAATGAGAAGAGGATATGGTGTATCTCATACTACACCATGGATAAGTATAGAATCCAAAAATTGGGAAGGGGATTCAATGCATCCCATACTACACCACAAGTGCATTTACCATCCCAAGGCTTTCTCCAAGTAGAAAACCTACCATAATCTGATGGATTCTGACTGTAATTTCCTATTGGCCACTGGTGAAATGTCTTTCCACCCAAGAAGTATTTCTTGACATATAAGACCTTGTGACCTTAGTGATATTATAATTATCTTCTTCACAACCCTGGGTAACACTAGCATTATTCAATTTTGTTTGTTTAGTGACAACCAATGAACCCCCCTTGATACAATGGTTAGCCTTGGATTATTTTTACCCACATCAATGGGTCCCTACCCATGCAACCATTACTATGTTATAATAATCATGGTAGCCCATAACAATCTTCACCTATGTGAACCAAGGAAGTGTTGGCTAGTTATTATATGTAGCCTAGACATCAACCATTGGCGCAATTTAATGAGTACTTGTCATTGCTAAAATATCCTAGAGGTTCACACTTAGGTAGGTCATGGATAACATGAAACACAATCACAATCAACAAATATATAGGCCTATACATAGAGAGTTTTAGATATGGAGGTAGTTTTCACAACACATAGAAGTTACATGGAACCTAAAGCATAGAAAAATAGGACTCACCAAAATAAATGAACAAGATGATGAGCCACAATATTTTCCTAGTGGTGTTTCATTTAGTTATGAGGGCCAAAATTCCTAAATAACAATTAGAAATTGATCCTAACTATTATAAAATAAAATAAAGTACATTGATTCAAAATTGATCCAAGATTTTGCCAATAACATTTTGATCCAAAAGTATTCACAAACTCCAAGGGCCTTTAGGAAAGAGCCCTATAGAGGAAAGTTGGCTAGATGAGATCTAGAAATCTAGAGTCCCTTGGAGTACAAATTTTGCAATGTGGTTTTACCTAATGAATATTTCCTTGGACACATCCATGTCCAAAGCTAGTAGATATTTGTGCAAAAATGTTGGATAGGATTATCGAGGACATTAGTGGTGAGAGACTAAACATGACCATTAATTAAGAGGCCATCAAAGGGATGATTTGTATTCCCTTCGACCATTTGGTGGAAATCTTCCCAAGAAGGGATATGGAAAAACTTTGGAATTCAAGGAGAGATAAGCTAGTTTGTTATAGAAATGAGTTAGATCACAAACCTAATGATGAGGAAATCATTTCCCCCTTTTCATATAGTGAATTAAAGTCAAATTTGTAGGTGATATTCTTGATGTTGGCCTTCATATATTGAATGGACCACGATATCAGTGTGTATCCATATCAAATGAGTTTGGCTTTCATGCTAAGAAAAGTCAAGGGAAAACATCAATTTGATTTTTTTGAAGCAATTACAAGTAGAATGCTCCAACAACTAGAGGAATACAACTATTCATATAAATTTAGATATTCCTCATTCCTTGTGCATCTAAATTTGCATCAAAACCCCACATTTTTGGGAAAAATAATTTTCCACTCAACATATGGGATAGATCAAGGTTGGTTAAGCCAGTCTCAGTATGGGCTCATGTATTATCAATCACATGAGATTATTATCATTTTTTGATTATTTTCTAAACCCTATTCTCTAAGACCCATCAAAAAAGTATAGACTCATTATATTTCCACATAGATATCTACTCATTGTAAACAAAGATTTTGGCTTTTGAGGGTCTTTCTAACACTTCTAGGGTTTTTCACCTAAAAGGAGAAATATGGGCCAAAATACAATTTAAATATTCAACACTACTATAAAATGGATGCAATATGCCTAGATAAGATTATCTAAATGAAAAGAACTGATAAAATATATGGATTTGATATGAAAAACCAAAGAAATGCAAAGTGTTTAAAAACATAGTGTTGTATGCAAATAGAACTAAAAACATGTACACACAAGAACAAAAGATGAAATTGAATGAGGTGCACTTGAAGCTTAAAAGATGATGTTGAAATTTTCTAAAATGCTACAAAAATCAGTGTTGAATCCCATTGGGGCTCATTGACTATAGATGGTGAATTAGTCCTATTTTTGGTGAAAACTATCAGAACCGATTTCAAGATGTCAAGAACACAAAACTTTAGAAAAAACTTTTTCCAACCTAGTAGTGGGACTCATTTTCCACAGATGGTAAATTATTCCTCCTGTAGATTTTTGAAAAGTCAAAGTTCAATTGAATGGGCCCTGGTCTGCACTTTTCTTCCTAATAGCTTGTCAAATTTGAATCTCAAAAATTTGATAGGGAAGTGTTCTACAAGATTCAAATAGGGATATTTTGACTTTTATGACTTTAAAACCTTTACAATATCTTTTTTCCACCTTTCTCTTTGAAAAATCTACCTACAAGACCTAAAAACACACATATAAAGAGGGGAAAATGGTTAAGGGTTAGAGTATAGGGGTTTACCTTGGTCAAACCCCAATTTGGTAATTAAACCCTTGATAATGACATGAAATAAAGAGGGAATGACAACAAATAACATAAAATGTCATAAACTCACTAAACCCTTGATTTTGATGTCTGGAGATATGCTGCTTCAAGAAGCTTGAATGGTTGATTGGATGATGAAAATGCTATAATGCTACAATGAAAGCATGAACATTTGAATGAATAAATGAATGGATGAATTATGTTGTTGATGATGATTGGGGATTAAAATGAATAGAAAATCATATATTTATAAATAATTATGCCCTCATTTCCCAAAAATACATCATAGACTAACCTTAGTTCTTAAGGAATGAAAACCTGCTAGTAATTTGCATTTATTTTGATTTATGTTCCAAGAGGGACTCATTCGCCCCTGGTGGTAGATAGGTCCCACTCAAGGTGTGTGAATGGGTGTCAAAAATTAAATTGTCATAAATGATGCTTTTCAGGCTTGTATTCAAAAATATACTTAAGTAAGGTCCGTAAGTGCATAAAGTGGCCAAATAAAGCATAAGAAAGGTGTATTTATTGATGAAAAGTCTAGAAAAGAATGAAAGTTTGTTTCAAGACTTTACAACACTTTAAAATAAGACTTGGTAAGTTATAAAAAGGGGGTATATAAGTGAATTATAATAAGAAGAGTCTAGAAAAGTGTGAAAATGTGTACAACACTTCACAACACCTTTAGAAGACATCATAAAGTCTTAATGATTCATAAAAAATCAAGACCTAATGTGAATGTGTGGGCTAGATTGCAACATTAAATCAAGGTGGAATCAAGCCAAATAAACACAAAGAGGGACAAAACAAGAAAAAGTAGAAGGGTTAATTTTTCCATGTCCATAGTTAGCCCCCACTTTCACGAGAGGATGAACTTGCTTCAAACTCACACTAAAGTAGTTGAGTATGCAATCAAGCGGGGTGAGAATGTACTAATGCTTAGTGAGATGAGACAACAATAATAAAGAGGGTTGATCAATCCCCCAAGATCAAGATCCCATGGAATAAAACAAAAGCACAAAGGAACACACATAAAAACGATGAAAAAGAATGAAAGTGAGAAGAGAAAGTCAGATCAAGCTTCAATCATTTGTCTAGCTCGTTGTGGATTAGATCTAGGATGTTTGTTTGGAAATAAAATGCATAATCACTCTAGGGAGACAAAAATCATGGTTTTTCACCAGGCGAGAAGGCCTAAAAGGTGAGAAACATACACTCATAGCTGGTATGTACTCACAAACACATAGGTGGCTATGGGGAAAATTCATGCATTGGAATGGGCTTCCTGCTCAACCATACTAAAGTTATACCTCATGATAAATTTAATAAGGAACCATAAAGGACAATGTCATTTCATGCTTCATGAAACAAGAAAAGCTTTGTATGCTTAGAACTCATGAACAAATGGGATGGAAACATAGGCATGCAAGGTGTGTTATGCAAGGTGGCCTTGTAAATGCAAAATGTAACATGAAAATTATGTTCAAAGGAGTCTTGCTTAGTTCATGTGAGGTCTTAGCTTAGGGAACATTGTTTCTAATGTATCTAAGAGAGGACAAATCAAATAATAGAATATTTGCAACTTAGGGGATGTAGTGCATCACATCAGACCACTAAGAGGAATGTAATATGCTAAGATAGATCATGCTCATCAAGCACACTATATCCAATGTCATCCACAAAGTGACACACATCGTATGGAACAAGAAGGTTGCAATAAGAACCAAAAATAAAAATGAATAACGAATAATGCCAATTTATGCCCCCACTTTAAAGGAGTTACTAAACACCATTCTGTGAGAAATTACATTAAAGTATCCAATAAAAAATACAAAAATAAACAAGACATGGGAGCCAACTTGGAAAGCCCCTATTCTAAGTCATACATTTTTGAGTAAGGTTGTGTCATGCAAATGAAAAACCTTGGAACAAAATAAATAAGGGTTTCCCCCAAAAAGGAACACACCAAACATATAAGGGATCTATGGATTTGGGGTTAGTTTGTTCGTTGCTACAATATTTTCATTAAAGAGCTTGGAACTATCATCATTCTTAAAATACACATAGAACTAGAAGAATGACACAAAGAGAGAAAACAAAAGAAAAATAAAATCCATTTTGGGTCAACATGAAAGAGACATAAGATGTCTCAACACTTTGAATCATCCCCAAATGGATAAAACAAAAAAATCAAATTGAAAATGAAAAATATTTTAGGTAAACATGAAAGATACATTGTAGCCTCAATGCCTTATGTCATCACCAAAAGGAAAATTAAAAAATAAAATTAAAAAAGAAGATTAAAAATGACCTTTTGGGTCAACATGGAAGAGACATAGGGAATCTAAATTCTTTGTTTCATCCCCAAAAGTAAAACATAAAAGAAAAAAAGAAAAATAAAAAAGACCTATTGGGTCAACATGGAAGAAACATAGGGCATATCAATGCTTTGCATCATCCACAAAAGGAAAAAAAAAAGTGAAAAATAAAAAGAAAAATCAATGTACAACATATAAAAGAATGAAGGTACAAATAGAGGAATTGCAAAAAGAGAGAGAGAACATCAAACATAATGTCACTGGGGAAAAAAATACACACATGAAAACACAAAATAAAAAACAAAATAACTATCATGGACAATTCAAATCAACCATGAAGCAAGTCATCTACCTCCTAGTCATGTTTATGATGTGTCAAGGGTGGGAAACTAGTGAAAGCTTGAGACAAGTGCAGGTGCTAAACTAGGGGAAGTACCAGGTTCTACACCTATTGTAGTAATTTTGTCATTTAAGCTCATGGAAGAGGAAAATAATGTATTCAAATCATTATGCACCTCTTTTTCTATTTTAGTGATCTCATCATCATCATCCAGATCAATCATGACAAGAGGACAGATAGTAATGTATAATGGAGGGTGTATCAAGAGTTGTGGTTGTTGTATTGGATCATTTTGTTGTGATTGGGGAAGAGGGTCATTAAGTATTACTTCTATCAAGTGTGTAGTTTGATTTTCTTTGTTTTCTTCATTTTGTAACTGACGAGCAAGGTGACAGTGTTGATACCTATAGTCCCTAGCAACTGAGTTTCTTTTAATTATATCTTGAATTTGTGTGGGTGTAAGAGTATGTTGATCCACCATAGGCTCCTTTTCTTCCATAAGGGGAGGAATAGAAGGAACCATAGGAGGTGGGTCAATCACTTTCTCTTTTACTTTATAATTTTTTTTTATGTTAGGGGGCATGATGGGGTTGGTTTCATTATCTCTTGGGGGTTTGGATGTTGAAGGTGAAGTATTGATTATTGATTGATCTTGAGTTACTAGTTCAGGTTCAGGTGGAAGCATTGTCTCATCTAGGATGGGAGTGTCAGAAGTGGATGGGGATATTTTTCAAAGAGACAATTCCTCTATGTTTTTGCCTTTGAATTTTTGATAGGAAATGAAAAAGAAGTTTTTGTGAGTTGTGATGGGTTCCATGGGCTCAAGCCAAAAGGTTTATAAGGAGAAATTTCCTTTAGAAGAAAAAGGGTTAATGCCACTATGGTGAATAGTGAATGTCATTGTCATGCAGAAACTTTAGACATTTGTGTATGATTGAAGGGACAACTATCATTGAGTGAAGCCATGGATGGCCTAGCCATAGACAAAACTGATATGACTATGGGATGATGGAGAATATTGCATCCACTGTCTTAGGTCCTAATGGTAATGGAAGGACAATCGATCCTATTGTAAGGCAAGAAAAACCATTGTATGTTTTGATCCATGCTCTCGGTTTGTCATAATCATCTTGATAAATATCACGTAATACCAAAAATTCCTCAGTAATCACATTCTCTCTATAGGAAAGATCAATCAATATCCCATTAGTAAGCTTAAATCATAAATATTCCTAGTATGTAAAGAGGACTAGGAAGATTCAAAAGGATATCCTTAGATGAGAAATTAATATCAAGAGATTTCTTAGGTTGGCCCTTACAAGGGATAATGTCTATTGCACTTACCATTTCATTTATAGGATTAAATGTAGTGGTACATGTGGAATAGGATCAGAATGTTCAATAGTTGTATGAACATTCATCACATCATTGTTTTGAGTTTCACGAACTTTGATGAAGAACACATTATGCTTAGGCATTGGACTGGTAAAAATTTGGAAATTTTGATTTGGTGGGGCAATAGACTTATTGAATTTAACATTAACATTTGAAATGAATAGACAGCCAAAATCAATGAGGTCTTGCATGAGGTGCTCAAGATGCTTACACTATTTTGTGTCATGTACATTTTTTCTATGATAATGGCAATAAGCATTGGGTTGAAAGGTTGGAGGAAAATGATTAGTAGGATCCAGTGGTTTAACAATACTTAAAGTAATCATCTATTTCTATAATACTTGGTACATTGTGTTATGATGAGTATCGAGTAAAGGTGTAAACTGGCTTTTTTGATCTCCAGAACTATAAGGTATCATAGATTTAACAACTATTACTTGGTTGTTGAAGGGTTGAGGTGGTTATTGAGGAGGGGGGTTGAATTGTAAAAATCCTTTGTTTGGCTTTCTGAAGGGTTGTGAATTGTTTGGGTTGACATATAGATTTTTTAAGTTCAACTAGTACCGGACTTAGCATCATGACTACTAACCAAATTGTGATAGTCACAAAGGGTTGTATATGAATTCATGAAAGAGGGAAATTTGATCATGATCAATTTATCTTGCTTTTGAATTTTTAAATTTTCAATGAGCATATTTTGGGGATGTCACGAATCAAGAACCTTGACATTGATTTAGGAATAGAGTGATTGATAAGGGGATCTATGAAATCAATTACTTTTTCATCCATATTTTGTTTACATCTCATTAGATCAGCCAATGTCTGTTTGGGAGTCATGTGCACTTGAAAATGATTTATAAATTCATCAATTATTTCATTGAATGAATGAATTGAATTGTTTGGTAAGGATGAAAACCACTCCAAGGTAGTGTCCTTTAAGGTCCTAGGAAATAGTTTGGCCAACAATTTATCATCAAGAAAAAAAGTCATTACATAAGGTTGTGTAAGCATTAACATGATTAGTAGGATCATCCTTCCCTGTGTACTTCTCAAATCTAGTTATCTCAATTCCTCATGGCATTCATGTTCTTAATATTTCCAAAGATGATGGGTTGCTACAGACATAATAGGTGGGTGGGGAATTTTGACTTTTACTTGTGGTGGATATTTGTTGTTGCATAGAGGAAATAGTATGGAAGAGTTATGTGATGAGAGGATCATGATAGGTGGTAAGAGGTGGAAGAGAGAATGGTGATGGAGTGTATGTAGTAGTAGGACAAGTGAAGGGAACATTGATAGGTGGGAAGGTGGTGGAGGATAGAACATTCGATGCCATTGAGGAACTAGGAGTGCTAGTAGGAATATTGAAGGAAGAAGTGACATTACTAACAAATTGGATGATTGTTGTAGCTTGGGGAATGGTGTAGGTAGGTATGGATGATATGGTTGAAGGGGAGGAATGTGAGGTCCTCTGTGGCCAACCACAATATTTGTTGGTTGAGATGTTTAATAGAGGTGGAAGGAATACATTTATGATATATCTTAATATTTTTTTTCATAATGTCTAAGCCTTTGTTACATTCAAGCAAACGATGGATGTTGTCTATTGCAGGAATTATTTTCATTGAAATATTTTCAAGACACATATTTTCTTGCAGATGTGGTAATCCTCATGAATGTTAATTATTTTATCTTGCAAAATGTGATTTTTTTGTGTGTCAAATTGCATGTTATTGGAAGGTTAAGCATTGCTAAAGGTAGGGTCCATTCCTAATGCACTATTGTCAATACTAGGAGTAGTAGCTCAGGACAACCCAATGTCCATAATGAGTTTGTTATCATGAGAGGACATGAGTCATGAACTTCTTCTCACTAAATTATTATCAATAGGGAATCAAATGCTCATACAAGGGCTACTAAAGGCAAGGTGGATGCAAATGAAATGAAAACTAGGAGCAATAAAATACTAATAATAGAAATTATGGAAACTATAACAAAGATGTAATAACAAAATACAAAAATACAAAAAAATGTGTTGAAAGTGCCAGAAATTACAGTGCAAAATCTGCAACTAGACTAATTCACCCACGGTGGTGAATGAGTACAAGGATGAAATTTGTTTGAATTTTTTTAGAAAATTTAAGATGATTTGATTTCTTTTCAGATTTTCCAATGTAAAATATGATGAAGATACATAATTTTAATTTTTTAAGTGATTGGAAAGGAAAAAATGAAAGCTATATGATCTTTTCATTAATGCAAATTAGAAAACCCTAGGATGCAAAACAATGCAAAACCTAATGCAATATTGATGCAAGCTAGCCATAGGATGTAAATGCAATTGAAATTAGAAGTGAAAATGTTCTTCATGTTAGGTTCACCAAAATGTAAACAAATATTTTGGCTTCCAAGGGTCTTTCTAACACTTATAGGTTTTTTCACCTAAAAGGAAAAAGATGGGCCAAAATACAATGTAAACATTCAAGATTAATGTAAAATGGATTGAATATTTCTAGATCAGATGATTTAAATTCAAAGGATTGATAAAATAGATGGATTTGATATGCAAATCCTAAGAAATGAAAATTGTTTGAAAACATAGCATTGTATGCAAATAGAACTAAAAACATGAACAAACAAGAACAAAACTTGATGAAATTGAATGAGGTGCACCTAGAGCTTGAAATATGATGTTGGAAGGTTGTAAAATGTAGTAGAGATCTATGTCGAAGACCACTAGGACTCATTCACCATAGATGGTGAATTAGTCCTATTTTTGGTGAAAATTATTAGAATAGGTTTCAAAATGTCGAGAACACAACTTTAGAAAAAAAATTCCATCCTTGAAGTGGGACTCATTTCCCACAAATGGTGAATTAGTCCATCTATATATTTCTGAAAAGTCAAAGGTCAATTTTGTGGGTCCTAGTCTTCACTTTTCTGCCTAACAACTTGTTGGATCTAAATCTAGAAAATATAATAGCAAAGTATTCTCCAAGATTGAAATAGGGTTATGTTGACTTTGATAACTTTTATGAATTTACATCTTTTTCAACACCTGTCTCTTTGAAAAATATTCCTACAAGACCTGAAAACACACATGTGAAGAGGGGTGTAAAGGGTTAAGGGTTAGAGTATAGGGGTTTTCCTTGGTCAAACCCAAATTTGGTAATAAAACCCTTGATAATGAAATGAAATAAAGAGGGAATGTTGAAAAAATAACATGGAATGCCATAAACTGACCAAACCCTTGATGTTGAAGTTTGAATATATGCTGCTCCAAGATGCTTGAATGCTTGATTAAATGATGAAAATGCTATAATCCTATGATGAATGCATGAACACTTGATGAATTAGTGAATGGATGAATTATGTTGATGATGATGACTAGGGGTTAAAATTAATAGAATTTATCATATATTTATACATAATTATTCCCTAATTTCCTAAAAATATAACATCACAGGTTGACCTTAGCTCTTAAGGAATGAAAACCCACCAGAAATTTGAATTTATTTTTATTTTTGTGCCAAGAGGGACTCATTCACCCCTAGTGGTGAATGGTTCCCACTCAAGGCATGTGAATAGGTGTTGGAAATTAAGTTTTCTTAAAAGATTTTTGTCGAGTTTGTATTAAAAATATACTTAATTAAGGGCTGTAAGTAAATAAAGCGGCCAAATAAAGCATTAGAAAGGTTTATTTGTTAATGAAAAGTCTAGAAAAGCATGAAATTTTGTTACAATACTTTACAACACTTTAAAATAAGACTTTGTAAGTGATAAAAAGGGGATATGTAGGTGAATTATAATAATAAGAGTCTAGAAAAGTGTGAAAATGTGTCACAACACTTCACAAAACATTTAAAAGACATCATAAAGTATTAATGATTAATAAAGATTCAAGACCTAATGTGAATGTGTGGGCCACATTGCAACATTAAATCAAGGTGGAATCAAGCCAATAAGAAAAAGTAGAACGGTTACTCTTTCTGTGTCCACACTTGTAATAAGAGAACATAAGCCTCCATTTGAATTTTTTTGTGGCCCTAGTTTTAATTTCATTAGATTGCATGGGTGTATGGGAGAGCCCTTTATACTACCAAGATGTGTAACTAGTAGGGTACTTGTTCCAGAAGTATACCAACTATAATTGAAATTTTTTGATAATGCTTATGGCACCATGAAGAAGAAGTTAATTATTTATCTAATTTGTCTCACCATTTCTAATAGAAAGGTAACTCTCATAAAAAGTTAATTATTTATGGCACCATGAAGAAGAAGTTAATTATTTATCTACGACATATGGAAATATAATCTAAAGGGTTTTGTGTCATTCAAACATGAGCTATGACTATACTCAAAAGTGAAATGGAACCTAGTTGAAGATTCAAAGGATAACTATGTTGACTTGGCCTTCATACCATTTGTTCAACCCTCATGGCTTACATTCTATCAAATCTTGACAAAGTTTAAGCCAAACCTTCCAATGAACAAAACTTTCAAGAACCAGTTAAAGAAAGAGGGTTGGTTCAAGAGGAAAATGACCAATTTCTAGAGGTATTATCAATAAATAAAAGAATTAAACTTTACCTTGCATGGTATGATTAAATTCAAGGAAACCTTTGTAGATATTTATGATGAAGATATTGAGTTATATTTTAGCTAGAAATCTGATCAAGATTCCTATCCAGATTCAGGTAGAGCTTTAGACCAATATTTTGATCAATCTTTTGAATCACCACCTAAGACATCTGAAACCAAGAAAGGAAAAGGCAAAGGAGCACCACAAAGAAGGGAGCTAGAACCCTCCTAATCTACCAACATGCCCATGAAGGCAAGGAGAAACCCCTGACCTATAAGGAAAGATTTGAAAGGTTGAGGAACTTAGGGTTCATCAGAATTAGTAGTGGAAGGATCCATGTAAATAAGAGAGCCCTCTATGAAGAGGAGAAGAATCCAAGAATTACATGAGTTGAAACCTTAGGAGAGGGGGGAGGAGGAAGTGACTAGCATTTCACTAGCATCCATAGCTCTTAAAGTTCAACCTTCTGTCTTACTATTCTTTCCTACACTACCTCATTGGTGTTGGCCTACCTTTTCTAAACACACACCCCACCTTGGTCTATAGTTTATCCCCTTTAGAAATCCCACCCATTTAGTTTTCATCCTCCACTAAAGTGAAAATCAACATTTTAATCATTATGTTTCAAGCCCATGTATTGACCTCATAACAACCTATGTTGTAAATTTCATCACCATTGCCCACTTCCAAGCATATTCCCCCATTCTCACCCTCTACTCCCTTTACCTAAATGAGAACTCCACACTCCATACTATATTTGTGTAGGATTCCACCTTTTTCACCAATATCCTTTTCGTTAATCTCTTCCCAAAGCGAGGAAGTAAAAAATACATAGTGCACCACCCTTTATGGTCTCCCTGTCAAAGTCCCTATTACTATGTAAAGTATCAAGTCTCCTAGAATCTCTAGACTCAGGTGGAATTTCCTAAGCAGGCTCATAGGGAAAGAAAGAAAAACAAATGAGTGAAAGCTATAGTACCTCTAACAACCCAGAAGTTTGAAATGTATTTTAATGAAAAACTAAGGTCCTTGATGATTTTTTCCATGAAGCCACTAGTTTCCAAGCTAGAAGGAGAAATGCGATATGAAGATTATGAGATCCAAAACATATGTTTAAATCTAAGTGAATCACTTTGTTGTGACAAGATAGGTCTCACCAAGGCCACATAGAACGTAGTATATACTGACTACATGAGGTTGGAGAAAAAATTCAAAAAGTGGGAGGCTAAGCTAGTGAATATAAAAGCCACATCGATAGGAACCAAGTAGATATCAAGGAAAAATACATGGAGATTTCTTGCTTAAAGAAAATACAAGATCAATGAAGTGAAGTGGTTGTGTTTCTTGAGGCCATTCAAATAGATAAGGATTGACTCCATTCTAGGTTAGGAGGGTTTACACAATAGCTCTAAATCAAGTGCAAGGTGGGGGAAGAGTTAAAGAATTAGATACAAGAGATTACAAAAGAGTGGTAGTGAAAGTAGAAAGAGTTTGAGTACATATTAGGCTGATAGACTCATAAATATGAAGAATTACAAAAGTAGTTGGAGGTTATGTACCAAAAATGGTCTAAAGCTATGGACCAAACAAAGAAACTACTTGAGAAATTTTAAAAGGAAATAAATGTGATGTATAGAGACATTTGGCTAGCACCCAATCCTAGGTCACAAAGGAATGAGCCTCCAAAGAAATAGTTAAGAGTTAGTTTCAAAAGAAGCTAGGAGAGATATAGAGGATACAAGAATTGTCTACTATTTTGAGCCTCCAAGAACAAAGTCAAAGGGATCTCTACCATTGGGAAGTAAAATTCTAAGAGAAACTCCGAAGGGCCCAAATGGAGATTGATATGAAGAAGCGGGAGAAGCAAAATGTTGAAACTAGCCTACAAACCAGTATTGAGGAAGGCAAGTGTTTTCATTTCAAGCTTTTAGCTTCCCTTAAATTAGTTGATCAATTAAGGGAGGATATGAAGACAAAGGAGTCACAATTTCACCAAGAGCTAGGCATGGTAGGAGAAGCAATTTTCTTCCTATTGGGAAAAAATAAAAGTTTCCACAACATCCTTGAAGCCAACCTTGAGATTCATGGTGAACACATAAAATCTTAATGTAATGGTTAGTTCGATGGTTGACTAAATTTAACATATAGTTACCCCTTGCTTAATTGAGTCAAAAAATTTAATATCCAACCTCTACAAAGCTTCTGAAGAGAGTCTAGTGAATGAGGGGATCTAAGATCGAGGAGTGGCTACAATAAAGGAAAATGAATTCATTGCCTATAACCAGGCTACTTAGAAAAACAAAATCTATCAAATTAAGTTGACTGACTAGATCAAAAGAATGAGTAGAGATTTAAAGGGTATAATCTAGTTAGGATTACCTTCTCCCTTTTGTCTTGAAAGAGAAATATTAATGAAGTAGTAGATAAAAAGAGCATAAGAGGGAAAATAGAAATATCAGATGACACTCTAGAAGTTGATCCCATTGCCTAGTATAGAAGAAATTGAAGAGATGCTCCATCCCCTAGCTTGAATCTATTTTCATATCAAGGTTGCATAGGAAAAATTGGAAGAGTCTCCTTTAAGGAGATATTTGATGTAGACCAGGATTTTGAAATGCTACATGCATTGGCTCTACCATCAAATGGAGATTGGGAATATCTACATATAACATTCTTCAAACATTGAGGATCAAGCATCTCCTTTTTTATCTCTATTTCTATTATTTGTTTCTACTAGGTTCATGCATTTGTAGGAAAAGCCCCCTTGTGAGTCACTAGAAACTATGGATTTTTTTTGCTAAGTATGCTAGTTTCTCTTTCTTCTTGTTCTTTTGGCCTCAAGGATTTTCTATCATTTTTTTGTTTTTTTTTCCCACCACATGTATTGGCACATATTTCTAAGGTTGAAAGGTCCCCTTTTGTAAAAAAGGCATAAAGGTGCCATGTAGTGGCTGCACAATCTTTTTTGAATATCGATACAATTGGGTGTAGGTTTAGACATGTGACTGCCTTGTGCAGTTTTTCCACAAGTTGCTCAAACAAAGTTTGAAGAATACCTACCATCCTTCCATGTTGCTCAGTCTTTTTTGGGCTGGTTTATTAACCATCAAAGACCATTTTTTTCTTTCAGACATTGTTGAGTCTTGATTTTTTCTTTCCCTCAAGTTCTCAAAGGCTAGTATTCATTTTATGATGCTATTATAGCCTATGATTGATTGAATATGATTTTATCAAGCTTTTACAACTTTGTATCTTCCATTGATGGGGAAATATTCATGTAACCTCCTATGTTATTGAGCTCATCGAGTTGTTGCACCTATTTCCATTATTGAAGCAACTTGATTTTTATTACATGGGATTCCCATGATTTCATTTGATCTTTGATTAGATTTTGAGGTGGTATTTTGTTGCCATCTATTGGGTTTTTCCTTTTGGTGGTGGAGAGCACTCTATTATTGTATGCTTCCCTTGTCCAATAAAAGGGAATTTTGTGTGCCTCTCCAAGGGGGATTGTTGGAGACTACTTACAGGTTTGTATTACCTATAGAAACTTTTGTAAAAATTATTCATGACAACTATCCTAATGGTGATATGATCTTAGAATTTTATGTTATCTTTTAGCTTAAGAAATAGAAGAAATAAATTTATTATACTATTCCACAATGGCATTTCTTATCATTTTATTCTCTATTTTCTTATGTTCTTTCTTTGTTCAATATTCTCTCTCTAGATATGATCTCGATAACTAGTTCTTAATCCTAGCTTTTATGTCTTCTAACTCCAAATATGAAATGAGTTGAGTCATGTCTAGGAAATCTTTCACTTCCTATTAATATTACTTTATATTTCATACTATGCTATTAGGGTACAATATTGGTGTAAGGATTTGAAGCATTCTATTAGATCTAAAAATCTATTTTATACTAAATGTTAGAGAGTACTTCTAAAGGGAAGATCTGAATACTCCCTTTCTTCTCATATGAGCCTTAGTGGTTTGTTTTCCTCTTTCAACAATGAAGGGGCTATTCTAATATAATTTTTACAACATAGAACATGTTAGTGTTTGAAATGTTATAAAATATTTTGGTGCATCACCTTAGATAAGTTTATTTCTACATTTCTTTTTCTCTTTTCCCCAACAAAAGAGAAGAGCCAAATTATTTAAAAACCCTAGAGGTTATTCAGTGAAGCAAAAAAAGGTCCCCAAGTCACTAAATTTCCCATAAGATTGTTCAGAGAAGCACAAGCTTTCATGATCAATAGATAACATCCTTCGTAGGTTATTTTGGCAAGGTAGGATTAGATGATGTATAAGATTTTGAATTATATTGTAAATTATTTTTTGAAGGGTGTGCTAAGGTTCTTGTCCTAGAATGTTTATTCCCTTCCTAAGGTTATGATAAAAATGACTAATAGATATTCAATTTAGATCTAAGGGATAGATTTCACTAGCATGTTTTTCATACAAACGATGTTGATCTAGATAAGATTGCTAATGGGTTGTTGATTAAATTGTAGAAAATTATTACATATAAGGATTATATATATGGTTTGTTATGAATTAGCCAAGGAATAGATACTCTCATCTTTAAAATAATTTATCATCATTATATTTGTATACACATAAAAATGGTCATGTCTGTAATCCTGGCAATTAATTAAATATTTATTATTTAATTATTTCTTCTAAGGTCCTCTACATATGATTAAATTTAATTAATTTAATTATATTGTTCATTCATCTTATTCTTCTTCCATAATTAAATAAATTTATTTTATTTAATTATTTTCACATGTCCACTTAATTAATTAAATAAATACATTCTATTTATTTAAATTAATTATCACTGTTGAATTTAAATTAAATCTTTTGATTTAATTAAGTTTAAATATTTCCCTTTCTTCTATTTTAATTCTTCTTCTAATTAATTAAATGTTTCATTTAATTAATTTCATAAAAGTGATTTAATTAAATAAAATCTTATTTAATTAAAAATATCTTATGATTTCTTTCTAAATCCAAAATTAGGTATTTTAACCTAATTGTGCAATCTTCTCATATCATAATTAAATATTTTATTTAATTATGAGATATTCTGCTTTTTTCAATAAAATCCTAATTAAAGCTCTTTTCTCACCACAAGTTTTCTTCTGCTTTTAAAAGCTTAATTAAATATTTAATTTAATTAAGAAAAGTTGAATGTCCTCCATAAATAAATAATTGATTGTTTTAATTAATTATTTATCAGCTTTTAATCTTTCTTTTATTCTTATCTTCCCTTCTTGTTCCTCTTTCATAATAAAATAGAAAACTCTGATTTTAGGGTTCTTCTACCCTTTCCTTCAGTTTCATCTTTCTTCAACCGTTCGATCTGCCCGGAATTATCACAACCGTTAATCATGACATCTAATCAAAATCATTTGAAAAATCTATAAATGCCTGTGTGAATCCAAGCATTGGTAATAGGAAATTAAGTAGAGTTCATGCACTTAGTTTACTCAATCATTGTAATTTCAAGATTATCACCATCATCATAGCTTAATCTTGCATATCATATCAAAATCTCATTCTTTAGGAAGACAGTTTGTTGAGCCTAGCCATACAATCTGAGAACACAAGGCTGGAATCTACAAAAACACTAAAGATAGAGGACAATAGGACGACAATGGAAGCAGAATAGAGTTTGCATTTATTTATTCCTTTTATATTCTATTTTATTAAATGTCTTATTGGTGTGTTTGAATATTTCATTTCAATTCATTTATGCACTTATTTTTCATACACCACATTAAATGGCGCCCACCATGGGGCCTATGCCCCTATTTTAGACTTCTTTCTTGTAGGTTTTTCTTGCAGGTTGGCTCACAGGTTTTTTGGCATTCCGCGGCGCATCGGGAAGATTTGGAAAATTTTATTTTTGTAGGTATTTTGGCGCATTTGAAGACTATTTCGGCGCATCTAGGCATTTCTGCGACGCATCCAGGAAACAGAATAGCGCATCTGTCACTTTCCGCAGTGCATACAGGCATTTAGTTAGCGCATCTAGGAAATAAGTTAGCGCATCTTTATATGTTTCAGAAAATCTATTTTTTTTTTTTTTGCATTTAGAATAGCGCATCTAGGTTCTGTTTTTGCACATCTGAGTAACAGAGCAGCGCATTTCTATTCTGTTTTAGCACATTTAGGTAACAAAGTTGCGCATCTGATCCCTGTTTCTACGCATCCGGGGGACAGAGCTTCACATCTGAATTGTAACCGAAATTCTGAGTCTGACGCCTTCTACAAATAGAATTTCTTTCATTTCTTTTTGCTGGGTTTAAAATGAATCAATCTAGGGTAGCCACTACACCTTTATCATGTAGTTAAAATGAACCCCATGTCTGTTGTGAAGCAAAATCTTCACTTAGAGTAAATCACTTTTGATTTTGGGTGCACATAAAATGAACTTGTTTACTCTTATTGACTATGCTTGAAAGTGGTAGGTGATTATGCTCTCACCCTGTGCAAACTAGGTGATCAGAAAACTAGACCCACTTTTCCCTGTGTAACCCTGACTCAATAATTTAAGTATCCTCTCCCCTTGAGCACTTGTCCGATCCTGGGTGCAAGAGAAACAGTTATTGACTCTAGAAATTGGGCCTGCCTTAAGGGAAAAAGTACTCACCTTAAGGGACGACTCAAACCGGCGACAGAGCTAAGGCCAAGCTACCCCCGACCAGTATATAAATGTAAATCTTAAGGGAAAACCTAAGGTTGCTTGTGTGGATGTGTCATACGGACGGAGTTGTACTCCCTTAAACCCTGTTGAGCTTAACCTCTTCAGGCTAGAGTGCCACCTTAATGGTGATTAATCTCTTGCCCCATGTATGGCCACTCGAACAGGGGTCCCGAACTAAAAACCATTATTTAGAAAGCCAAAAACCTTCTATTTGCTAGTCCAACACCGGTCGGTGTGAAGCCTTCCACACTTTCGCAGTCAATAGTAGAGGTGATCAGCTCACCATGGGAGTTTCATGGGGGTTGGAAGCTTGGTTGGCCTGAGAAGAGAGTGCACTGTAAGGGGGAGCCCGTGCAGCCAAGCTTCTGGATTCACACGCTACTGATATGCGGTTGGGGAAACCCACGTGGAGTCTAGCGGATATTGTCCTGGCCTAACCTAGGTTGTGCTTGTCTTATTTTGTGTTTGGTTACAAATCAACTTAAATCAAACTATTTGTTGTGCTTTCAAAACATTAATTCAGATAAAGGATCATCCAAGAACAAACATGACAAATTTCAGCTGAAAACTGGTCAAAACTATCCTTAGACAAACTGTTTTAGCGCATCTAGAGAAAACTGTAGTGCATTTCAAATCTATTCTGGCGCATCTGTGTTCTATTTCAGCACACTTAAGGTATTCTACTGTGCATCTGTGCTTTGTTTCTGCGCATTTGAGCTATTCTGTAGTGCATTTGACTCTTTCTCCAGTGCATTTACCATTTTCTGTAGCGCATTTAGGAAATAGAATAGCGCTTTTAGGTTTCTGTCACAGACCCAAATCTCTGAGATTTTACTCCCATGTTGAGAAAGTGGAAATCAACCAAGTTCACTAAGAAATCAGTTTTTAATAGGATCAAGAAGCCCAAAATAAATTTAAGTTACAAAAAGACTTTAGATCGCAGGGAATTTCTGTATAAGAGTCAAGACGTCTTGCTCCATTATCGCACATTTCTCCATACATACCAAGACTACATTAGGGGATTCACCGACGATTATGCTGTAGAACCTTTGGCTACCCAAGCTTATTATCAAAGATTAGCATTGTCTCAACGTCACAATCTTAATCAACCTCTTGAGTTTGAGAATATACCACAACCTTCAATTGAATATTCAACGCGTCCTAATCAAATCCTTCAGTAACCTTTGATCATATCCAAGGATTTCTTCCATATGCCTGTTTTTACAAGATCTCAACACAACAAGCTAGGAGATACATCTCAACAAGAAACTTCCACACACAACATTCAAGAGGAAGGTGAACGTGATAGTCCTCTTTTTAGTGTGAGTCGCAATCCCCTTTTTAGTGACAACAATATGGCTGATAGAGGGGAAGATTTGTTGCTTCAGAACACAAACAAGAACAAAACTCCCGTAGATAGTGATGATGAGCAAGAGGAAGAACTTCAACTTAAAGAGGCGGAACAGAATCCCAAGTTTCTTAAAATCCTTGAACAGATTATACAACATGAAAAAGAGAAGTATTTTCTTTTCTTAGCAGATCAAGGAGCTAAATTTCCTAAAGACTTTGATACTGAGAAATTAAAAGCCATAGAAGAAGAGCCATCCCTATCTAAATTCGCCTCCTTCGTAAAAGAGTTTAGAGAAATGTAGGGAGAACTCAGAGAGTTACGAGGAGGAACCGCAACCAAGAAATACACTTTGGATGATATATGTCCTTATCCTTTTGATAGAAGTCTCAACATGATTCCATTTCCTAAACACTGTGAGATCCCCAAATTTGATCGGTATAATGGAAAATCAGACCCAGTTGACCATGTTAGAGACTTTCAAAACATGACATTGGAATTTTCCCACGAAGATACATATTTATTGCGATTATTTCCTTGAAGCCTTGGAGTCAACTCTATGGAATGGTTATCTAAGATTACACCTCCTATTCGAACATTTGAGAAATTGATAAATTTGTTCATAACACAATACTCCTACAACGTTCAACACCAGATCACCATGATTGATCTTTGCAAAGTTACACAAAAACCTGGGGAATCTTTCACTACCTTTCTTCAAAGATGGAGGAGAATGTTCGCTAGGTACCCCTGTCATGTCCCTGAAAAGGAGAAAATGGTTACTTTCATCAATAACCTCAATTCAGAAATGAGCTATCGTCTAAATCTACACTGTCCACCTTCCTTTGAGAAATTTATTGAGGATGCCATCACCATCGAAAGTGCTTTGGTCAAAAGAGGGACAATAAAACTTGATAGGGACAACCTAGCTCATCTAACCATTACAACAATCAAGAGAAGTCAAAATTTTGGACCCACAACAAGAACATTGTAAATGATGGTGTTGTCGATGCAAATCATATCACGACTAGGCCATTTGTTCTGAGCACCCCAAACACTACTCGTAATAACATTGTCAATTCAATCGCGAATCTAGGAAACAATCATCCCCCTCCAACGAACAACAATCAGGGGATGACCAACAACCAAAACTACCAGGGAAACAACGATAACAACACTCTAGGGAATACCTCCAACACAAACCCACAACGTTTTCCATTCTTCTCCAATAGAAGAACTTTCACACCACTAGGACAATCCTTGGAATTAGCTTTCAAAGAGGTTATGGAAAAAAATGTCCTTACGTTACCACCGCAATGCAATTATGAACCTAGTATAAAACCTCCATCATGGAATGAGGCTTATTTTTGTGACTATCATAGGTGCAGAGGTCATCGTACAAACCAATGTCAAGCTTTGAAACATACTATTCAAGATCTCATTGACAAGGGCATTATCACAGTAGAAGCACAACAGAAATCCAATGAAGATCACCAAGCATTTCGCAACCCTCTACCAAATTATCAAAAGGGAGAGTCTTCTGATAAAAATGTGAATCAAATTGATGACAATGTAATTCGTCACCTCTATACAGACAATGAGCAAGTCAACGTTATAAAAATCAAGGAAAATATGGATAATGGACAAGTGAATGTCACAACGAGAGCCCAAGCTAAAGTTATCTTAAAGGGTACCTCTTCAAAATCCACTGAGACTTTCCCTCAACATCAATATGACTTAGTCAACCAACTTCGAAAAACTCCGGCTCAAATCTCCATTTTAGAACTCCTAAAAATTTCCCCCGCACACAAGGAAATTTTAGACAAAGCCCTTTTTGAGACAACTGTATCCACAGATTTGGATGTGGACTGATTTCAAGCCATGATAGGACATTTGTCCTCACCCACATGCCTTTCATTTTCAGACAAAGACGATGTTTCCATGACTCATCCCCACAATTCATCATTATACTTAGAGGTCATGATCCATAAGTTCCATGTTAAACGTGTTCTAATAGATGGAGGGGCTGGTCTAAATATATGTACCTTGAAGGTCATTCAAGCATTATGGTTTGCGGAAGACTCCATTGATCCTAGAAGGAAGATTACTATAAAGGCCTATGATGATGAGGAGAGAACGTCTAAAGGTCTAATCATGCTACCAATCAGAGTGGGACCCGTTATCAAAAATACCTTTTGTCAAGTTTTAGATTGAGATCTTGCATACAACATCTTGTTGGGTCGTCCTTGGATCCATGAAATGCAAGCTGTTCCGTCCACTTACCATCAATGTCTTAAGTTTCCATATGACGGACAAGAAATCACTATACCAGCTGATAATTCAAACACCCAAACTTGTGCCAATGTCAAAACTCATCAGGATACTTTGGTTCCAAATAATCGAGAAGCACTTGCTAATACTTCTCCTAAGCATGAGACACAAATCAGTCAATTAGCCAAAAGCTTTGACAAGAAACTGCAGTTCAAGGAAAGTGGAGTTGGGGAATATTCCCTTTGTCTTGCTAATCTACCTACATCTCCTAAATCACATGGAAAGCCTTCTATTACACAACAATAGATATCAGGAGCATCAACATCAGCACAAATACAAACAGAGCCCACTACCAAGTTCAATGGACAATTTATCAAAGAAAAGTTTCCCATGGGAGATTCTGAGGATACAGAGATTCTAGATTGGCTTTATAAGGATGAAGAAGAAACAGTTCTAAATGTTACCTTACCAACAGATCAATATGGGAAAGGATATTCCATCATGCAAAAAATGGGATATGACAATGGTCCTCTTGGAAAAAGAAAAGAAGGCGTAATTGAGCCTATCCATCTCCCAGGACTCGCGGCATATGATAAAACTGGAATAGGCTATGATTCTACCCAATCTAAACAGTCACAAGGTAATGTTTTTACACTACAAGAAGGTTCTGACAAGAAAGAGATATGTTTGGCATCAATCCTGAATTGCATAGAAAATAATTCTGATACTGATTCTGCTGAATATGAATGGGATACCATCCACAATGATGAATTTTGGAGGGACAAAGAGGTAGATGTCATACACAAGTATACGCCCATTTTAATTAAAGGAGAAGGTTCAGGATCCCAACCACAAGAATCTGAACCACAACGCAACTATGAGTCTAGTGATACTGAATCAGATTTTAACGAACAAGACTATCAGGAGAATAGTACCATCATTGACCTACCTCATGCTCGGATCCTACAGATAACTCTATCTTGACCCTAACTATCACCAATTTCACAAAACCAAATGACATGTTACCTTTAATTCACCCTGATCTCATTGACTAGGATCTGATAGAACCTATTGATATACCTATTTTTCCCAATGACGAGGCTATCATAAACTTCCTTTCCGCCAAAGGTGTTGATAATTGTTCCACTAGAGATTTTCAGTATGAAGTCTTTAATCAGGAGAGTGTCAAGTCTCCTAGCTGCAAAAATGAAAATAAAGAAAAATGATCTAGTGGTGAAAACTAGAATATGGCAGTACTAGATCAAGGAAAAGATAAAATAAAGAGTGTATCAGATGGTGAAAACTTTTTTGAGGCACCAGCTGATGGGACTCTTGACACTCTCCCGGAGCACTATCATGAGCGATCGCCCATCTTGATCAAACCTACTAAGGAAATCAATATTACAACTACAGATAATCCAAGGATTTTACAGCTAGCTGAATCAATGACAGATAAAGAAATCCCAGAATTCATGAACTTTCTCAAAGAAAATCAAGTTAATTTTGCTTGGTCATATGCAGACATGCGGGGCCTTGATCCTGATCTCATTATGTATCATTTATCTATCAAACCAGGAGTTAAACCAGTAAAACAAAAGCTCAGAAAGATGAATCCTCATGTAGCACTACTGGTTAAAGAAGAACTCAAGAAGCTCCTAGATGCAGGTTTTATAAGACCAATTGCCTATGCAGAATGGATCTCCAACATTGTACCAGTAGCAAAACCAGACAAACGTGTAAGAGTATGCACTAATTTTAGAGATCTTAACAAAGCGTGCCCAAAGGATGACTTCCTGCTCCCTAGCATCGACACTATAGTTGACTTGACAGTAGGCCATGCCATGTACTCATTAATGAATGGTTTCTCTGGTTACAACCAAATCAAGATTGCACCAGAAGACCAAGAGAAAACAACTTTCACTTGCCCATGGGGAACATATTGTTGGAATGTTATGCCTTTCGGCTTAAAGAATGCTGGAGCTACTTATCAAAGAGCTATGACTACGATCTTTCATGAAATGATGCACACATTCATGGAGGATTATGTAGATGACATATTGGAAAAATCACACACCAGAGAAGGACACTTGGAAATACTGTCTAAAATATTCACCAGATTGGAGAAATTCAAAGTTCGCCTAAATCCTAAGAAATGTGTTTTTGGGGTCACATCTGGAAAGTTGCTAGGATATATTGTTTCAGAAAAAGGAATTGAAGTAGATCCTGCAAAAGTTCAGCCAATCATGCAGATGCCTCCTCCAAAGAACATCAGTCAATTGAGGTCATTACAAGGGCAGCTACAGTCCATTAGAAGATTCATTGCACAATTGGCCGACAAAAGTTTACCATTCACACATCTCCTACATAAAAATGTTCCTTTTAGATGGGATGACAAATGTGAAATGGCATTTCAACAAATCAAGCAGTACCTGATGAACCCACCAGTTCTCGTTCCACCCAATCCGGACAAACCATTGATCCTGTATATTGCTGCGACCGAGACATCCTTGGGAGCATTATTAGCACAAGAAGACCATGAAGGGAAGGAACGTGCCATCTATTACATTAGCAGAACACTGACAAGTCATGAGCTTAATTACACTTTCATTGAGAAGGCTTATTTAGCAGTCGTCTTTGCTTCACAGAAATTCTGACATTACATGCTAACTCATACAATTAATCTTGTTTCAAAAATTGATCCACTCAAATACCTACTAAGTAAAGCATCACTAACAGGAAGGTTAGCAAAATGGGTCATGATTTTGAGTGAGTTTGACATCCACTATGTTGATCGCAAAGCAATCAAAGGACAAGTTATTGCGGATCAACTAGCAGACGCTCCTCTACAAATAGAGCACCCCTTACACATTGAATTTCCAGATGCTGATGTTTTCGTGGAAGACTCTAAGCAGTTATGGTCCTTATACTTTGATGGTTCTTTTACTCAACATTGATTGGGGGCAGGCATTCTCTTTGTCACCCCTCAAGGACATACCATTCCTCGGTCATATAGGCTAATGTTTCCATGCACCAATAACATAGCCAAATATGAAGCACTAATCACTGGATTAAAGATAGCATTGGAATGGAGGATTACAGAGCTATAAGTTTATGGCGACTCACAGTTAGTCATTAATCAAATCAATAATGACTATCAGACTAAAGATGACAAGTTGTTGCCATACAAGAAGATGATTGATGACTTCAAAAAGTACTTTGTGAACATTCAGTTCACACAAATTCCAATGATTGACAATAAAGCAGCTGACGCTATGGCCATGATCGCCTCATTGATACAACTCCCAGAAAAACAGACTCGCTGTGAATTTTTGGTGGAACAATTATTGACACCTGCCTATGACACACCCGAAAGCCAAATTATCTGCCACCTAGTAGGATCCGATTCACCCTAGTATGGTAAAATTTATACCTACCTAAAAGATGACACTTTACCACCTGACTTATCCCGCAACCAAAAGCGTAACTTTATCTGCCAATCCTCTCGATATACCCTCATCGCTGATACCCTTTATTGCCATGGTCTTGATGGTACTTTACTTCGATGTCTTGAACGTGACAAATCTAACAAAGCTTTACAAGAAGTTCATGGGGGCATTTATGGTACTCATTCGAGTGGACTAACCTTATCCAAGAAATTGATTAGAATGGGCTATTACTGGCCTACAATGGAAAGAGAATCATTCACTTTTGTTAAAACATGCTCAAAATGTCAGATTCATGGGAATCTTATTCATGCTCTTGCGCAAGAACTTCATTCATTTACACCCACCTGGCCATTCTCTCAATGGGGGTTAGATCTAGTGGGCAAAATTCATCCTTCTTCTTCAAATGGGCATAAGTTCATTATCACAGTGACAAAATATTTCACTAAGTGGATTGAGGTAGTACCTCTCTCTAAAGTCACTGGAAAACAAATCTCATCCTTCATACTCAACTACATTATTTGTCGATATGGTATTCCTAATGCCATTATTACAGATAATGGTCAACCGTTCAAAAATCAAGATGTTGATGAACTTTGTGAAAGATTCCATATTCAGAACATATATTCCACGCCTTACTACCCTCAAGGGAATGGCCAAGCAGAGGCCTCAAACAAGACTATCCTAAAGATCTTGAAGAAAACCGTCAATGACTCAGGGAAGGATTGGCATGTTCAACTCAATCCCACCTTGTGGGCTTATAGAACTAGTGTCTGAACACCGACAAGAGCAATGCCTTTTTCCCTCGTCTATGGAGTAGAAGCCATATTTCCTTTAGAGGTAGAAATACCTTCTTTAAGAGTATCATTGAAAGGTCTCATAACAGATGAGGAATACAGAGTTTCTCGACTACAAGAGTTAGAACTTCTAGATGAAAAGAGACAGAGAGCAGTGGACCATTTGAAGGCATACTAGCAGATGATGTCTCGCAGCTATAATCACAAGGTAAAACCACGTACTTTCCAGGTGGGGGATTTAGTCCTAAAAGAGAACCCACGAAATCAACAAGACTGAGAAAAGAAAGGAAAATTTGAACCAAATTGGCTAGGCCCTTATGTGGTTATTGCAGTCTACGACTCGGGAGCATACAAGTTATCAACGCCAGAAGGAGACATGTTTGATGAACCCATCAACAGCATACATCTTAAGAAGTACTATGTTTAAATCAGAAAAGGTTCTGAAAAAATCCAAAAACAGTAGAAAAAGTCTTGAAGAAATCCAAAACAGCAGAAAAAGTCCTGAAGAAATCCAAAAACAGCAGAAAAAGTCCTAAAGAAATCCAAAATAGCAGAAAAAGTCCTGAAGAAATCTAAAAATAGCAGAAAAAGTCCTGAAGAAATCCAAAAACAGCAAAAAAAGTCCTGAAGAAATACAAAAAAATCAAAACAATGTCATAGGGTGAAAACCTGGCAAACAGGCAGTCTATTGGCAAGAAAATACAAAAAAATCAAAAAGAATGTCATAGGGTGAAAACCTGGTAAACAGGCAGTCTATTGACAAGAAAATACAAAAAAATCAAAAAGAAATCAGAAAAATGCAATAAATATGGATAGTGAAAATCTGGGAAACAAACGCTATCTGTACCTCTCCATTTATTAGTTCCTGTTTTGCACTTTATGTTTTCAAAGCTTCCCTTTTTCCGCATCTTTTTCCGCATCTTAAGGTCATTAATCGCATCATCCTGCCGCCATTTGCCTAGAGGGTAAAAATGTCTTACCATGGCTTGATCGTCTGTACATATTCCTTTCCTCAAGTTGTGTCAATAAACGGGGCAAAAACTCAACTGGGGGCACTTAACTTTCAGAGCATACCAAAACAGCTAGACCATGACATAGAAATCCGAGCATGCAAACAAACAACAAACTCAGGCAACCACTTTATCCGATCATAAAACACTTTTCGGCAAGATGTCATATCTTTGTCTATTGGATGATCCAAAAATTTGAATAATGCATGAAATAACAGTACTATATGTTTGACCACAAGTTGCTTGATTTTCGATATCATTACTCGGGAGCATACTCAATGATGTACTGCACTAGAGTAGCAAGGAACGAGAATGATTTTTTCTTTGTCTGCTGTCTTGAGGTTAATAGTCAAATCTAATGCAAATATGTCACAGGACATGATGCTCAAAGAAAATATCATCGATGACAGTTCCAAATTTGCATCAGAACGGTGGTTAATCTTTGTCTGTTTATGCAAGAAATGCTCAGGTCATCTCGGTTCAATCATACCTCGATGCTTGTGTTCGCTTGCTATATCAAAATTCATGAAAGTTGTACTCTAGTCATCATTGGCGCTAATTTCCCCTCTGATGCTTGTACATACTTCCAACATTTTAAATGTTCTATGATGATTCAAGAAGGCTTGTAATAGGCTCAACAAACTAGTTAGTTTCATATAGTTGCACATTCATTAGATCATTGTATATATCTGCATATTGGATTCACATCGGTGTTTTGAAAGACTGAAGGATTGCATCAACGGTTGTCATACAATTTTGAGTTTTTGTGGAGGACATTGGGACATTTGACTCATTGCATCCATTCATTATTATCATTTATCATCTTTATCCTTATTATCATTATTTTCATTCATTGCACTCATTCAACTACCATTTCATTCTCATTTTTCATACATCATTTATCATTTTATCATTCATTTATCATTTATCTTTTCACTTTGTCATCATTATTTCTCATTCACTACATCATTCATTTATTATTTCATTCCTTTATCATCATTATCATTCCATTGTCATCATTATCATCATCATTTACCATATCATTTCATTCATTTTATCAATATCATCATTATTTTACCATGATCATTTGATCATTACCATATCATTTATTATTTATTCCATCACTATCATTTTCAATTATTGTTATCATTTTACCATTCTCCTCTTTATTTTTCGTTATCATTTCATTATTCATTTATCATTTATCATTCATTTATCATTTATCATTATTCATTTATCATTTATCATTCATTATTCATTTATCATTTACCATTTCATCATTCCATTTATCATTTATCATTTCATTATTCGTTTACCATTTATCATTTCACCATTCATTTATCATTTATCATTTCATCATTCATTCATTTATCATTTTATCATCTCATACCGTTTCATTACCATTCACATTTATCATTTTATTATCATATTACCATTTTACATATCATTTATCTTTTCATTATTATTCATACCACATTCATTATCTACCATATCACGATGCATTTCATACATGGAAAATTCAAAAAGAAATTAGCATCTCACATATATACATACGTCATCACAAAATCATTGCATACACATCATAATCACTAGATCATCCTGCATCATATGGATTAGTCCGCACATATAATAAAAGCATATCAAAATCCATCTCATATCATACACGTCACATCCATAACATAACACAAATGCATCCACATAAAATATCATCAAAAATACCGCCGCTGCATATCATCACTCATCAAAATAATACAAGTGTCCAATGTCCAATGAAACTAACAAGTTCAAAACATCATACATATGACATGATCAAAACTCAATATACAGAAAAATCAGCCCCAAAAATGGCTAACTGGTGGATGCCCCTGAAGGAGCTGGTCCGGAAGGAGGTGGCCTGCCACTAGTCCCTGCATCAGGATCCCGTCAAGGCCCTGTAACCTCTCTGCCATGTGTCGATGTCTGGGATCGGGTCCTCGTCCTGCTGTGTGATCTGGGATATGGCTCTTGCCGCTCAGGAGGGCATAACTCCTCATAATGAACTCTATAGTACTCTGCCTCTCTGGCTGCCTCGAATCCCTCTGTAATGGCCTCTCGTAGGGAGGTACTCTCTACGGTACCCATCAGCCTCTGTGCTACACCCTTAGCCTCTTGTACCCGCCGTCTAAAGGCATCCCTCTCTGCTACCAACTGTGCCACCTAAGGATCCGGGGCAGGCATCTGAACCTGTGCCTGTGCCTGTGCCTGAGCCTATGCCTGTGCCTGAGCCTGTGCCTGTGCGTGAGCCTGTGCCTATGCAAGCTGTGCCTATAACTGCACTATCATGCTCTAAGCCTACACTAACTGACTCTGAAGTTGTGCCTGCTGCCCCTGAAAGGTCTGCACCTAACCCTACAATGCATCTATTTGTGCCTGCTGGGACGAAGATGTCACCCTAATCACCGTCTGAGGCCTGGCACCGGATCTGGACCATCGAGGAATCTGTACTCTGCCGAGGCTGTCTAGTCTCTGCTGCCTCTGCTCATCCCTGTCATCTCCATCATCTCCGTCCTCTGAGCTGCTCTCCTCCTCCCCATCTCCACTCTCCTAACTCTCCTCTCCCTCCTCCTCTCCTCCACCCATCGCCTGCTCCTCACCAGCCACACCTCTCGGTATCCCTGCTCCTGGCTGTGGTGCTGCTCTGATCGCCCGTGCCTCATCTGGCACTATGAATCGTGGAAATGGATGTGTGTGAAAGTACTGGGCATAGTCATCTGTCATCCCAGCATCCAAAACCTCTCGCCTATCCACCCATACCTCAGGCTGTAATGCGGTGTACTCTATATACGCTACCTGGTACGGAATGCATGGCCCCCATCCTACATCCCCCTTACGCCGCCCATAATGAGCAATGCCCTGGGGCATCCCCTACGTGAAACCAAACTATCTTAGAACCCGTAGTGCCAGAAACCTCTTAATAATAAAGGGCATCTGCCCTATCAAGTATCATGGTCTGCACACAAACGACATCTCTAACTGATCTATCGCCCATGCCTCGCAATCTGTGTAGGGCCTCCATATCACTGAATCCACATCATCCAACACTCGCCGCCAGTACTCTACCTTGCCCAGCCTTTGCTGGAAAACTGCACCAGAATACGCATACACGTACGGCCTCCCTGCTGGTCTTGCCCTGGTACAAAGTGGTCTCATGACAGCAATGTGCTCCCACACCCAAGATCTACAACAATGTAACCCCACTCACCAGGCTGGTAGATCCTCTGTACACAATCCGATGTAAATCATGATACATGTCCGCTAGGACACAACTACCCCAGGCAAATTTCTGTGGCTGAGTGATCATCCACTCCAACATCCTCCCCTAACCCACGGTGAATCCCTTGGATCGATGGTCCAGTCCAAGAAAACCTCCAACAAATGCTGCCAACACCACCACCAGAGTCAGATACCTACTGAAATCATCCCAATCTATCCAATACCCATAAATACCAGGATTGCCACATATCTGCTGCAATGCCTCGGTCCCACCAATCTCCTTGTGGTCATAAACCACAAGGGCTCCAACAACCGGAATCCCCAGAATCCAGTACACATCCTCTGGCGTCACACTCATCTCACCCTTCGGCAGGTGGAAGGTGTTATGCTCAGAATGCCATCTCTCGGCCAAGGCCGTCAACAGTCCTCTATTGGCCCGAATGCCTCGTGGCATGGCCAACAACGGTCCCAATCCGCAGTCCGCTATCACCTGTAGCTCTGCAAGAGTCAACTCTCCTATCCGCTCCCAACACAAGGGGAATCGCTCTCTGATTTGGAGGCTTTTGAAAGCCTCCTATTTTGTCCAACCATCACAACACATACATCAAATCAGACTCATCTCACATGATCTATCTAGCCAACATAACATATTCAATGACTCATATCAAGTTTTACATCAATCTATCAGCATGTCCAATCAATCTACTCTATCATCATTTACTATTTTTTTTTCTTTTCAGGAAAGCAAATTTATCAACACTCAACATTTTCTATTTGTATTTCAATCATGAATGCAAATTTTTACCTTCATCTACTATTTGTTTTTCTATCACATAAAGCAAATTTATTACAACATCTACTCTTTGTTTTTCAATCGTGAGAAGCAAAAATATCAAATTCAAATCAATCAATTACACATCTACTCTATGTTTTTCAATCGTGAGAAGCAAAGTTATCAAATTCAAATCAATCAATCACTCATCTACTCTTTGTTTTTCAATCGCGAAAAGCAAAGTTATCAGTTCTCTATTCGATTTTCTATCCTATCAGCATGATGATCCGACAATTTATCTATCTATTGACTAAAGAAGCAATTTTACTCATCACTTTTCATCACACAAGCATTTTGCAACTTTTTTCCTAAAAGCGTAATTTTGTCGCCTTACTGCACAAAAACCCCATATGCGCTAAAATTTTTCTCCTATGCACTAGACTGTTTACCCAATGCACTAAAACCCTGAATGCGCAACTTTGTTTCCTGTATGCGCTACTTTAACTACCCGATGCGCAACTTTAGCACTTTTAGACCAAACCCTAAATGCGCAGTTCTGTGCCCTAGATGCGCTAAAACACCTACCTAGCCGATTTCACCCTAAATGTGCAACTCTATCTGTCAGATGCGCTAATAGATCAATTTTTGTTCTATTCCTAGATGCGCTATAGAATTTCCTAGATGTGCTAAAAGAATTATTGAATGCGCTATAACTGTTCCTAAATGCGTTAAAACGTTCGAAATTTTTTTAATCCGACTTAAAATGAATTCAAATTCGATCTAAAAAGCCAAATTTGACAACATAGAGGGTTCGAATCACTCACCAATGGTCCATACACCAGTGGTCTCTGATATCGTGGCGCTCGCTTGAACCTATGTCTGTGCACGGGGATCACCATCTCGCCAAGTCACTCTTAGAGCTCGAATTTTACTGTAGCAGCAAGGTGAAAATGACACTTCATTTTACCCCTTTTACTTTATAAGGGTCCTTTTGGGGTGGGCGTTGGTGGCATTTTCCATTTTTTTTTTCAACCTCTTTTTCACTAGGGCATCGACCACATCATCTATCAGGAGCTAAATCACTGTTCCCCAATCCCTATCAACTTCTTCTTCCGTGATTTATCTCCTGAGGGGGCATCATCGACATCAAAAATTAGAAAGATATCAGGGGCAAATTTTTTATTTATTTTCTTTGAAGCAATGCATTTCACACATCACTTCAAAGAGGGGCAAAATGTATACGCATAAAAATGGTCATGTCTATAATCCTGGCAATTAATTAAATATTTATTATTTAATTATTTCTTCTAAGGTCCTCTACATATGATTAAATTTAATTAATTTAATTATATTGTTCATTCATCTTATTCTTCTTCCATAATTAAATAAATTTATTTTATTTAATTATTTTCACATGTCCACTTAATTAATTAAATAAATACATTCTATTTATTTAAATTAATTATCACTATTTGAATTTAAATTAAATCTTTTGATTTAATTAAGTTTAAATATTTCCCCTTTCTTCTATTTTAATTCTTCTTCTAATTAATTAAATGTTTCATTTAATTAATTTCATAAAAGTGATTTAATTAAATAAAATCTTATTTAATTAAAAATATCTTATGATTTCTTTCTAAATCCAAAATTAGGTATTTCAACCTAATTGTGCAATCTTCTCATATCATAATTAAATATTTTATTTAATTATGAGATATTCTACTTTTGTCAATAAAATCCTGATTAAAGCTGTTTTCTCACCACAAGTTTTCTTCTGCTTTTAAAAGCTTAATTAAATATTTTCTTTAATTAAGAAAAGTTGAATGTCCTCCACAAATAAATAATTGATTGTTTTAATTAATTATTTATCAGCTTTTAATATTTCTTTTATTCTTATCTTCCCTTCTTGTTCCTCTTTCATAATAAAATAGAAAAATCTGATTTTAGGGTTCTTCTATCCTCTCCTTCAGTTTCATCTTTCTTCAACCATTCGATCTGCCAGGAATTATCACAACCGTTAATCAAGACAGCCAATCAAAATCATTTGAAAAATCTATAAATACCTGTGTGAATCCAAGCATTGGTAATAGGCAATTAAGTAGAGTTCATGCACTTAGTTTATTCAATCATTTTAATTTCAAGTTTATCACCATCATCATAGCTTAATCTTGCATATCATATCAAAATATCGTTCTTTAGGAAGACAGTTTGTTGAGCCTAGCCATACAATCTGAGAACACAAAGCTGGTATCTACAAAAACACTAAAGATAGAGGACAATAGGATGACAATGGAAGCATAATAGAGTTTGCATTTCTTTATTCCTTTTATATTCTATTTTATTAAATGTCTTATTGGTGTGTTTGAATATTTCATTTCAATTCATTTATGCACTTATTTTTCATACACACAATATTCACTCAAGTACATAATGTAATTTTTATCATGATTAAAGGGGGTTCTAGTTTATTCCAAGAACTTATCAAACAATGGCTCTGTGATACTTGTTTAAATATTACATTTTGGAATATTCTTATAAGGGGATAAAGGAAAAATTAGACACAGAAACACCCTATATATTCAAGTGGGAATTTTTATCTTTTGACTCCATTGATCTTCTTATATTTGGTGGTGAATAGTGTTAGCTTATTCATCTCAAGGCACTAAATATTTTTTATCCTCAAGATAACCTTAAGAAATGAGAGAAGATATTTTATGGCCTAAATTTTTATTTCTAAATGTATATGGTGACTAAATTCATGGGGCTAATCACTTATCGATGAATCATAAGGACCCAATAGTAAAAATGTTAGCTCAGCTAGATTTACACAATAATATCTTACATATTCCTTGATATACATGAAAGTAAGTGATCTATATTTAGAAATATAATGTACATGTATAATATATTTTTTTGAAAGGGTAACCCACTCTCATTCATAAATTAAAAATATATGAATTTTATCACTATATCAGATGAATAAAAAATATATTCTAAAAGGAAATTCTATTGACTATCCACCCACTTTATATACCATAGTGAAAAATGTAGGTTCAAGTTGAAACTGGTGGTGAAATCGATTTCTCCATTCATATAAAATAAAATAGGTAAAGTGATAATTAATTTTTATCTCCTTGATCACCCTAAATCGTGAGGAAGAACCATGAACAAGTTCCATTTTGAGATGCACAAGTGTAAAAAGGTAGTTTTTCCTCCTTATGTTTTCCTTGCAGTATAAGGGAAGAGTATACACAAGATTTAATATTAGTAAAATTTGTGACTTTAAAAAATAAACTAACCTATACATGGGAATAGTAGTTTCAAATTAATTAAGTATTTGAAATAAAATTTAATTGTATAAAAAATACTTAGAAACAAAAATTATGCTTCACATAAAATTAGAAAAAAAAAATTTAGAAATAGAAAATAGATAGACTAATATATTTATGATAAATTTTTGAAAAATTTCTCAAAATAAATTTAAAATTTAATATAACACAAATATTTGTTTTTAATGAGAAAACATGTATAAATGCACTCCAAATTAATATAGCTAACTTTTGGGGTTGAGTATCTATAAATTGTTTGATTCATACTATAGATGGTAGAACCATCTTTCCAATTCTTATAAAAAAAAGGATTTTTTACTTAAAACTTAAATGTTAAATTAGTTAGAAAAATACCTATATTTGAATAAAAGGGGAACTTTCGTGGAGTGATACTAAGTGGTTGGTGGGATGGTGATGGGATGATATATGAGGAGTGTTGCAACTTAAGAATAGTATATGGGAGAGGGTGGCATTGAGCGACATGGTGGTAATAGAAGGAGCTACACCACTTGGGCAAAGTGAACTGAGTAAGGTGGTAGAAAGGGTAAAAAAATTTATCACATCAATAGATTCTATTAGTTAGAAAATGAAGGATATTTTAAAAGGATATTTTAAAGCCCATAAGATGGGCTATGGCCAAAATTTTAATGTAATTTTACTTTATATTTTAAAATTAGGAAAAAAAAGATAAATTAAATTTTATTTGAAAATCATAGGCCATATAGAATCTCTAGGAAAAATGGTTGTCTTAGGTTGCAAATTTTTTTGAATGAATTATAATAAATTTATAGATTTTGATGACATCTAGATGAAACTATGAGGTTCATTTTGTAAAAAAAAATCCTATATATAAAACTTTTATATTAGACCAAAAAAATACAAAATGAAAATAAGTAGAAACCTTAGGCTAAGTCAATTACATTCATATACAAATGAGTCATACATCATTGAATGTGAACTCCAATGGTGAAAAGGATTTTATCTATACATCTAAATGTTCGGGTTCTCATTCAATATCTTTCTTGTATGTGCCTATAAAACTTACAATATGGTTCTCATTCATATATATATATATATATATATATATATATATATATAGGATGTGAATGGATAATCTTGGAATATATATATATATATATAGTAATGATATATTTATAGATTTTTTTATTGTGGACGTGAATGGATAATCTTGGATGATTGATTAAAATTGATTGAGTGTTAGTGGAGAATCATAATTGGCTAAAATAATCTAGAATGTTTCATCTCAACTATGGGCTCCAAAATAGGTGGCATTAATCAATTATTTTTATTTATTTGTTTCAATTAATCAATTATACATGGATTAAAGAAGGATGAAATCATGGATGAGTTATGATAGAGTATCAGCATGGAAATTTATTATTTTATTTATTTATGAATTAAAGGTGAAAATGAATTTATATATTTTTTGTTATGAATAGATGAATTTAGTCTAATTACCTAGATAATATAAATTATTTATTTAATTAGTGATATTAAGGAAATGAGAATTAGCATGGAATGATAATGAATAATTTTTGAGTTGTTACTAAGATGCAATATTAGGTATTATGTTAAGAGTTGATAAAAAATACATGTACAAATATAATATTCTTTATTAATTTATTATATTTAATTTGAAAAAGATTATTAATACTAAATATAGTAAATAAAAAAAAATCAATTATTCTAATTTAGTAGTTGAAGAGTGCTAAGAGAATTATGTTATACATAATTTGATTTTTATAGTGAGGATAAACAATATTCGATAATATTTCTAGTGGATGGTTTTAGTTCAAAAATTTTAAGCGCATTATTCCTTATTTGAATCCTCGATAGCAATAAGATCATAGAGAAGACTCTTGAAACATGTGATATGATCACTAGAATGAGGTAAAACTACATTCTATTCAAATTCTAATTAAAATGTGGAAACTCAATAGTGTGCAAATAAATACTAATGTTTAGTATGATTTGATTTTTAAATGTTTATATATTAAATAATGTAATAATAAAAATGAATTATTAAATATTTTGAAGAGAAAGTTATAATAATAAACTACTAAATATGCTTAATTTATTTGTGAAGAGAACTTGTAAATTTATATTTATAATCAACTAATTAATTATAATGTAAATGTATGGAAGCAAACTAAATAATATCAGTAAATATTTTTGGAATGAAATGTGTGCAATCTTTTTTAACTAATTTACCGTGTATTTGAAAACTTCATGCTATTAATTACATTATAGATAAATAAAAATCAAGATATAAGAATTGTTAATAACTAGCACTTGCACCTAAAGAAGGTTCAAGGATTACACTAATAGAATATTGCATGTATGTTAATATTTGCAAATATATTTAAAACATAAAGCAATGCAAATGAAAAGAGAGAGTTGCCATCAAATTGACAAAAATAGTGCAAATGAAAATAAAATATTCACATCCAATTTCTAGTCAATATTTATCTGGCTTTTATGCCATAAGTGAGATTTTGGAGGCTTTTACGTGATATTTTGGAGGTTTTACCATTAAACAACAACTAATTTACCATTAAATGACAATTGAAAATTGTTTTTTACAAACTCAATAGTGGTTAGTAGGTATGCAACCTATCTGTTAATTATTACAATATTGCAAAGACAATTACTCACCATTATAAGTTACTATATAACTATTTTATTTAATTTAAATTATTTTTTATTGTAAAACTAGTTAATCATTTCCTTTTTTGGATACTGAATTCAAAATGAACTAATCAAACTAAAAAGACATTTTATAAAGAAATTATCCCTCATCAACATTTAACAAATATTATTAATATTCATAAATAAACTAAATAATCTAAAAAACCACTTTATTAAAAAATCACTTGATCATTGATATTTAATATTTTTTATTATAAAAAAGAAACTTTTAACTACAACTTTAATTGAATTTTTTTTATTTTAATAGACTTTTTAACAAAATTTATATGACCGAAAACTTTTATATTTATTTGAAAGACTTTTAGAAGTTTAAAAATCATAAAACTCTTGAATTAAAAAGACTTGTTTAAAAAGGAGGTTAGTTAAACTCCCTCTACGAAACCCATTAAACTTCTTGCAGACAGAAAAGGAAAACATAAATTAAAAAATCTACTCCTAACATCCAATGGACCTGCTTTCCCTGCGTATGCATTTTAGGCCATCGGGTCGGAAGACCATAGGATCATTAAAAGCACGATCAATGAAATTAGTAGATTAAAGGGAAAGTGTGGAATGTGGGAGACAATATTTATGGTAGAAACATCCAACACTAAACAATTAGTCGAAAATGGTTTTAGGCGTGAAAAATATTTTCACTTAAATTACATTCACAATATATATAATCTATCGACTAATAAAAATTGATGAAATGAAATTAACAGAACAAATGGAATTGGCTGTCATCCAAGTTGTTTTGAGTTTGAATAAGTTATTTATATACTTTCGTTTCAGGAAACCAGATCCAACAGAACATAACTTAACGTAGAATAATAAAGGCAATCACTTAATGGAAGAGTCAATGCTACTTCAAACTAAACAGTTCCTAAAGAATACCAAAGGATCATGCCCCTTCACCTTCCCATTCTCTAATAATTTCATTTTCCTTTTGCTTTAAAACCTATCGACTCCTCTGCTTCCAAGGTGACCTCAGAAGTGCATATTTTTGTTTGGAAGTATCTGGGGATTTTCTTCTGCTAGGCCGGGGAAGCTAATTTCTCCGCTTCTTGCATCAATGGGCCTTTTTGATAAACTTCCACAGGATATAGTTGAACATATCCTTATAAGGGTGCCGTACCCATTTTACAGCATGCTTAAACAGGCGTGCAAATCTTGGAAGGACATGCTAGAAAGCTGCAGCTTCTATAATTGTAGAAATGCCTTTGGGCTATCTGAAAAGTTCATATGTTTGCTCCTTACGGCTGGTATAACAATGTATGACCCCGTACGGGACTCTTGACACAAGCTTCCCCCTATGCCCACTAGCTTTAAACCTGCATCCACTTCTTGGAGTTTGGTTTGTTGGAGAAGAAAGCTTGTCTTGATTGGTTCGAAAGATGATAATGGAGAAACTGGATCTGTAGTTGTACTGGTCTATGATTTTTGCTCTACTCGTTGGCATGTAGGCATGGAAATGCCAAGAATCAGTTTACATTTGAAATCTGCATGTTGTGCATCTGCTCAAGGAACCGTTTATGTTGCAGGATATGCAGATGATAGGCTAAGCGCAGCAGCTTACAACATAGAGAGAGACGAATGGGAGCTTCTTCCTAAGATGCGACTCCAATTTGACCTAGCTTCAGGTGTTATTATTGAAGGAATGTTTTATGTCGTTAAGTTACTCACACGTGGGGCACAAAGATTCGATCCCAACAAGAGAATATGGACTACAGCTTATAATATGAGGGGGATTCAACCTATCGGGGAAGTTTTATATGCATTTGGGAAACTGTTTCTTTTTAAACTCGATAGGATTGACGAATATGATTTGGAGAGCAGGGTGTCGACAGTAGTGTGTAACTTTAGAAGACATTTCCTGGGATTTTCAGCTGCAGTGTGGCGCGATCAAATTTTCTGGGCTGGTTCTTTCCGCTCTACGCAGACATTCTATATGTTAAAACCTGATGCAACGGCTTCTGAGAGGCTAATTGAAATCAGAAAGCCAGCGGAGTTTGGAAAACGGAAAGCACTGAGTGTGACTACAGTTGAAATTTGATAGGAATTTCTGGAAATCTGATTTTAAATCTTTATAAAATAAAATCTAATTTTTTTTTTAAGTTTGAAATTTTGTCTACTTAAATATTTAAATTTTTATTTATTATAGGTTTAATTATTTTATTTAAGTTAATACATGTAGACAAAAATATTGTGATTCTTATTTTAGACATAAGACATATTAAATATTAATAGTTTGGTATGTAAATGACTATTAAATTTAAAATTTAAGATAAATAATAAGAACTTTGTTAACCATTCATATTATTTAAATATATATATAGATTAATTTAGTGATAGAACTTTAGAAATATTTTAAATTTTAATGTATGGATTTTTAAAATATTTTATATTCGTGATTATATTTGATTGTTTTGCATTGATTATTTAATATTTTTTATTGAACTGTTTGTATAAGAAATGTGAATAAATTACAATTAAGGATGTTTTAAATAAAATAAAATATTAAAAATCTTATTTACTCTTTCAATTCATATAATATTATATTATAAATAATTTGTATTCAAGTATTTAAGTTGCTTTTATTAGTTTTAATATTTGTAATAAAATATTTTCAATTAGTTTAACTATATATAGATTAAAAAATATTATAATATAATCTTTTTTTTCAAATTATATAAACATGTTTTTGTGAAGTATCATTTGTATCTTAGGTGGTGAAGATTTATATAGAGTGAATTATGATAATGAAATTTTAGGACAAAATATTTTACCTCAATTTAAACAAGAATTTCAATGATATTTCTATTTATATTTATTAAAATTTATTTGTTTCTGTAAATAAATTATATAATTATTCTTAATAAAATAGAAAAATATTAGATATTGATAAAATAAAATTTGAATTAGAAATACTTCATATTATTAAATAAATAATGATATTATTTTAGAATTTTTTTTTTTAATAAGACTCAAATATTGTTGAAAGGTGGGAACATAGTGTCCTTAGTTGGACCAAGATGTTCTAGACTCACAGTAAGAAAGATGAACTAGAGCTACATGAGAAATTGATTGTAGTAGAAGCTACACTCCAATCAACTCCAAATGATGAAGTGTTGTGTGAGGAGCTTATAATCTCCAAAAATAAGCTAAGAAAGATCTAGGCTCATAAGATCCAAGGTCTCAAAGCAAGAGATAAGCTTAATTAGTTAGCTTGTGGTGATAAAGGTTCCAAGTTTTTGATTAGATAATTGAAAGATTAAAGCTTTAAAGAGAAAAATGAACAAATATGTGATGAAGGAAATAAATTTACCTTTTAATCTTGAGGACATTCTACTTCAATTCCAAAACTACTTTAAAAGGATCTTCTCCTATGAGAGTACTAGAAAAGGAAGTCACAATGCAAGGAATTACCTTAAAATTATTATTCCACAAAAAATATCCAAGGACAATACCATTGGGCTTTATGTAGCCATTACTAAAGGGGAAATCAAGAATTCCATAATCTCAATGAGTAATGATAATTCCCTTGGAAGTGATGGACTACGAATAGAATTCTACAAAACCTTCTTGTACCGAATCACCATAGATCTTCTACATGTCTACCAGGAAGCATTGTAGAAAGGTTCCTTTGGGAGAAATATAAATAAAGGTATAATCAAGCTTCTGCTTAAAGTTGGAGATAAGACTATGATTATAAATTTGAGAACAATCACCCTTTTGAATGTTTCCTACAAGATTCTTACCGAAGCAATTGCATTAAGGCTTGTCAATTTTCTTCCAATATTCATCAACACCACCCAAATTGGCTTTGTTAAGGGGATGCACTTCTTAGAAAACCTAATTACAAGTTGGAAACCTATGGAGTGGGCTAGACACTCCAATTATAGTGCTACCACGCTTCTAATTGATTTTGAAAAGGTGTACAATAGGTTCAAATGGATCTTCCTAATAACAACTTTGGAAGCTTTTGAATTCCCTAGTGAATTACGTAATATGATCAATACCCTTTTAACTAATGCAGTTACACAAGTGGATGTGAATGGGTCTGCCTTTGAAGAATTTAATTTGGAAAGATCTATTAGGTATTCCTCAAAACAAGCTATCCAATGACTATAATTTTAATATGTTTTGGTTTTGTTATCTATTTATTTTTCTAGTTTTAGTAAACATAGGTTTTTCACTAAAAATGAACCTCTCTATTCTACATGTGTGGAAAAATAGAATATTATTAAAAAAAAATGAAAAATATGAGTGCAATAGATATTGAAGTCCTTGATCCAACAAAAAAAAATGAATTTTGTTACATACAAAAAAGTTACATGATGTACAATCCGCCTATGTCTGAATTGTAATTGGTTTGACTTCAAAACTTGATTAAGGAAAAAATATTCAATAAAAAACTATCTAACCAAGTGGAAGCACTAGATATCGAAGTTAAAAATCTAAAATTAAAAAGAATTAGAATTTTATCCTTCATGGAAAAAAAATTGTGCTATACGGTGAGCATCACTCCTTTAAAATGTTGTTTTATGAAGAAAACTAGTTTTTGAGGGAGATGGAAAAAGAGGTGCAATCTGATTCCAAGAATTTTGAAAAAATGTTATGAAACTCTAGTTTGCATCATCTTCAAATTCCTCATGGTTTAGCCGCTATAGATGCCTAAAATTGAAGATTTAGTTAGAAAAAAATATTTCAGTGTCTAGTTTGGCCAAAAAATTTAAACCACTATTGTGGGATCACCCTCCTTGTTTTGTATCTATCGATGGAGTATATATCTCTAGATTATCTTGAAAACTATTTTCCAGAGCAATAGGAGTGCCATTTTGTGTAGTTTTTTCTCTGATTACAGTATCTTTTTTATGCAACTTGAACATCCTCAGTATTATCCTATGCATATCTTTATGTATTCAAAGGGGTATTTTTAGGAATTTCTTCTATGTTAACTACTTTAATGTTCTTATTTTTTGGATCTTGTCTATTGCTGGACAAGGAAAAATGAATCATCCTAAAATTTTGTGCTATATCAGTAACATTTTCCTCAGTTTCCTTATGTACTCTATCAAATTGGTCTTGATCTCATCCCATAAGACATGTGACCCTTTGTTTTGTTCTAAATTCTCTATTATAGAATTGGGCCAATGTGGCCTTATCAGCTTTACACAAGGATAATTCAATTTTCTCCATAGCATTTGATCTAATATTTTTTTTTACATCTTCTCTCTTTCCAAACAAAGTGTTTCATACAAGATTTGGAACCTTCTTTCTAATATTCTCCATATCTACCTCAACTATAATAATGTATTTGACTATAGCCTCAATAATAGTATCTTTTCCTATCTCATTTACATTACGATACTTAGCAGTAGTTTCCCCTAGCATCTCATGATGCAAAATTCCATAAAAAAATGCATCTAATCTCATTGGACTCAAAGGTTTCTTTGAAACAATATTCTTCCTTTTCTTATTCTTTTCTAGCTCACTTGATTTAGATTTATTTTTCTTATTTTCCTTCACCTTGTGCACATGTATCATGAAGGATTTCTTTTCATTTTCAATTTATTCTTCATCAGATGTTTCTACTGTGTTTATCTTTGGTTTCTTCGAAGTAGAGCCACCTCTTTTAATGATCATTGGGGATTCTTCATCCTCATCTTCTTCTTCTTCACTAGAAAGCACACTCAAGTCCTTTTTTCTTTTATCTTTCTATTTCTTTCTCTTTCAAAATAATCTTTCCTTTGCTTCACTTGCGATTCTTTCATTACCAGAGTACTAGTCTCCTTTCTTTTAACTAATTCAAGGTAAATTTGAACATTAGGAAGATTGGAAGCTATTCTTCTAGATCTTCTAGGTTCAAGGGACCCACCTACTGTGTTTGTCTCTAATTCTACTTTTGATCTTATCTTCTATAGTACTTCATCTATAAATATGTTTTCTTTAAAACATTCATTCACCTATTTTGTTAAATTCTTCTTTATTTTAGGTTGTCTCAATTTTGGGTGTACTTCCAATACTTTCTCCTCATATGTACAATTCATTTTTTGTGTAGTGTCCTTATGACTATTCAATATTGCATTTCCATAACCATTCACCTCATGCTCATCAATTTCATAACCAAGTGGTTGAATCTAGATTGTTCTGGTTCCATGGCTTCAATAATGCATTGATCTATTTTGACCAAGAATGTGATATCATCTTGATATTTTTTCACCAATGACTTACAAATCCTTTTCCTTTCATGCATCCTCTTCTGGAATACTGGAAATAATGTATTAAGAGCTTCATCTCGTGCTTTCATACCACTATTTTTATGTAAGCGTTCAAAAATATAATGGGCTACTAGTCTACTTTTATCCTATATGACATTTTTCCTTCCTAGAAGCTCCCTGAGAAACTAAAATAGCAAGAAAACTACCAAAGATCCAAACTTGAAAGGGTATTTCTTATCTTTTATTTGCTTCAATTTGTCAAAGAATTATTGTAAGAGAAATTCACACAAAATATAGTCTTTTCCCTTTTTCACCATTTCATAAGCTAGATGAATTATTGTAGTAGACACAAAATTCTCTATGTTGGTGTAATATATCTTATACCTTATGACCTTACTGTGGGATTCTTGATGTTTTTCATAGGGAGAGACCTTTGATCAAATGTGGCTCTAGTTAATTCCATTACATCCTTGTTCTTCATAGGTTTCAACATTGGTGTAGGTCCAATAGCACAAAGCGTAGTAATTAGCCGATAGGCTATTATAGGTGAGAATTCAACCAGAAAAGTCTCACTGTCTGATGCCGGCTGAGACTATTCTGGTTGGATTCTGGTTTATTGATGCCGAGAATTTTTTGTAGTTTATGGCTACCATGTTATATTAGGTACTCCCTAAACTGGTATTCTATTTCTCATAAATATTGGAGTTGATGGGGCCATCAGTCACACCTGCATGTAGAGAAAAGGGCTGCCCGTGCCATTAATATGGCATGGTGGCTGATAAGTCCGAGCCTGAAATCTGTCTTACACAACCCATCATGACACAAAGTCACAAAGGCATGCTTCTTCCATTGGTTTCCAACCCTGGTTATGGTAGCCTCGCCATCTAAACCATTGCTGCGTCAAAAACAAATAGAGACATTAAATCGCAGCTTCCTGTACTTAAGATCCACCACTTGGATTGAAATTTTCTTTTAGCTTGACACCTTTTGGTACCCTAGGGTTTGGACGTGAAGAAGCAGGGCAGGATCATCGAGGATCGATTCCGGGTAGGCTAAAGAGAATCTTTGCTTCAAAAGCTTTTGCCTGCATAGATCCTGCAAGTGCCTCACCGGCATGGCATCTCTCTGCTGCAGCTCGCTCCAGTTGGCCCCGTTGAAGAGCAATTTCTCATACCGAATGGCTAATTTTACAGAACTCATTATTTCGTAGTGTGAGAAGATGACAGGCTCCAGGCTTGATTGTAGATTGGTTCTGTAAGCGGAGTAGTCCCAGTGCGAGTGGAAAAACAACTGCGAACTTCTGAATTGAATGGCTAATTTTATAGACCTCATTATTTTGCAGTGTGAGAAGATGACAAGCTCCAGGCTCGATTGCAGATTGGATTTGTAAGCGGAGTAGTCCCAGTGTGAGTGGAAAAACAATTGCGAACTTAAATCGGCAAAATTTGCCAATAAATTATCCATTTCATTCGAATTGTTAGCACAGTACTATGCACATTTCAAAGCGAAGAATGGCGTGTCTCTGTCCTCTTCTCTAAGGTTAGAAATATCATTGTGAAACCTTTGGAAGCAAACTCTATTGATAGCTAGCTTAGGGTTTTGTACAGATTTGCAGAAACAGAAGGTGAAATATTCTGGATAGTAGCTGCTATTTTTGCTGAGTGCAAAGCTGACCAATTCCTCGATGGAGGCGGTGATGTGAAATTCTTTAGATTAGTGCCACCTTTTCCTATGATCAATCCAATAGCTATGCCTGGAATTTCCATCTCTCTGTCAAATAGAGGGTTTGATGTTGTTATTGGTGAAGATGAGATTTTGCTTTCTGATTTTCTTGGCATCTTTGGTTCTTTTCTGATTTTTCTTTCTGAGTTCGAGCTACAGAGTGTCACAATAGTAGCACTATGCGTGGACCCTCCTGCCTACGCTGTGGCTAGCATGGAGGTGTTCCTCTCGCTCAACATCGCCATGGTGTTTACTGCCAGTAACCCTAATAATGTGGGGATTACATACAACCCCTCTAAGTTCTATGTCATGTATAAGGGCATGCCAATTGGCGTCACTGTTCTCACCTTTTATCAGCCCTCACATAGTCATACGACAGTGTAGATGCGGTTGCTTGTCAACAGGGTCAATATTTTGCAGGTTGCTGCGCTTGATTTTGCTCGCCGCTGCCTAGACTATTCCCTTCCCTTGTAGGGTATTGGTAATTCTTTGCCAATTATCTATTTATCAAATCTGTTCTATTACTGATCAGATCTAACTTGACTTTTTGGTATGCTATTTTATTCAATCAGAACCATTCTTCATGCTGCCTTTTCGAAATGCATGCTATGAGCACAAATTGGAGATAGGGCAGGCGATTCCAGGAAAAGCATTTGCCCTGAAACACCCATACTTTTCTAGTGTCAAGATCTTCGACGGTAATGCTTTGTCGATTATCTATTTATCAAACCTGTTCTATTACTGATCAGATCTAACTTGACTTTTTGGTATGCTATTTTATTCAATCAGAACCATTCTTCATGTTGTCTTTCCAAAATGCATGCTTTGAGCACCAGTTGGAGATAGAGCAGGGGATTCCAGGAAAATAATTTTCCTTGAAACACTCAATACTTTTCTAGCATCAAGAGATTCGACATCATGGAATATCCTTTTATTCATTATGGACGTATGTTTGGCCTAAATGTTGCCCTCGCTATTTGTTTGTAGAGCAATTACATTGAAAATGATTATTATATGTTTGAATTTAATTTTCTAGTTACTTGCAATGGTATTTTAGAACAGTAAACCCTAGGGATAGTATAATATATTTAGATCTTGGAAATTCCTCTGTCGGCTGTGACAATACCTTTGCTCCTGTGGACTTATTTTGGTGTTTTCACTTTATCTTGTGGGGGGTTGTGAAAATTTCATTTCAAATGGAAAATTTTTAGGTGCTTCCAAACTTGGGTTGTAATGTGTTGGCTGTGATTTGCAGAAGGTTGAGGAGCCAAATGGATTTCAAAACCATGCACATAATAATTATTTTTTTAGGACTACCAAAGAGTTTGTTGATATCGTGCTGCAATAATTTGCTTAGTAGCTATTGTTGTGAACTTTTGAACTTTTCTTTTTGTCAAAATATTTAATATTGTTTTCACTCTGTTGTAGTTTCAGTTGAGTGTTTTGTTTTAGTTGTGAGGATTTTCATCTTCTTTCAAAAATTGATACACAGGTGCATTTTGGTTTCCTTTCTTGTTTTTTCTTTTCAATTCTGTATTGTTTTACTCTATATGTGGATAATTTTGCTCTTATGCATTTGGGCACTCTTCAATTAGGCTTAGAAAGTTTGGTAGTTTTAGCTTTTATGGGCACTCTTCAATTCTATCATGTTTTCTTATTCCCAAATTTCTCTTATTGCTTCTCGGGGTGTATAGGAAGTAAAGAAGATAGCCATGGCTTCAAGGCAAAGAGCGATGCTCAAGACGTTGCTTCCAATGGTCAAAGGAAAAATCCATGAGTGATGAAGCCAAAGAAGCATTGAGGAGAAATCCTCCTAATCATAAGTGTATTATGGGAAGGGCTAAGAGAGGAATTTACGCTGGTCGCCACATCCAATTTGGCAATCAAATCAGTGAAGAATGGAGAGCTTTCCATAAAGCAGGTGCAACCGTGTAGGAATCTATGTGGGTGCCAAGGTGACGATTGACATGCTAAGTTAGAAGGAAAACTAGAACACAATCAAGTTATTGGAATTTTTAGATGAGAGTTAAAGAGTGTCACCAATATTCTGAGTTGGGGAAAATTTGTTCAATAGTAATCTCACATGTTAAAGTATTCTTCTTAGAAGCGAGCTGCATTTTTCATTTTTGCCGTAAGTTGGGAAGGTGCTTTGACCTGCATTTGAAAACATTTTCTCTTCAATGTGGATGAGGATGATAACTTAGAAAATCTACACATTTGAGAAAAGTCAACTGCTAGCTTTTGTATACTGTTTTTCTGCTTTGCAGTAGATAAACAGGGGGACATGACAACTAAATATTTGACAAAATTGAAGCTGTAAAATTTACCATTCCTGAATTTTAGCTGTCCATAGAGTGATCATATCTTTCAGAGATCAATTTCAACGTCACTTCATTGTGGTCAAACTTTCAAATAAATAGTTTCTATCTAAATAGCATAATGTTTTAACAATTGAAGGCAATAAAAGCCTGTTATTTCAGTTTTTCTTGTAAATAACTCTCAACTGTTCAATGCTTGAATTTGAATTTTAAGAGCAACATGCTAATAATTTGAAGTTATTATTTTTTTCTTTGATAAAAGAAAATTTATATATTTTCAAGGTGTAAACCCCATTGATATACGCAGTAGATATAGCCTTGGTAACATGATTCACAATTCTACCTCTAATCATGTAGATAATCAAGAAGCCAATCACATGATTGTATTTTTCTTCTCTTAATTTGTAAGAATGTTTTTAATATTTGTATTGTGAAAAATAATACTGATAATTAGCTAATAGGCTATATTGTGTGGGCATTGCCCATCAGAATGCCTAAAAAATAAATTCCAAGCAGTTTGAAAATTTCTGAGCAGTCAATTTTTTTTGACATTAGAATCTCTAATTCAAATCAGATTTCAATAGCCCCTAAAACCCCGATATTTTCAGATCCACTTTTTGTTTACTTTGAATAGATTGAAGCAGCAATTGTAGGGAGATTGGTGGTTTTGATTTGTCTCATTTTTCCTACAAACTCTACCCATTTTTTCTCATCAGCAATGTTGACAGCAGGACATGATTTGTGTAGAATGTTGAGGTAAGTCACTTGCCATGGTTTCAGTAAGTTTTATTTTTTGGAATCTGTACATGGTGAATCATTTTTTTGTCATGTTTTATTACATTCTCAAACAATTATGTTGTTATCTGCTAAATGAAGGCATTGGTTCTATGGTTTTATTTCAATTTAATTTCTCATTCCCCACTTCATAATACATGTCTTAATGTTTGTTGCTTTGATCCAACATTTTCCATTGCTGTGAGCAATGAATTTTGTGAAGTCAATGATTTTGGAATCTGTAATACTGCATTTTAAGTCGACAAATCAGCATAGTCAAATTTTTCTGTCAATTGACGGAGGCCTCAACATACTTGAATAGCCATCACATTTTACAGAAGCCAAATGAAGAGGTTAGTCTGCGGTTTCTTCACTGTTTTATCCACTTAAGGAGTTCAATTGGCCTAAAGAATGAAAAAAAAGTAGCTAAATTAGGTGAATTTTACTCAACCTTCATTTTTGTCTGTGTAGGTGGGATATATGATTTGTGGAATAGAGTCTGAGAAACCAGCTTGGCTGGATTCCCTGCTCACAGAAAAATTCTTAGTGGGATGCCCAAATCATGAAGGTGATGAGAATGAGAAGAACATATTTTGCTTGGATTGTCTCAGAAGTATCTATCCACATTATCTCTATGTACACCGTAGTCACCACCTTCTTCAGGCAATTATCTAAGCTCTGATCTACTTTCAGAACTACTTTGGGCTTTTTTTCTGCAGATTCAAGAGTCTTTCTTGCTGAATAGTTACAAAACATTTTTCTTACTAAATTTTGTATTCACAGAGTATTTAGTTGTTTGGAAGGTTGTTTATATGGGCGTTTTAGTTTGAAAATGAATCTGTCAGCTTTATTTTCCTCTTAATTCATGATTTTATGAAAACAATAATTCAATTAAGGAATGGTTTTGTATGGCTCTTGAACATTATTGAGGTGGGAATTCTTTGTGTAGATAAGGAGTTATGTGTACCATGATGTTATCAGGTTGGATGACACGGAGAAACTGATGGATTACTCATATGTTCAGGAATAACTCAGAACAAATTATGAAAACAAGCCAATACCCATTCGTCAATTACTTAAGATTTGGCCTTTTTATTGCGGACATGAATGCAAAATTCATTTTGGGTATTTGAATTCATGGTTGCTTTTGAAGGGGGAAAATATGGTCTTTGGTTTAATGGTGTTCATTTGGTGTTTGTAGGCCTACACAACTAACAGTGCGAAGGTGGTGTTCTTAAATAATAGGCCCTAGTCGAGGCCTTTCAAGAGATCCGGTAATATCTGTAGCACATGTGAAAGGAGCTTGCAGGAGCCCTATCTTTTGTGCTCACTTGACTATAAGGCGAGACATGTCCAAATGAAAAAAATAGTAAAATTGTGATGTAACTGGTGTTGCCCACTTGGCTTAATAATCAACTCCTGCACCAAGAAACGAGTGGTGATAAGAAGTCATTCTTTTAGAAGAATCCTTTCTGAGGACATGTGTTGCATTCTCAGTTGGGGTCGTCTTAACCTTCAGGTGCAGGTATTCAGATGTGTTGTCAAACCCACTCATTGCTGCCATGTGGGTTAGTCGATCTTACTTAGTTATTGTGTAATTTCATTCTGAATGTGCAACATAATTAGTGCATGAGTTTTTTGTACTGTGCTATATATCTCGGTCAATCTCAAAACTCAGTGTTGTATTTGTTGCTACACATTCAATATAACCTCCAAGTCATTTCTTGTAATAGGACAAGTCTGAAATGTGCAGTCTAATATGTATGGACAGCCATTAGATGCACTCAGAATGTAGTAATAGTACTGCTGTTCTCATATTTTTGCGCCTGTGTTACAAAAGATAATCTTGTTTGCAAGAAAATATCTTGACTTTTGCTACAAATAGTTAGTCTTAAGAAAAGCAATTTACATTTTGTTGTGATTTTTTCCCCTGCCCTTCAATATATTGTCAGAGTATATCCTACTATCGGCGTAACCATTGCACCTCATTGTGGTGCAAGTGCTAGTTTATATTATAACGTATTTTGTTATCAAACTAGGTTTGTCGATCGATAGGAATTTGGCATGCACCCTACTTAATGCCTTCCTCACATGCATAATTTCATCTCCATAGATGAAGCATGGAAATAATTACTAGATATCAAGTTTCTTGTTCACTAGGTTTTCATATTCAGGCATAATTTGAAATTCATCTCTTGTTAGTTCATTTGTCCATAGGTCTATGAATTTTGTGTAATCATACTCTTCCATTTTTCCATGGATGTAATCCCTAGTGTCTTAAGTAGGTAAAACCCTATATGGAATACTCAAAAAGGCTTTGATGGGTCATTCTCAAATATATTCATGGGATATTTCCTAAAATTTGGCTAGGGGTTTTCAATCACATTGACTATAGTAGGTTTTTCCATTTCTTCTATATACAAATGCTTAAAAAAAAATTAAACTTAGATAGTGGTAAATACCTTTTTCTTTGCACAAGTGGGACTAGGGTTTGGATGCTCTACTTTCACAAATCTCCTTCAACCTTTGAATTCACCTTAGCTTGCACTACTTGCTCCAAAATTCATAAAAGGGAGTAAAATAGATTGATCATGAATACTTATAGTCCTTCAATTTTCCCCAAATCACATTTAATGCATCAGTCAAAAAATCTAATGAAACTTTTCTCTGTATAACAGTACACCTCAAATTGCTCTACAAGACTCTGTATTTCCATATTTTCATTCAGAGTTTTATCCAAAAGATCCATAATAGCTATCTTCATCTCATATCTTTATGCTAAGCCATGACACCTCATAGCAGCAAGGGTTATTTGATTTTTCTATAATTTATCCCCTATGTTCTATTCCTAGAGGAATTATCTACACTCAAGGGTCGTATAGATTCATTTGTCATCTTTGATTCTTCTTTGTTCTCAAGCTCCTCTTTCTTTATCCATATCTTCTCCATTTCCATTTTTACTTAAATGTCAGATCAATCTTTGTGACTAGTTCATTTCTCTTTATTGGATTGTTCTTTCTCATATTTCTACAAAACTTAGAAATATGTGTAGGTCTATTGAAATTGCGACAAACACCATTCTTTTGTGAGTTATTCCTTCTATTCCTTCTAGATCTGCATTGATTAGCCTTGTGTCTAAATCCATAACATTTATAATAGTAACCATTGAAAGGTTGAAACATTCTACCATGTTTATGTGCATTCATTATTCAACCTATGCATTCACTTTCTCTATGTCCAATCTTCTTGCATGTAAATCATTGAACCATAAAGGATGGAACATTTTGATTTATTTTTCTTCTACATTCTATTGCTCTATGTCCAAATTTATTGCAAAAATAACAAATACCATTGAAACATGGGTACCTTTGACCATTTGGTTGTCTAATTGGGAATCTTCTAGCATTGCTTCTTTAATTCTAGAAATTTCCATTGTTCTTTTTATCTTCAACCTTTTTTGGATCACTGATCTTATTTACATTAGATGTCTGATTTTCTTTTGATATTTCTCCTTTTTCAAGTCCCAAACCACTTTTTTCTTTAGATGTTTTCTGATCTAAAATTAACTCATCAAGAATTGTAGAGCTTATCTTGAATTTTTCTTCATGACCTTTTGCTTTCTCTAAATATGACATCAAATTTACCACTTCTTGTTTAATATTTGTACATTCACCGTCTTGTATTTTACCATTGCATTCAAAACTCCTTAATTATTTTCTTTCTTCCACCAGCACCTTCACTCCAAAGATGCTCTCATTTTCTTGCTTGAATAGTTCATTGACTTCCCTATGCCTTTCTTTGAACTTTTTGATTTTCTCTCTCAATTTTTTGCTGTAGTCATTTGCTTCTTTAATATTTTCCTTCAGATCTCTATTTTCATCTTCAATTTTTTTGAAGGTCTTGAAGAGAAACTTTGATTTCTCCATCTTTTTCAAGGATGCAATTATCTTCAGTGTAACCAGTGGGAGGAATCGCTTCTAATTTTTTTTATCATCCATGTGTTGAATCTCTAAGATCTTCCCAAAGCGGTCAATCTTCTAACAAGGAACAAAGCTTTGATACCAATTTTTTAGCACATGGAATACTAATAGGGGGTGAATATATATTGTTAGAAACCATCTAAATATTAACCCATTAAATTTCATAGCATACTTAGCAATTACAAGGAATAAAAACATGAATAACCCATAGCACAAACAACACATGAACACCAAAATTTTTATGTGGAAAACCTAGTGAGAAAAACCATGGTGAGGATTATCTCACAATATTTTATAACCAATTATAATATATTATCGAAAGGCTCACTATTCATAAAGAGAAGATAGATAGAATGAAGTGGCTTCATAGCCAAGAATTGAACCAATACAAAGTGCATCTAGCATATGCTGAATTTAGTTCCTTTGAGGCTCAAAATTTTGACAAAAACATTTCATTTATCTCAAATTATAGATTTATGCTCTACTTTATATTCAAACAACTTTTCTTTTAAACCTCTACAATATTCACACTTCTTGTATTCAGATCAAGTACAACCTTTTTTAATTATTTATTTTCTTTAATTTCAATCTCAAAGAAACCTTTCATATATATCAAACATATCCACTTACAACAATTAGGTTGGCCTAATTAGGTATAGACTCAAAATATACAAAATGTTCCTTGTTGGCACCCAATTTAATTAAAACTACCTTCGCACAAAAAAAACATATAAGATAGATTGGAATGGACCTATAATAGCTCCTTATTACCTTATGATTTTCTCATTAATATCCACAACACATTTTATGTATTGGATCAGCTAAGCATAGGACCTAAAAGCCAAATATTTCAATTGATCATCACCATAAGATACATGGTCCTCAAAGTATCATACCAATTGGACATCTCAATATATTGACACCTGCAAAAAGTATCCAAAAACTAAAACATCTAACTAAAATCCATGGAGGAATGCAGAGTAGTTAGGTAAGATCTAGTATACAAAAAAACTATGTTAACCATATCTATCAAAATTTTGTTACTTGCAACTCTTGAACCACTTAACCAGGACAACTAAAATTATGAAATAAGATTCCAAATATATCTATGAGCATCATACTAGAACTGCAAGGGTGGATCTAAAAAGGTGAAAAAATGCAGACTGAAATACTTGAGGGCACCATGTGCTGAAACTACCGGTATACAAAATTAGCCAAAAACCTTTTGCAAAATTAACTTTTCTATAGAAATACATCATTCATCATGTGGTGTTGATCTAGTATTGACATCAATGAAAACTCACTAATGGCAACCTACTTCATTATTTCAATAGAAAAAATTTCCTATGATAGAAGAACAGGTAAACTTTTATTTAATTTTTGAGATAGAACTTAAAACTGTGATAGATGCATGCAAAGATGAGAATTGGATCAAAGCTATGAAAGAAGATTTAAAACAAATGGAGAAGAATATGGCTTGGGAATTATTCTAAATACCAAAAAACAAGAATGTGATAGGAATTAAATGGGTTTTCCTGAACAGTTTGAATTAATATGGAAAAAAAAAAGGAACAAAGCTACACTTGTATGTAAGGGTTACTCACAAGTCGAAGGTATAGATTTTGAGGATACTTTTGCTTTAGTGGAAAGGATGGAAGCTATTTGGATGTTTTTGGCTATTGTAACACATAAATATTTCAAGGTATATCAAATGGATGTGAATTCTACGTTCTTGTATGGTCAATTAGAAGATGTATACATTGAATAACTAGAAGGTTTCAGTTGTCATTAGATGTTGATATGGTCTACAAATTGAAGAAAACATTGTATGGAATAAAGCATGCTCCCATAGCTTGGTATGCAAGGTTAGAAAAGTATTTATTTTAGAAAAGGATTTAGAAAAGGTATTGTAAATAGTAATTTTTATTTCAAAGTTGAAGGAGAAAAAATATTGATTGTGCTAGTGTATGTTGATGATATAACCTTCAAAGGAAACAAAGCTATGTGCAAGAAGTTTACATAGGAGATGCAAAAAGAGTTTGAGATGCCAATGTATGGGGAGAAGAATTTATTCCTTGGGATACAAATCAATCAATCAAAGAAAGGTATATTCATATCATAGTCAAATTATGTTAAGGAAATGTCAAATAATCTCATGTTGGAGTAGTGAAGAGGATATTCAGATACCTAAAGGGCACTCTAGGCTATAGTTGTAGTATCCTAAGGATACTGAATTATCTTTGAGTGTATATATAGATGTAGATTGGGTTAAATGTGTAGATGATAGAAAAAGTATTAGTGATGGGGATTTATTTCTTGGAAGTAGGTTGGTTTCATGGTTGAGTAAGAAGTAGGTTAGTGTTGTTATCTACTGCATAGGAAAAATAAATTGAAGCAACATCATGTTGTACACAGGTGTTGTGGATAAAGAAAATATTGAAGGATATCAGAGTTTCATATGATGAACCTATTCCTAGATCTTATGTGACAATACAAGTGAAATAAATATTTCAAAGAATTCAGTATTTTATTAAGATATTTTCATAAAGGATATTCCAAAAGATAGTTTTGAGTATCTTTGATAGAAGTTGGGGTTTATTTCCCCTTCTTCTTTTAATTAAATGCATACGTGTGTGCATTTTTTTGGGAATAATTTCAAGATACATGCTTGGTCCTAGAATGATGTTGAAGGCTACCTCTCAAGGGGATTAGGTAGTGGTATTTCTGGTTGGTGTAGTTAGATGCAACATATTTTGTGCCCCTAAGGGGGAGAGTGTAGAGAAACAATGTTTTGTCAAAGGAATAAAGAGAAGAAAATTTATATGCAAATGCATATGGAGAGTACATTTAAGTAATATCAATGGAGAGAGAATAAATTGATAGTAGATATTTCCCTTTGCATTTTTTTTAAAGGGGGAAAGAAAAATTGTGATGTGTGTTGCCCTTTGTCATTGATGTCAAAGGGGGAGAGAATTAGTGTGGTTGAAAAACCATAATGTAGAAGAGAATGTGGGGGAGATATTTTTTTGAAATACAAAGGAACAAAGGGGTGAGAAATTTTTTATGTTGTAGAAAATATTTCTATTAAGAGAGATTATGAAGAGTAAGAGTTGTCTCAATCACGGGGAGTATTGCTTGTTGCAGAATTGTTGTTGGTTGTTTTTGTTGTTGATGGTCTTTTAGAAAGCCATTGTTGCCATCAATGGAAAATGGTGAGCTTTTTGGAAGCTTAATTTTTTTTAGGTGTTTTTTTTTATTGATTTCAACCCCTTTTATGAAGAGATTGTTAAAATCTTAGAGTTGTTGGCGTTGTCATTGATGCTACACTTCACTATACCTATAGAGGTTGTTGTAGCGTACTAGTGTTGATGAGATTGTTGGTAGTATGGTGTGTTGTAATTGATTATAAGTGTTGAAGAGGTGTTATTACTATTGCTAATGCAGTTGGTTCACTTGGTTTCCAAGCTTTTTTGAGAAAATTTGAATAAAAGGGAGTACAGTGTGGCATAGGTGTGTTTAGTGTTTTTCTTTGTATTTCTTCATGATTAAAGATATGATTATGTGGTTTGGACATGATGATTAGAGGGTTTTAGAGGTATTATATCTATATTTTTAGGTTTTGAATCAGATGACAATGGAAGATGTGCTTGATAGGGGTGATCCCACAAAACTAGTTTACAATTAGTTTGAGGAAGGAGAAATGCATTTTTGGAGGGAAAACACTTTAGGGGGTTCATTAGAAACCCCCTTATAGAAAATCCCCCTTTAATGGGTTTTTTTTTAATTGTATTTAAAAGGGGGCTTCACTAGAAGGAGGGGTTCTAGCAACCCCCCCTTCTAGTGAAGTGGAATTTGCTAGAACCCCCCATTCTTCCCTTCTCCCCCTCTTCTACCAAATCTCTACACAATTTTCCTTTCAAAGCTTGGGTTGAAGATGAAAATGGAGGAAACTTCACAAAACCAACTAGATGATGGTATTCCTCAGAATGAGCTATCCATCGAATATAATTTTAATATATGTTTTTTTTATTTTTTTATTTTTAGTTTTTCACTAAAACACTAGCTCTGTATTCTACACATGTGGAAAAATGGTATATTATAAAAAAAAATTGAAAACTTTTAGTGCACTAGATATTGATGTCTCTAATCCAATAAAAGAAATTGAATTTCAATACATACAAAAAAGATTATGTGTTAACAAGTAAATCATGTCTAAATTGTAACTGGTTTGACTTCAAAACTTAATTAAGAAAAAAATATTCAATGAAATTCTATGAAACCAATTCCACATGCACTAGATATCATTGTTATGAATCTAAATTCAAAAAATAGAGTTTTATCCTTCATAGAAAAAAAGTTGTGTTATCAAGTACACACCACTCTTTAAAAATGGTGCTTATTGTTAAAAAATAGTTTTCTAAGGAGATGGAAAAAGAAGTGCAATATGATTCCCAAAAAATTGAAAAAAATATATTTATAATCTACAAGAAAAATGTCACAAATCACTAGTTTTCATCATCTGCAAATTCCTCATAGTTTAGCCGCTATAGGTGCTTGAAAGTGAAGATTTAGTTAAAAAAATCAATTCAATGTCTAGTTTGGCCAAAAATTGCGAACCACTATTGTGGTATCACCCATAGTATGTATGTCTATGAAACAATATGTATGGAGAAATGAGATTGCTCCACATTTCTCCATAGTAAAGGTCCTTGGCTTGCAGATCTAGAAACATTTTTAAACTATTTGTATGTACCTTCCCTTGATGTTTCAAGAGCTGAGGTGTTCTGCAAGGTTGGTTAGTGAGTTGCATGTTTGTGTTAGTGTGTCCAGCTACATAGAATGAAGGTGTTCTTCAATTTTAGGTTTTTGCAATGGTAGTGGTGAATATTATGATGATGTGAAATATTCTTATATTTTGTGGAGTGCTTTTGTGTGGTCTACAAGATGTATATGGACCTAGAGAGGCATGTTTGTGGTCACTTCTTAGTGTTAGTGAAGTTTTGGACAACCTGGTATGCTAGCAGTAATTATGGAGGATGATTATTTATTCTAGAACTATTGAGAAGCATGTTAATGTATATTTGGGCCCTAGTTAAGTTGTGGTGTGTTTTTCCTTCATTTCTTTGTTGCAAGATGGTGTATCCCTTGGTCTTCCTTGTGCAGTATGATGCTTGGGTTTGTGACATGGCTTAATCACCTCATGTGGATCTTGTATAAATATGGTAGTTTTGAATGTGATCAAGTGTGGTGATTTGAGTGAAAGATTCAATTCCTATGATTTCTATCTGCATTTAGCAAAAGGTTTCTACATTTTACTAAGATAAGTGAGTTTTTTGTGCTTCAATGGAACTACATCTTTAGCATGAGTGAGATGCATTATTAGTATTTCATATTTGGTAGTGATCCACCCCTTTCTTCTATTCTTCTTTCTTCTAGAAAATGATTCCTTCTGGTAGAGAGCCTAATTGTATTCAAAATTACAATTCATACATATTTGAGTTAATCCTCACTATGGTTTTTTCCTTCTTAGTTTTTCAATGTAAATATGATGTTCCTATGTGTTTGAATATGTTTTCATTAATTTTTCATATGTTAACATTTTTCTAATGCATGTTAAGGGTTTACTGGTTGATAAGGGTTTGAAAATATATTGAAGGATTAAATGTTTTATAGCATACAACTGATTCACCTCCCCCCCTCAGTTGTCTTGTGCATCTAACATAAATATAAATATAAATATTAGTTCCATTACTCTTATAAATTTGTGTATACATATGAATGACCTTTGATTTGATTAAATTAGGAAAGGATTGTATTTATAGTTTTTGTGGAAATTTTACCTTTCAAGACAAGTGTTGAGTATGGGTTATCTGGGAGTGTAGGTACTGCTTTCTTTTCTAGTTCTACTTTTATTTGTTGTATACAACTATGTGCTTTCCCAACCTTCTTAGAAAATTCAAATAGATGGATTTATTATATATATTTTCTCTCAACCATATCCTAATATTAATTATAGCATGTTGGTTATGATAGAAATGCATGTAGATATATTAGGCATGCACCAAATTTCATCTTGTTTGTCAATTTATTTTTGCTAAGAATCTCATGCAAGGTCATTGGTTTTTCATGTTAGGAAGAACTCTCTAGAGAAGCACAAGCTTCATAGTTGAGTTTGTTGGCATGCACGTTTTTCATCCTACATGTTATTAAGTCCAACTTTGCATTTATTTTCATTCAGTGCATTAATGCTTGGGCGGCTCCTTCTTTTCATGTCACCTGCTCTACCGACCATCTCTGCTACGCATTGATGTTTTTGATGGCTCCTTGCAAGTCACCTGCTCTATTTAACAAGGCTTTTGTAATCTATAAATATCTCATTATTGATCAATGAAATTGATTGACTGGTGAAATAACATCTTCTTAGGTTGCTTCTCTGCATTGTGAAGGTTGTAGGTTGTTGTTTTGGGAACTCCAATATGGTATCAGAGTAGTCAACCAACCTACCCTTCCTTGCTAAGAGCTTACACTAGTTGAGCAATGGAGTCATGAAAATATCACCTGTCATGAGAATGATCTGCTAGGTGGATGGGGAAGGCCATTCTTCATTCCTCATGCGACTAGTGAAATAGCATCTTCTTAGGTTACTTCTCTACAATGTGAAGGATGACTTTAGGAGGCATTTTGGAGATCCCAGTCGCACGGGCAGAGTCTCTTCTCAGAGTTGTGTGGAAGAGTGAGAAGGTAGGGAATGAAATTTGGATTAGGAGAAAGAGCCACGCCAAGCATCTATTTTCCCCTCCACAAATAGATCAAGCCACGCGAACTCAGTTAGTAATGGTGGCTTTCTGAGAGGTGGTGAAGTCAAGAAGGGAGATGTATACCCCTCTGTTGGTGTTCTTCTTTTGAAGAAGTTTCAAATTTGGGCTTCTGCCTCTTGCCAGAGGACTCATATCCCACAACATGCACACTATCCCACTTGTGACACCATATTGGAGTTCCCAGAACAAAAACCTACAACCTTCACAATTCAGAGAAGCAACCTAAGAAGATGCTATTTCACCAGTCAATCAATTTCATTGATCAATAATGAGATATTTATAGATTACAAAAGCCTTGTTAAATAGAGTAGGTGACTTACAAGGATCCATCCAAAACATCAATGCATAGCAGAGATGGTCGGTAGAGTAGGTGACATGAAAAGAAGGAGCCACCCAAGCATTAATGTACCGAATGAAAATAAATGCAAAGTTGGACTTAATAATACGCATGATGAAAAACATGCATGCCAACACCCCCCCTTAAGTGAAACTTAGGGAGAAAATGAAAATGCAATATGCAATATGAGATGCATTATAGGTCCTAGCAATAAAGCCTTGTTAGGTACCTATGTACAACTACAATGCAATGAACTACAAATCTCTCATAACCAGAGAAAAGGAGAAAAACCCTGTGGGAGAAAAATCCTCTCCAAAAGAGAGAACAAAAGTGAAAGGAAGGAGGACTCCTCAAGAGAGTTCCTTTGAGTTACAAGATGCTTATTAGATTGTAACATAAGATTCTAGTGTTTGTGTACATTTCTTGTACTTTTATTGTATCATTATGACTTATTTGGCGATGGACTGCCTAAGTTGACTATTGTATCATGATATCTCATGTAAGCATGATTCATGTATGAAAAATATGTCTTGGGATGACATGGCATGTATGGAGTTATTTCTCATGTATAGATGCACTTTTAATTCTTCTTGTTAATATGATTAATCTAGAATATTTACTTGTTATCTATATGTTATAGTTTTAGGGCTCCCTTTGAACGACATACGATACATGTTATTATTTATGAATATTATGGTATTTATAGTGACTATTTTGACAAGATTTCTAGGCTGCTTAACAATCTCAATTATATGAAATCTAAACTTTTCATAATACACTTTCCCCTTTCTTATATCATGTTCTTTTGACTATCCATCATTATGAGGGTGTAAAAGTTTAAATTTGATTACTAAGTTCTATAATTTTTAAGTCCAAACCATTTGTGCCAACACATTTGGGTAGGTGGGCTAATGCTAGGTTAGGCCTCTATTTTCTCCCTAGGTCATCTAATCTTTATAGGTTACATTATCTTGGTTTTGTCTCTTAAGAGCCCAAAAGAAAAAAAATTCAAACTATTTAATTGATTACTTATCAATTTTTTTTGGTATCAACTAGGAATATATTTTATAGACCTATGGGTGGATATGGGGTCCCCCTAAATATCTCTCTGTCTCAATTCTAGTCAAATAAAAAAAAATCACCATGCTAATAATGAATGAATTATTACAAAAATTGTTAGTTGAGAGTAGTGCAAATGTGGAAAGAAGAATATTTTGAATTATATGAATTGTGGAGCCAAACTAAATTATGCAACATGTTTGTATGGGTCGGTAATTTCTAGCTAGGGGAGGCCTCTATTTTTAACCATGTAACCCAATCCTTCAAAGTTGCTAATGCAGTGTCTCAAGATTCCTAAGAGGAAAAAGAGGCCAAACTATGGTGAAGGAGCTTTTGGGGTTCATGGAACATATTAATTATTTTTCTAGACCTGAAATTGGATATGGATCCTTCCAAATCAAACTCTTTGTTTTGGTCAATTCCACATTGTTTCGTCATACTAGCAATGAATGCATTCTAGTAAAAAGTGTAATTTGAGAGTAGTGAAAATGTGAAAATGGGTATATTTTTTGTTTCATGTGTGTTGGGGCCAAACCATCTACACCATGTATAGGTTGGTGGATGAATTATACCAAAGAAAATTTATGATCCTTAGGTCACTTGTTCCTTGCAAGCCTCACTATTCTAGTATAGGATCGATGCAAAAAGTTGGGTCAACTTTTTCTCCAAAAACTAGATGTGTTTTTTCCTAAAACTAAAAATTTATCACAGTTGCAACAAGAATTTGAAGCACTAACATACTTAAAATCTTAAGAAAGTATAGTAATATGAAATTTAGTATTTTGAGTCTATTTTTCAAATATGTAATTTATTCTAGTACACAAATGGTACAAGTTAATTTTTAATAGGCATTCATAAAAAATATTTTTAAAAGACTTTTGAAGTCCATAACATGCAAATAATGTATTAACAACATAATTTGACCTAAATAAAAGTATTTTTATAATTCCTTTTAGGGAAATATGTGTATTGTAGTGACTTAGGTTTGCAAAATTAAAAAGCAAAGGAATGGGTTTCAACATTTGAATTTTATGAAATGGGCGTGCATTTTAAAAATTTACCTTTGGGAGCTCAAGCCTAGATGGGTACTCATTTTTTATGAAATGAGTACCCATTTTTGTCAAAAAAAATTCAAGCTCAAAACTTCCCCTAGAAGTGGAACCAACTTCTTCCACTTACCTTGTAGTCTCTCCAGATCCCTAAGAGATAAGAAAATTCAAGCTATGATGGAATTGTTCTTAGTGAACATGAAAATGGATATGGGGTCCATCCACATTATATTCTCTTTTATCTAGTCAAATCCACACTATTCAACCATGCCAACAATGAATGCATTGTTGTAAAAAAATTCATTTAAGAGAAATACATATGTGGAAATAAGAATATCTTGCATTTCATGTGTAGTGGGACCTAAAAAGTTGGGCTAGCATGTCCAAGTAGGGATTTGATTGCTATCAGAGATATCTATACATTCCCCAAGTCATATGATCCATGTAGACTATGCAATTTTGGTATAGTCTCTTAAGAACTCTAGGGTATGTGCAAGATCATGATGGGCCAAAAAGTGGCAATATGATGGGTATGTGGTTGACGACTATTTTTTTACCCAAAATTGATGAAATTAAAAGGGTTTTTAAAGGATATTCTAAGCTTTCCATAAATCTAAATTATTCTTTACTTTGAATTTAATAAGTGATTATTATTCATTTTCTATTCAAATTATTGATTGAAAAACATCTATAGCTTTCAAATGGTATCACATTTTTTGAATCCAAAACATGCGTCACATTCTATGCTTCACATAATATATGATTAAAAAACTAAAATTTAATTTCATGAACTTTTGACCAAGTTAAGGTGGTCATACATGAGTTTTTTATATTTTTTAAAAGTTGTAATAAAAAATTCATAATTAATTATTTACTTGGAAAAAAATTGCAAAAAAATATGCATCACATCGGGACATGGGTCATCTAATTATATCTAAAATATTATCATTATATTGTGGTTAGTGTGGTCATAAAAACACCTACTTCTTATTTTTTCCCTAAAATTTAGGTACTATTGCATTGAAATTTTAAATTTTCACCAAATATATTTTTCTTTTTAAACAAACCCAGTAGTTTAGAAACTACATTCAATTTTCTACAAATTCTGTTATTACATATTTTTGAAATAATATATATAACTTATTCAAATTTTTACGTCAAGTTGCCTAACTCTGATTTTTCTAAATTTTTTCCCACTTAAGGGTCTTCTTTTTCCATGATGATCCTGCACATACCCCCTAAGACAAAAAAAATCTCAAACTATGATGAAAATTTTCTTGAATTTTATGGCACCTAAGAATATTCCATCTAGAATTATGAGTGGTTATGGGATCCCTTTATATTAACCTCTCTTATTTTTATCAAATCCACACTATTTGACCATGCCAATAATGAATGCATTATGACAAAAAACATCATTTGAGACCACTGTAAATGTGGGAATGGGTATACCCATTGTTTCATTCATGATTGGTTCAAATTGAATACACCAATACATATAGGTTGGTGGATTAATTCTATCAAAGGGGTATGTGCAGGATCATCATGGAAAAAACAAGCCCTTAAGTGGCAAAAAATTTAGAAAAATCAGAGTTAGGCAACTTGACGTAAAAAAATGAATAAGATATCTATATTATTTCAAAAATATGTAAGAATAGAATATGTAGCAAATTGAATGTAGTTTCTAAACTAATAGGTTTTTTTTTTAAATCTATTTAGTGAAAATTTGAAATTTTAATGTAGTAGTACTTAAATTTCAGTGGAAAAACTAAGAAGTAGGTATGTCTGTCTGAACCTAACCACAATAAAATGATAATATTTTTATAATAGTTTAGATATAAGTAGAAGACTCATTTGTTGATGTGATGCATATTTTTTAAAAAAAAATTCCATGTAAATAATTAATTATGAATTTTTTATTACAAATTTTGAAAAATCTAAAAATTGTATGTATGACCACCTTAACTTGGTCAAAACTTCATGAAATTCAATTTTATTTTAATCCTATAGTATGCAAAGTATAGAATGCATGTTTTAGATTAAAAAAATGTGATATTGTTTGAAAGCTATAGATGAGATAGTTGTAATTCAAAGTAAAGCATGTAGGTAGGCCCATGGGCGGCAAAAAAATCAAACTTAGGCAACTTGGTGTAAAAATTTGAATAAGTTATTTATATTATTTCAAAAATATGTAAGAATGGAATCTATAGAAAATTGAATGTAGTTTCTAAACTACTAGGTTTATTTAAAAAAAAAAAATCTATTTGATGAAAATTTAAAATTTCAATGCAAAAGAGTAATTTAAATTTAAGGAAAAAAATAAGAAGTAGGTGTCTCTAACCAATCCTAACCACAATAAAATGATAATATTTTTTATAATATTTTAGAAATATGTAGAGGACTTATGTCCAAATGTGATGCATATTTTTTTGCAATTTTTTCCAAGTAAATAATTAATTATGCATTTTTATTACAACTTTTAAAAAATATAAAAACTCGTATGTCTAACCACCTTAACTTGGTTAAAACTTCATGAAATTCATTTTTTCTTTTTTTTCATCCTATATTATATGAAGCATAGAATGTGATGCATGGTTTGGATTCCAAAAATGTGACACCGTTTGAAAGTTATAGATTTTTTTCAATCATCTTATCAATCATGAATTTAGTCATAATTCAAATAGAAAATGAATAATAATTATTTATTAAATTCAAAGTAAAGCATAATTTATATTGGAGGAAAGCTGAGAATATCCTTTAACAACCCTTTTCATTTCATCAATTTTGGGTAAAAACAAAGTTATCAGCCACATACCCTACAAATACCAATCATATCGCCACTTTTTTGCCGTCATGATCTTGCACATACCCGTATAATTTATATTGGGGGAAAGCTGAGAATCTCCTTCAAAAACCCTTTTCATTTAATCAATTTTGGGTAAAAAAAAGTTGTCAGCCACATGGGCCATCATATTACTTATATATCACCACTTTTTGGCCCATCATGATCCTTCACATACCCAATTGTTTTCATTCCCCAAGTCACCTGATCCTTGTAGCCTATGATATTCCAATGTAGTCTCTTAAGAGAACTAAGAGAAAATAACTAGCAAACTATGATGAAGTAGTTTTTAAAGCTCATGGTACCTAGAATTTTTTATCTAGAGTTACATGTGGATATGATATCCATACCCATTAAACTCTAAATTCTAATAAACTCCATAGCATTTGACCATTCCAATAATAAATGTATTCTTACAAAAAAATAATTTAAGAGAAATGCAAGTGTGATAAAAAAACATAGATTATGTTATATGAACAAGTGAAATTGAGTTCATAAAAAAAAATAGGAAGGAAGGTGAATGTTATTGAAGGCATCCATTCATTCCCTAAGTTACCTAATCCTTACAAGCTACTCTATTTTGTGTAGTCTCTTAAGAGTTGTAAGAGAAAAAAAATACCAAATGATGGTGGAGTACTTATAGGAGCTTGTGGCAATTAGGAATGTTTTGTATATATATACCTAAATGTGTATATGCCAGGGTCCCTCCATATTAACCGATCTCTAAATTCGAATAAAATTTTCTCTTTTTCACCATGCTTAGAACAATGAACTCTTTGTTACAAAATGTGTCATTTGAGAGCAATATAAATGTGCAAACATGTATATTTTTCATTCTCTATTTTGTGGGGACAAACAAACTACATCAACATCTATGGGTATGAATTTTAATACTTCCAAAGAGGAATTTTATTTTTCAAGTCACCTAATTCTTGCAAGTTATGCTATTATGGAACAATCTCTATTATGTGCATACCCTTATAGTGTGTATAGTGTTATGAGTAGTCAACTTGTGGATACCTTAAATAATTAAGTCATATTATCATTATTATATTATTTTTTAGTTATTTAGGTCAACCTCAACCTTCTATAGGGTTATCTAGGTTGGCCTAGGTGATATCCTAGGCATAAGTATAGAATATATGAGAGGTATAAGTAGGTTATTATCATCATATTAAGTATTATGTTCTTATTGCAGACTATTGGAGGTATCCCCCTCGAACTGGATTAAGAGGTTTCCCCTTTGAAGTATTATATTGTTATTTAGTTATTTAGGTCAACCAAAGGCTTATATGTTGAACACACTAAAATGTTGAGAGTTGGGTTGAATCAACATATACTAAAACTTAACAAAAAATCCATTTGTAGATTAAACATTGAATCACATTAAATAAAAAGAAGAGAAGAACTAAAAGAATGCACCACAAAAGAATATTGAGATTTTTACATGGAAAAACTAATGAGAGAAAAAACATGGTAAGAGTTAACTTACAATATATGAAGCTCACTAGTTGCACCCACAAAAGGATATAATAGTCACAAAAAATCCTAACCTAGGAATTGGACATTCTAGCAGGTGACTAACATCTTCTTATGGTCATTCATTTACTTTGTCAAACTAGGGAACGTATACTTGAAATGGAGCGGCACTGTATGTGCACTAAGAACCAGTTTCAGTCATGATTTACCAGAAATAAATGCATGAAAGGAATTCTAATTATGCTACAAGAATGTAATGTGAAGCCTTCTAAATGTAATCAAAGTAGAAACCATAACAACTACCAACTGAGAAACAAACTATGAACTAGCCTTATGCTGCAGGAATAGACACGGGGATGGATTCTTGATGCTATAGGAACAATATAAGACTGAGTTTGCACTAAAACTTCAAGAACGAAATCTAACTTATGATCAACAGAAAATGAGCAACTAACTAACTAACTATAGATACTTACTAAGTGGGCCCCCTTAGCAAGCATCAACTAATTATGCCAGTATTGTACATAGACCTTCATCAAATTTTATTCATAAAATCAAAATGTTGTACATTATTCTATTCATATGAAAACTAACACAAAAATTTATCTCTTATCATAGCAATAACTCTTACATACTCTACTTTTTATTATCATACTAACTTTCACATGATATCCTTTCTATGCTTGTTATGCTTGCTCACTCACGCAGGAGGAACACTTATTTAAACCAGAAAAAAACTAACTAACTAAACTAGAGAAAGACGTGGACATAAAATGAATCCTGAAACCGAGGAGCAGACTTCTCATAAATGAAAACATATATGTTCAACACAATCTAGAGAATTTAGCATTCCACTCTTTCATATTAAATGATCATTTAAGTTTCTTCCTAATGACCTGGGTAGAGAGTCTTCGCTGGAACAACTTCCTCGATGTCGTGCAAGAAATGGACTTTACTGCAGAGCCGAGATCTGTTGTGCTTGACTCATTCATGCTCCCTTCAACAACCTGTGATGTACAAGGTGACAAAGGCAAAAGAAAGCATGCATGGCAAACAACACATTCCATTCATTAATCACATATTAAATCTATCCCATTATTCAAAAACCATATGCATTATACCAGTCATTTGGAAGGTCAAACAGGGTATTTAATAAGACACATCGAGATGTTAAGCTGTAGGAATATAGGAATGTATTGCTATAGGATACTACCCAATTTCAGATAAAAAAGTCTTTAATCACATAGTTAAAACATCCATTAGCAATAAAGTATAGATATTAAAAATACATCATGATACTCAAATTATGAGCATATCCTGGGGTCATCACTAACTACTTAAAAAAATTACAATGTTGTTTAGGGCTCACTGGTTAAAGACTTGCAAGCTAAGGCACACAACCTTAGGGAAAGATACATGGACTTGTTAAAGAGGCTCACTACCTGATAGTAGGATACATGAAAATTACAATGAGAACATGAATATGAATTGTAATAAAAGAAGCATCTAACATATGTTGATGTTGCAAGCCCCTTTTCTCACAATTACTCCCTCATACTAACTTTGTACACTTCATATTCAACTTACTGTGCAATCTCTCTTCACAATCAATTCACAAATTATTGTTTTCTTCTATAAATAACCTCTATAACAACTCAAAAGCCTAGTTAGATCAACTCTAAGATGACATTTAGATGAAACCTATGATACTATATAGGTCAGCTCTAAACATATACATTATGAAGTAAAATAAGTTTTAGATCATAGCATATGACATAAACATACCAAAAATCATAACTACACATCCTTAAATTCAAAATTAACTAATAAGGATCAACCTCAAATCAAGGAAAACAAATTGTCATCACAAACAACATCAACACTACAAAAACTGCTAACTGTTCATCTTTACACCATCAAGGAAGAACTAAACACATCATTTGTACCCAGATATGGACAATGTAGGTAACAAAAAACATTCTTAAAACCTCTTCCTCAATAATTTAATCACCATATGTTTTTTTTAAATAAAGAAACCTACTTAATATAAAAGAGCAGAGCATTCCAAATTGATTGTGACACATCAACACTTAAGATATTGCATTGCAATTCAACAAAAAAAATGAAACACATATGGATGAACCCATATACCTCTTTGAATATATCCTAAGTCTGCATAACCATATCTATCACTTCAATGGTTCATTGCAAAGTAATCTAGAGAACATCTAAGGCACTTTGTTATTCAGTAATCTAAAGAGCTCTATTACTTATGATTTTTTTTGTAGAAATTTGTATGACATGAAACTCTAGGAATAACCTCTTTGTTGACTAAAAAACATAAATTTAGAACCACACAACTAGAACATTAAATGTGGAGGAATGTATATAAATATATAGATACCCATACATAGGAAGATAACTACTCTCAACCATACAAGTATGAACAAAACCTCAATCTATCAAGCATCATAATTCTATCATCTTATGCATCTAGTAGGCCTTCTAGACTCACTTGTTCCAAATAGGCTAATCCCAAAACCATCTCTCTCAAAATTAAACTATCTCTAAACATTTCTTAGCCTCTTCAACTTCTATACAAAAACTCTATACAAACATGACCTCAAGTGAACATCAATAACAACACATATATCCAAAAATTTCCCCCTTTGTCATTGATAGCAACACATTTATTTATAATTCTTCAATCCCCCTTTGACATCAAGGGAAATGGGAATAATAGTATTCTACACATCAAAACCAAAAACTATTGAAGAAATCCACCTAACTATATGAAATTTACTAACACTCCCCCTGAGACAAAGATGCCCCAAAATTGATGTTATATGTCATAGAAAAAATAGAAAGATACCGCAATCATCTAAAAAGATATACAACTTGAAAAAAAAATATTATCTTCACTTTTGCAACTCCATTAGATGGTATAATTTTCTTGTAATACCTTAAGGTGTGTTATAGTTGCAACCCAATTTTTTCTAAGGTAAGAATATGATTTTGACATTCAAACTACATGCATAAATCCTTAGCCTCATCCACACTACTTATATTCTTCATCTTTAGATAAACATTTTCTTCTTCAGCAAGAAACCTAGATAATGAAGCAAGTTTCAGGTTGATTGCTTCCCTTAGCTAACCAAAATGTTTCCTTATTTGTTCTCTTTGATCCTGAAGCAATGAAAACTGCACATGAATATTTTCTATTTTATTTCTAGTCGATCCATCCTTATCATTTGATTGATCATATATTTTGGCCATTTATGTGATTTGTGACTCAATGGAGTCAATATGATCTTTGATGTTCTTGGTAGAATTCAGCCATTTCAAAAAAATTGATATAAGGTAGTAACTTCATCTTCGCATTCCTTAAATATCTTCATATTCTCTCACAATGTGTTGTGTACATTCATACACCATTTAGATGCATCAACCATTCATTTATCATTAAATATTCCTCAAGACCTCCTATTCTGCTATTTGGTCCATGTGACGGGAATGATCTTTGAAAGAATCTAATAAAAGTTTCAAATTTCATTTTGGAGGAATGGAAGAAGCAATGGTTACCTCAAGTAAACCCTCCCAAATACTCTTCACTACATCATCAATTAATCCACACCTCTTCACATGTTCCTACAGAAGCTCCTTCCTTGCAAAAGCATGCAGAATATCACCAAGTTGTAAATTATGAATGGGAGAAATATTTGACAAGTTGAATTGTCCCTCATGGGTAGGAATTTATAATAGTTGGGGTATCACCATAGGTTGAAATGAATCTACAAAGTTAGTAGTTCTTTAAAAGAATCTAATGATGAAGAACCCAAACCAATATCCATAGAAGCATCTCACTTCTCAATTATTTTCACTACAACATCTTAAACTTTCTCAAGATTATCTTCTTTCTTCTACTCATTATTCTCCTTCTCCTCTTCCTCTTGTTTATCTTCTTATTTTTCCATCTCCATACTAGAGACTTCTTACATTTTATGCACATTAGAGAAATATTTTCCTTCTTGAATTTTGGAGGGTCCTTGTACTTTTTGCTAACTAGATATAATTTTCTTATTTTTATTTTCTAAAGAAGACATATTTTTAGTTTCTTGTTCATTTCGAGGCATATGTGCATTTATTTCAACATTAGTATCATGTATTTATAGAGGCTAATGTGTACCCACTTCGCTTTGTATTTCATCAATGATTGTATTTGTAGCATCTTTACCTTCACTTTCAATCTTCCTTTTAATGTATTCATCCATTCTCATCAAGAGATCTATTATTCTTTTGGTGTGAAGCTCCTTGGATTTTCTTTGGACGATATTTTATTTTTATTCTTGGGATACAAAGATCCTATCCTTGTCAATTTTTTCTTGTTTCAATTCTTCACTATCCTTGATTTCTTCTTCTCTTCTCTACCCCAAAGCCTCAACAAGGCTATATGGAGCTTTGTTAATGGGTATGTGCAGAATTATGATGGCCCAAAAAGTGGCAATATGATGGGTATGTGGCTGATGACTATTCTTTTACCCAAAATTGATGAAAAGAAAAGGGTTTTTATAGGTGATTCTCAGCTTTCCACCGATATAAATTATGCTTTATTTTGAATTTAATAATTAATTATTATTCATTTTCTATTTAAATTAGAGCTAAAGTCTTGATTAATAGGCTAATTGAAAAAAATCTATACCTTTCAAATGGTATCACATTTTTTTAAATCCAAAAAATGTGTCCCATTCTATGCTTTGCATACTATAGGATTAAAAAAAGAAAAAATGAATTTTATGAATTTTTGACCAAGTTAAGGTGGTCAGACATACGAGTTTTTATATTTTTTAAAAAATTGTAATAAAAAAATCATAATTAATTCTTTACATGGAAAATAATTATAAAAAAATATGCATCACATGAGGGCACGAGTCCTCTACTTATATCTAAAATATTATAACAAAATATTATCATTTTATTGTGGTTAGGGTGGTCAAACAAACACCTACTTCTTGTTTTTTCCCTAAAATTTAAGTACCACTGCATTGAAATTTCAAATTTTCACGAAATAGATTTTTTTTTAAACAAATCTAGTAGTTTAGAAACTACATTCAATTTTTTACAGATTCTATTCTTACATATTTTTTAAATAATATAGATAAAATATTCAATTTTTTATGTCAAGTTGCGTAACTCTGATTTTTTTGAATATTTTTCCACTTAAGGGCTTATTTTTTCCATGATGATCTTGCAAATACCCTAACAATTTCATTGAAATAAATGTTCTCCTTCAAAATATATTCAATTACATCCTTCTCAATAGTTTTCTTGTCTTTGAAAGGAACGTTCTGATGCAGTTCCATTGTATCATTCAACAATCCATACTTAAAAATTGCATTAAGAATGGCATCAAAATCAATAAGATCCTAAGTTACTAGGGGGGTTTTCTCAACACCCTCTTTTTTATCTTCTTTCCTGTTTTTCCTACAAGGATATTTATTCTTCATATCCTTGTCTTGTTCTATTCTCTCTTCTCCTCAAAATGAAGGAATTCACTTATTCTTCATCATCCTCTTCATCCTCATCCACATTCAAAACATTAATCTTTTCCATGTTTTTCCTTCTTCCTAGATCTTGGCTTCTCCCTTTATATAGTCTTAGTTTCAGTAGTAGTCCTTGAGTAGGTCAAAGGCTTAGGAGAAGTAACAGTGGTAGAGAAAAATATACTTGAACTTCTAGGAGCATAAGTTGTGGTAGAAGTAGTTTGGTATTTTTCAATAGGGCCCTTAGGAGTGCCAAACACCTTTTCCAACTTTAACATCATCTTCCCCACATTCATCATCTTCTCCACCTTTTCTTCTACCTTCTTCTTGATTATCTTGTTGGTGATCTCATCATACGTTCCAAACCTCTCAACAATGGGATCTCTAGGCTTACTAAGAAAAATGTCAACATATGCAATCTAGTCAGGTCCAAAGACCTCATAAGGAAAATTTGTTATCCATGAAGATATTGGTTCAATTGTCTCCATATAAAAAATGTCTTTGTCCACCATAAAGGTGATATCATTCTTGTATCTCTTGATAATTTGTGAGGGTATGGGTATGTGCAGGATCATCATGGAAAAAATAGGCCCTTAAGTGGAAATATTTTTAGAAAAATCAGAGTTAGGAAACTTGACATAAAAACTTAGATAAGTTATGTATATTATTTCAAAAATATGTAAGAATAGAGTCTATAGAAAATTAAATTTAGTTTCTAAACTACTAGGTTTATTTTAAACAAAATAAATATATTTGGTGAAAAATTGAAATTTCAATGTAGTAGTACTTAGATTTTAGGGAAAAAAAAAAGAAGTAGGTGTCTGTCTAACCACCCTAAATATAATAAAATGATAATATTTTATATAATATTTTATAAATAAGTAGAGGACTCATGTCCTGATGTGATGCATTTTTTTTTTCCAAGTAAATAATTGATTATGAATTTTTTATTACAAAATTTAAAAAATATAAAAACCCGTACATGTCTGACCACCTTAACTTAGTCAAAACATCATGAAATTCAATTGTTTTTTTTAATCCTATAATATGTAAAACATAGAATGTGACACATGTTTTAGATTCAAAAAATGTGATACCATTTGAAAGCTATAGATGTTTTTCATTTAGCCTATCAATTAGGACTTTAGTTGTAATTTGAATAGAAAATGAATACTAATTATTTATTAAATTCAAATTAAAAGTATAATTTATATTGGTGGAAATATGAGAATCTCCTTTAAAAACCCTTTTCGTTTCATCATTTTTGGGTTAAAAAAAGTCGTCAACCACATACCCTACACATACCCATCATACCACCACTTTTTGGCCTATCATGATCCTACACATACATGTATCCTATTACTCTTCTTCATTGCATTTTAATTTTTTTTGAAGAAAAACTAGAACATTATGTCAAATTGTTTGGTATTCGAAAAAACTATGCATTTGGTCCCTAGTCTAATATGCAATAGGAATATACCTTCTCCAAATTATGTTATTCAAACCAAGAATTTCCTTCATGAAATAGAACATAAGACAAATAATCAAAGTTCCATACCAGAAATTATAGTGTGAATCCTTGGTTCTTTGTAAATTCTCCAACAACTATTACTCCAAGATCTCACAAAGATTATAAGGGTATGTGCAGAATCATGATGGGCCAAAAAGTGGCAATATGATGGGTATTTTTAGGGTATGTGGTTGACAACCTTCTCTTACCCAAAATTGATGAAATAAAATGGTTTTTAAAGGAGATTCTTAGCTTTCCACCAATATAAATTATGTTTTACTTTGAATTTAATAAATAATTATTATTCATTTTCTATTTGAATTAAAACTAAAGTCTTGATTGATAGGATGATTGAAAAATATCGATAGCTTTCAAACGGTATCACATTTTTAGAATCCAAAACATGCATCACATTCTATGCTTCACATACTATAGGATTAAAAAAATAAAAAGTGAATTTCATGAAGTTTTGACCAAGTTAAGGTGATCAAACATATGAGTTTTTATATTTTTTAAAATTTGTAATAAAAAATTCATAATTAATTATTTACTTGGAAAAAAATTACAAAAAAATATGTATCACATCTAAACATGAGTCCTCTACTTATTTCTAATATCTTATAATAAAATATGATCATTTTAATGTGGTTAGGGTGGTCAGACAGACACCTACTTATTTTTTCCCTTAAATTTAAGTACCACTGCATTGAAATTTCAAATTTTCACCAAATAGATATTTAAAAAATAAAACAAACCTAGTAGTTTAGAAACTACATTCAATTTTCTAAAAATTCTATTCTTACATATTTTTGAAATAAAATAGATAACTTATTCAAATTTTTATGTCTAGTTGCCTAACTCTGATTTTTTTGAATTTTTTGCCACTTAAGGGCCTATGTTTTCCATGATGATCCTACACATACCCATAATCCTTTCCTTCCTTCACCATCTGATGAGAAATTTAGATGGTGGTAGTGCTAGCAAACCATTCTTTTTTTATGTAATAAACCTTATATGTAATGCCCATCGTGGCATACCGAACCCCTAGGTTAGAGATGTCATCCATATTAGGATTAATTTGTCAAATTGTGGACATATAAGCTTCATAATCTCTTCATTCTTCATGGTTTTCAATTTTGATGTAGGTCCAATGGAGCACAATCTAGTAACAACCTTGATAGCTTCCTTTGTGACTAGGTGGGGTTGATCAAGCTAAAATATATCTTCACATGAATATGGATCAAGGTGATTTTGACCCATTCATCTTCATAGAAAAACTTGGGGAAACCCTTCCACACATCTAATTATTTTTCCTCCATATTTTCATGCTCTAGCTTGAGTAGAAAATAATCACCAAAGATTTGATTGCTTCAAAAATCTTCTAACTTTAGATAATTGTACTCTTTAGCTATGAGTGAATATAGATGTGAACATCTTCAGAATGTGATAAAATGCTCCATCATTATTGGGCGTAGTAGATATGTATGGATGTTTCTTGAAACTTAGCCTTGGCTTCTCAACAACATCAATAATTTTTGGTGTAGCCATGATAACAATTTCTAAAACTAGGGTTTTCAACAAAATATGAGAAATACCTTTGAATATTATAATTATAGTTTGCATGGAACTTCATTAAAACCCATTTCCACTCCCTTAGCTCTTGCACATGCTTGATATCATTTTAATGAGATCACATTTTATCAAGTAGAGACTAAATACACTTCATACCTACCCTATTTTCTTTGTATTAAATGCATTTTTGTTTTTGACACTATAAATGTATTTTCATCATTCTATGATATCACAAAGATCCTTGATCACTCAACAATCTCTTGCATAGAGTGTCTTTTCTCCAAAACCTTGAGAAAATCTAATAATATCACTAGCCAAACATATCAAATTCACCACTAACTATTATGCTAAAAAAATTAGCATCTTATACATTACTGGGGTTTGAAAATATTTTCAATTGCAACTCCCTTGAAGCCAATACTTTCTTTTAGTTATTGGAGGATCAATCTGCAATAGTCAGAGGTATATAGATTCATTCTTTACTTTGAACACTTCCTTTTGTTTTCATACCTTTTTCATTTCCTTCTTTTGTTGATTAATTTTAATATTCTTTTGAGGAGTATAAGTTCTTACATTCTTTCCCTTGAAGAACCTTCCAATGTGTCTTGGTTTATTATGATTGTAGTAGGTAATTCTAGATTTCAAATAATAGTTACTTCTTTTCACATTATATTTACAATAAAAAACCCTTTGACCAAATTGTTTGCATGTGTAGTAGTAACCATGGAAGGATTGAGAAGTCATAACATTATTCTTATTCATAAAACTATTCCTCATCATTTAAATTCTTCATTCATTAGATTTATGTCCAAATTTTTTGTAGGAATGGCACTAACCATGAAATGATTGAGATCTCATAACATTGTACCTTGGAGGTCTAAATTAATTCTAACACATCTTGCTTCAGCATTCAATAGCTTTAGCTCCAAAATTATTGCAAAACAAATAATGACCTTTAAATGATTGATTGAACCTAGTAGGAGTATGTTGTCTTACAGGTGGAGGACCTTTGAATCTTCTTTATTTCCAAATAGGAATGAATCCACCTTCTTTATTTCTATCTTGATCTATTCTTGCATCTTCGAAGGGATTCCTTTTGGAATTTTTAGTGCAAGCTTTCACCTCCTTTATTTTAGACTTTCCTTTTGCTTTGAAGTTAGCATATAAGTTTGCAAATGCACTAGTTATAAGACTTCCCGTTTTCAAAACCAAGACAAGATTTTTATTTTGATGGCTTTTGAGAGTTTATCAACTCATGAATAATTTCAAATCATCTTGTTAGTTTTAAACCCTTCTCAATTTGTTCTTTTTATTTTTCCATTTCTTTTCTTAGAGTGACAATCTCTTCCTCAAGTTTCAAACATTCAACTACTTTATACTTGAGTTTGGTATTCAAAAAATATTCAATCATCTTGCATTCTTCAACCTTAAATTTCAAATAGGATATCACAAATTCTACATCCTTGAATCTAATCTACATCCATTACCTTCTTCTATTTGAGCTTTCAGTTTTCCAATTTATTATTTTAATTTTCTAGCTTGTACCTTCAATTTGATGATTGTATCTTTTGATTTTTCAAGCATGTAATCATATTTCATATTTAGTGTTCTTTCTTCATCTAGACCTTAAAGAGGATACTATAGTTCTCCTTCAAAATCTACTTCAGAATCATCTGGATTGATGTCCCAACCTTTAAGTTCCATTAACTCTAGATCTGATTATATAGAAAACATATCATTGATCATTGCTTCATATCCCATGTGTTCAAGATCATGATCTACCTTTGTTTTTAGGCTTCTCAAAATCACTTGGATCTAATACCAATTGTTAAAATAACTAAAATGGTGAGAGGGGGGTGAGTTAGCATACACTAAAACTTAAACAATTGCATTTGTAGATTGAACATTAATCACATTAACTGAAAGAAGAAAATTAATGAAAAAATGCACTACACAAGGACACCAATATTTTTAGGTTGAAATCCTAATGAGGGAAAAACCATAGGGTATGTGTAGGATCATGATGGGCCAAAAAGTGGCAATATGATGGGTATTTTTAGGGTATGTGGCTGATGACTTTTTTCTTACCCAAAATTGATGAAATGAAAAGGGTTTTTTAAGGAGATTCTTAGCTTTCCACCAATATAAATTATACTTTACTTTGAATTTAATAAATAATAATTATTCATTTTCTATTTAAATTATGACTAAAGTTCTGATTGATAGGCTGATTGAAAAACATCTATAACTTTCAAATGATATCACATTTTGGGAATCCAAAACATGCATCACATTCTATGATTTTCATACTATATGATTAAAAAAAGAAAAAATGAATTTCATTAAGTTTTGACCAAGTTAAGGTGGTCAGACATACGAGTTTTTATATTTTTTAAAATTTGTAATAAAAAATTCATAATTAATTATTTACATGGAAAAAAATTACAAAAAAATATGCATCACATCTAGACATCAGTACTCTACTAATGTCTAAAATATTATAAAAAAATATTATCATTTTATTGTGGTTAGGGTAGTTAGACAGACACCTACTTCTTATTTTTTTCCCTGAAATTTAAGTACTACTGGATTGAAATTTCAAATTTTCACCAAATAGATTTAAAAATAAATAAAATAAACCTAGTAGTTTAGAAACTAAATTCAATTTTCTACAAAGTATATTGCTACAATTATTTTAAATAATATAGATAACTTATTCAAATTTTTACGTCAAGTTGTCTAACTATGATTTTTTTGATTTTTTTGCCACTTAAGGGCCTATTTTTTCCATGATGATCCTACACATACCCCACAATGAGAGTTTACTCACAATATATGAAGCTCATTGCTTACAAAAATTACAATGTTTTTTAAGGCTTACTTCCTAAAGACTTACGAGGTAAGGTGCATAACCTTCGGGAAAGATACAAGGATTTGTTGAAGAGGCTCACTTCCTAGTAACATGATACATGAAAATTAAAATGAGAACATGAACATGAACTATTATAAAAGAAGCACCTAACATATGTTGATGTTGCATTTTCTTTTTTGCATAATTATTCCATCATATTGACTTCACACACTTCATATTAATTATATTGCACAATATCTCTTCAAAATAATTTCACAAATGATTTTTTCTTCTATAAATACCCTTCACAACAACTTGAAATCCCAATTAGGTCATTTCCAAATGAACTTTAGATGAAACACATAGTATTACATTGGTTGACTCCAAACATATATATTGTGAAGTAAAATAAGTTGTGGATCACAAAACAAAACATAACAGGACTAGAAAGCATCACAACACATCCTTGAAGGAAAAAATAACTAATCAGGATCAACCACAAATGAAGGAAACTAGACTATTGGCCCAAACAACATCAACACCACCAAAATTTCCAATTGTTCATCTTTACACCACCGGGGAGAAACCAAAAACCTCATCTAGACCAAGAGGTGAACAATATAGGTAATCAATTTTTTTTTTACAACATTCTCTTGAAGAATCTATCACCATATGTTGGCATAAATGAAGAAACCTATTGAGTATACAAGAATGGAGCATTCTAGACTAATTTTAACACATCAATACTTAAGATATTGCACTATAGTTAACCAAAACATATGAAACAAAAATGGATATGTTGGTTATATTTTTAGAACAAAAAAAATATTCTTACCACAAACCTATGAACTTTCCAAGAACAATTATTAGTAAGGGCAAGGATTGGCCAACACATAAGTAAAGGCTTTTAGGTCTTCACTTCTTCACTTTAGGCTTTGTGAAACCTAGGAGGTCAATCCTAAAAAAATTTCTTGTAGATACTGGTGTATATTTAGCATCAAACACAAAATAAATAGATGATTCTCCTTAAATTTTTTAAAGGAACCATACCCTGAAGATTTAGCTAATTTTCATAGTAATGGCTAACTTAGACAAGAAAAGATATAATTAATTTAACATTCCAACACACAAACATAATTTCATAAGTGATTTGATTATATTTTGTGATCAATAGTCAAGTTGTTCACCATAATTGGAGCATGAATACCTTTTTAGACCAATGCTATATTCTAGGAAATAGACTCAAACCATAAACCTATATGACTAGATAACAATCCTATATTTAGAAAAAATTCTAGCAGCCTTGAAAATACTACATTATAATAGCCCCACTAGTCTTTTCCATAATTAACTTTTTACTAGCATCATTACACAAGACTTATACCAAATCCACTGTTACTTTCAAGAATTTACATACATTCATTGAATGGATAAGAAAGAATAAAAAAACACATCTATTGGAATCCAATAGAGACAAATAAGATAACCATTGATTATATTATTCATAGTTTGTATAACTTGTACACAAGAGAGAAATGTACAAAAATTTAGTACTATTTTGTTGTTTGTATTGTTATCAAAACCATATATATATAGGTTGACCTTTTCCTAGAACATATTACTTGAAAAATTAGTATTTATCATTGTTTTATGTATTATAACCACGTTTAGAATAGACTACCTACTAACCTCCTGTGTAACTAACCTTGAAATACATTTTATAAGATAAGGGAACATCAAGCACCAGGCTAAATTAGACTTACATTTTACATTTCACTTTCATTCCAAGATGAATTTTAATAGAAAGTGAGAATATTCCCCAATCAATTGCAAATTAATCATTTGTATGTCAAGAGAGAATAAAAGTAGAACTCAATAAACCATTAACCAAAGCAACCCCACCATTCTTCAAAAAGTGTCATTTTTTCGTAGTACCAAAAACATGTAAATTCATTCCCAACCCGAGAAACATCATCATCAGCACCAAAGGCATAAATAAACAAAGACCCATATCATAACACATCAATAAAAGAAAGCAAATTATCACAAAGGACCCAAAATTCCAAGCATCCATTGGAATAGGAAATGAGATGCTACTTTTCCTTGTCACCAACAAAATAGGTGTGCCCACTCAATTTCCTTATTATCAAAAAAGTAGCCATCACTACCTCATCTTCAGAATCAACCCAATCCTTCATAGCCATGAGATATTGATGGAAACCAAAGTCAATTTCATCTCCACTATCAGAGGAATTATCTGAGACTTGAATGGGAGAATGATGGCATCCCATGTAAGGTCAGTGATACCTATTCCTTATGGTAGCTTCCCTCTTAGGCATTTCAACTTTCTTCTCCTTTCCATTGACCAATTCCTCTAATAAAATTCATCCTCTCAAGTGATAAGCACATTTGAGAACACCCTGTGTTGTATTTTTGGAAGCTCTTGCTTTCTTCTTTTGGTGTCATAGGTATTTTTGGAATATCCTATTCACACTAGAGAGAATTTTCTTGAGATTCAAAAGGATTAAGCCTCTTGGACCTATAGACTGAGCTAATGTTCATTATCACTTTTCCCATTTCCTTAGTCACTTACCAAATTTTCTCAAAGCAAAGATACCACCCTACTTAGAAATAAAAAAACTCAAAATCATCCCTAATTCTAGACTCCTAATTCTCCTAGCTAGATGGTGAGAATAATCAATCAAGTGATATTTATTAAATAGAGAAACTAGTGTGTGTCTGTATTAATTCTCCAAGAAAGCTTGTGTGAAAGCACTGGCAATCAATTACTTGATTTTGAATCTAAATCATCAATCATACTTTGAAGGAAATCAATGGTTAGATAATCTAGATTATTAATGATGAAGAAATTAAATGCATGCATTTGATACTTTTCCCTAATCAAGAAACTCGAGTGAGATAAGCATTCACTTAACTTGCATATTAACCATACGCTTAATTCCTTAACCAAACCTATCGTCACATTTACCCACTTTCTCATAGGAATTAAATCACCTGTAATTCATCATAGCAAGATAGTGGGGAGTGATCATGATTTATTTTCAGAATATCATGGGTATGTGCATGATCATCATGGAAAAAATAGGCCCTTAAGTGGCAAAAAATTCAAAAAAATCAGAGTTAGGCAACTTGACATAAAAATTTGAATTAGTTATCTATATTATTTCAAAAATATGTAAGAATAGAATATGTATCAAATTTAATGTAGTTTCTAAACTACTAGGTTTATTTAAAGAAAAAAAAAATCTATTTGGTGAAAATTTGAAATTTCAATGTAGTAGTACTTAAATTTAAGGGAAAAAATAAGTAGGTGTCTGTCGACCACCCTAACCACAATAAAATGATAATATTTTTTATAATATTTTAAATATAAGTAGAGGACTCACGTCCACATGTGATGCATATTTTTGTAATTTTTTTCTATGTAAATAATTAATTATGTTTTGTTTTTTTTATTACAACTTTTGAAAAATATAAAAACACGTACATCTAACCACCTTAACTTGGTAAAAAATTCATAAAATTCATTTTTTTCTTGTTTTAATCCTATATTAGGTGAAGCATATATTGTGACACATGTTTTGGATTGAAAAATATCATATCGTTTGAAAACTATAGATGTTTTTCAATCAGTTTATTAATAGAGACTTTCATCATAATTCAAATAGAAATTGAATAATAATAATTTATTAAATTCAAATTAAAGAATAATTTATATTGTTGGAAGGTTGGGAATCTCCTTTAAAAACCCTTTTTGTTTCATGAATTTTGGGTAAAAAAAGTCATCAACCACATACCCTACAGATACCCATCATATCACCACTTTTTGGCCCATCATGATCCTGCACATACCCTCAACCCGTATATTTCCTTACTTCAATTTCACCTTCCCACGTGTACTAGCTTATGAAAATTTTGATGGTCATAAAAACATTTACCAATTTCACATGCATGCTCAAGAATAAGTTTTGATTGAGCATTTCTTTTATCTTGGAATGGTTTTGACCAATATCTCCATCTATGTCTACCTTTACCAAAAACTTTCTATGTTCTTAGAAGTAGTTTATGTGGCACTTGCCCGAATGTATGTTGGAAAATATGGCATATAGGAGGAACACTTATGGGATGGTGAGGAGTGGTCAAGGTTTTCCCACATCACCTACCATCAATCATCGGTTTCATTTCTTACAAATAAATTCATCATCTTCAAAGCTTAGCAGGTCCCACAATAATGGTAGATGTTGCTCCTCCTGCTAGCCCATATGACTATCCTTCCTCACTACTATAGATGAGTAGGCATAGGAGGAATGACTCTGATGAGAACATGTGTTGTGATGTCCATTGTTGATCTTCTTTAGGACTACGTCCATTGGCCCTACGTAGACAATGGTCCCACCATCTAGCAGTACTACTTGGCCATTACTCACTAGCTCGTGTCTTTAAAATAACATGAAATAAATCAAGATGGGCATGCGAGGAATGGTAGAGATGTGGCCACATCTTCAATTCTATAACATTTGATATTCTTTGAAAATCACTAACCTTATTTACAAAGGAGACCATAACCACCAGCATACAAGATACCTGGTTGAAGCTTGCAAGCCCGAGTGAATAAAATAAGAAGAAAAAATCTAGGTAGGGTGAATCTAGGCGGGACGTACCAAGAATGACTGGGATTAATTCCCCAAAATCAGACAACCAACATGAAGTCCCAATTTTGCACATACCACAAAAGTTAATCACAAAAAAGGAAGCCATCACTAGGAAAATGAGAGTGTGATCCATAGAGGACAAAGGCCAAGTTTTTAAGTTAGTAAAATCAAGCCTTCAATAAGAGGAAACTTTAATATTGAAAAGGATCAAGGTGACCAAAAAACCTAAGATTAGGGGGGCAGTAAAAAATAACGACCTCAATGACATAAGTGAGTGATCGAGTATTGGGAAAATAGGCCAGTGCAATAAATAAAATGACCAAGGGTTTTATAGAGCTTTGCAAGCCAATTTTGGAGGGTTTTAGTTTATAAGACCCTAACATAGTGATGAGGATGTGACCTAAAATCATAAACAATGGCCCAAGCCAAAATTTTCACAATTTTTAGGGTGGAACCAATAAATTTTCTAAGGGGTTCTATCAATGGCTCCTATTGGGGACACATGCCTCCTGCAGGCATGGTGAGATCCCAAAATCATGGGAGAGAAGACTAGGTGTCTTATCCATTGGGAAATAGACTCTTTTTGAATTTTCAAACAACAGTTAATGTCCCTAGGCCACGAAAAAAAAAGGAAAACCCATGTTTACCTTTGTCAAACACCAATCTATGAAAAGAACTGATTTCCATCAGTCCATACTTTCCTATGTAATACCACAACAAATTGAGTGACTACACTTCTATAAACATGATTGGTAAGTTGATTTTGAATTTAACTCTATTGTCATATGGAAACCATATGACATAGGTTGCATCATTTCCATTCATTCAATTTTTATTCAAATCAGGGTACTCACAAGAAACATCTAGTTCCAATGCATAAATACTTTTTTCCATCTCAAGTTCACACACTATAACAAATGCATTCTTTATTTCATTATGCAATCCCATATGGAATGTTTCAAAAAATTCAAATAGTTCATAATTTGACCCTGAGCCAAAATTTTCACATTGATTATTCATAACATGTTCAATATTACTCACCATAATGTAAATTTGAATATCTAAATCACTTTGAATGTCATTACATTTAGGATTAACTAGATCAGCAAAAACACTTTCATGTGCATTAGTAGCTTCATGTGCACTATCAGTTAACCGAAAATTTGGCCTATACGCCAAAGATTCACTGTCATTTGAAATTTTTTCATTAGAAATTGAACAAGAATCTTTGTTTTTTATCACATAAATTCTTTCCTCATTGGATGAAAACATGCCCATAATCATACTATGAAGATAAGGAACATCAAAAAAGAACTCCATTTCACAGTTATTTCCATTAGATCCATCATTGTTTGGACTGTCTAGTTGCTCTACACATGGACCAAAAGGTTTTGCAATATCAACACATTTTGAAAAATCATCAATTTTTTTATCAATGGGTAATAGTATTGATTCAATATCTATGTTCTTATCATGATGTATACTCTAATCATTTAACAATGAAACCCTTTTTTTTCCATTATTACTTCATTATCCTCTTTAAGCATAGTTGGTATCTTCATATCTACTTTATATAAACAATCACAAGCATTTTTTATTAGCATCTTCATCACTTTTAACACTATGTTCAGAATCAACATACTGAACACACACATTCTTATCATCAAAGTGACCATCATTTTTCGAATCAATATTCTCTAGTGATAGAAAACTAGATCTACATTCTAAGTATTCATTATATGAAGTTTTTTCATCTACTTGTGAACAAGTAACTTCATCATTATTGACATCAATGCATCCTTCATGTGAAGATAACACCTTCAGCTCATCCTCATAGGAACATTCATAGCCTTCAAAAGAATAATCGGGTTGACTTTCATCATAATTGTCATTACAAGAAAACTCATCACTATATAAACTGTACTTAGATTCTTTAAAGTGAATGTTTAAACTCTGATCTTAAATATCTTGATCACTTATTTGTGATGAGAAATCAGAAACACTTACAAACTTGTATCTTAAACTTCATTATTGGTATATAAATCTTGTGCATGGTAACATTTGGCTCCTTCTAAACTATTTATCTAATCAAGTTCCTAATAAAAATTGAGGTTTCTCTTCTTTTGATAAGGTACTCAGCCCTAGCTCAAAGATTTCACAAAATAAATCAATGCATGTTGAATCCTCAGATCTGAAATTTTTGGGAATTTCTAACAAGGCATGCAAAAAAATTGAGAACAAATCATAGGTTGATTTTTCCTCATGCATCTTCATTTTAGATAATCTTGAACAAAACATATTTGATTAAATTTTCTTAAATTTTGTTGATTTTCAACTTGGATTTCACTGTGATTGGTCTATTGTAGTGGTGGAAAAATTGGAATAGAAAAAGTATTACCCCCTTGGCAATCATTTTTATTGTTTAATTTATGAATTCCATTTGCATGAGGTGTGCTAGGACAACCAAGACTTGGAGCCATTTATCCTTTCATCATTGAATATTTTAGATTCTTCTCAATATCCATAGCAACTTGATATGCTTGATGTAATGTTTTAGGCTCTTTACCTCTTAGAAAACAACTCATTTATTTATCAAATACATCAAAAGATACAACTAGACATATTGCATCATTTAGTCTCATGCTTTTAGGAATGCTACTTAATGTTTTTGAAAATATACTATTGAAATCTAGGACTAACTCATCTTCTTCTCTTAGAATGTTATTAAGTTTTTTCCTTACAAAAAGAGCATCAATCCTTTCTCCAAACTATTCTATGAATACTACCTTAAATTCATTACATGAAGAAATAGAACATACTGGAAAGTATGAAAACCAATCTCTATAATATTTTTTTAGAGTTTGAACAAAAAACTTCATAACAACATCTTCTTGGCTTATCTCATAATCTCCCATCAAATTAGAAAATTCTTGGAGATGGTGAGATGTTGATTCTTATTTTTCCACTTTGAACTTTGGAAAATTTTCCCTAACTTCATTATGAATAGGGTTTGGGAAACCTTGCACACCATTAAAATTCAATGGTCCATACCTTTCCACATAGAAACCCTTTTGATGACATGATAGGGGCTGCACACTCTTCATGTTTATATTTCTCACCCCACGAGAATGTATGAATGAATGATACATCTCCTTACACCCCTGTACCAAATTATAACATCAAATCTTTAGTTTATCATCACCCTATTTCTTTCTTTTATCATGACCTTAAAATATTTCAATGCATAACTCAAATACTCCTTTATCTAAGATCTTTCTAATGGACAGATTTTCAAAATAGGCATGCTTCTCATTTTAGATATTAAAAATTCTAGTTCAAAAGTATGCAAAAAAATATCTTTTATTCCCTTTTATAGTGCTCTAACTCACTTTTAATTGGGAATATAGCATTTCTTTTATATCTCTGAAAAATGCAATCCCTAAAAATATTTTATCTTCTTTATAAATCAAAACAGGGGAAAATACTTAGATATATTAGCAAGTATCACACTTTATCAAGTTCTTTTCATTTAGAGTTGCCACCTCCTTTTTGGAGGACCAAACTTTCCACTAGTACAAAGTTCTTTGGAGTCACCATTCACTCTTAGTGAGAATCATTAATTCAGAAATTGGAGGAATCTATCAAGGAAAAATGATCTACTACTGATACTTCCTCCAATAAGTCCCAAGTAGAGTTGCCATTTCTATTGGTTATTATTTTAGAACCAAAGTTATTCTTACCACATACCTATGAACTTTCCAATAACAATTATCAATAAGGGAAAGTATTGGCCAACACATAACTAAAGGCTTTTAGGTCTTCACTTTTTCACTTTAGGCTCTATGAAATCTAGGAGGGTAATCCTAAACAATGTGTTTGTAGATACTGGTTTGTATTTAGTATCAAACACAAAATTAAAAAAATGATTCTCCTTAAATTTTTTAAAGGAACCATTCCATAAAGATCTGGCTAATTTTTATGGTAATGGATAACTTAAACAAGAGAAGATATAATTCATTTAACATTCCCACACACCCGAACAAAATTCCATAAGTGATTTGATTATATTTTTTGATCAGCAGTCAAGTTGTTCACCACAATTGGAGCATGAATACATTTCCAAACCAATGCTATATTCGAGGAAATAGTATCAAACCATAAACCTATATGACTAGATAACAATCCTATATTTAGAAAAAAAATACTCACAACCTTGAAAATACTGAATTGCAATACCCCCACTAGTCTTTTCCATAATTTACTTCTTACTAGCATCCTTACACAAAATTTATACCAAACCCATTGTTACTTTCAAGCATTTGCATAAATCCATTGAATGGATAAGCAAGAATAAAACAACACATCTATTGGAATCCAAAAGAGACAAATAAGATAACCATTGATTATATTATTCATAGTTTGTATAACTTGTACACAGGGGAGAAATGTATAGAAATTTAGTACTATTTTTTTTATCTATATTGTTATCAAAACAATATAAATATTAGCTAACCTTTTCCTAGAATATATTACTAGAAAACTTAGTATTTATCATCCTTATATGTATAACCCTATTCAAAATAGACTACCTACTAACCACCTATGTAACCAGGATTGAAATCCCTTTTATAATCTATAAGGGATCAACAAGCACCAAGTTGAATTACACTTAAATTTTACATTTCACTTTCATTCCAAGATGAATTTCAATAGAAAGTAAGAATATTCCCCAATCAATTCCAAAATAATCATTTGTAAGTCAAGGGAGAACAAAAGTAGAACTCAAAAAATTATTAACCAGAGCAGCCCTACCATTCTTCAAAAAGTGTTGTTGTAGCACCAAAAACATGTAAATTCATTCCCAACCCAAGAAATATCAACATTAGGAATAAAGGCATAAATAAATGAAGACCCATATCATAACACATCAACCAAAGAAATTAAATTATCACAAAGGACCCAAAATTCTAAGCATCCACTAGAAAAAGAAACAAGATGCTACTTTGTGTTGTCACTAGAAAATTAGGTGTGCACACTTAGTTTCCTTATTGTTGGAAGAGTAGCCATCACTACCACATTTTCAGAATCAACCCAATCCTTCATAGCCATGAGATATTGATGATAACCAGAGTTAGTTTCATCTCCACTTTCAAAGGAATTATCTAAGACTTCAAGAGGAGAATGATGACGTCCCATGTAAGCATCGTGATACCTATTCCTTTGGGAAGCTTCCCTCTCGAGCATTTCAAATTTCTTCTCCTTTCCTTTGACCAATTCCTCAGAGACAATTTACCCTCTCAAGTGATAAGCATGTTTGAGAACACCTTGTGTTGTATTTTTGGCAGCTCTTGCTTTCTTCTTTGGTGTCATAGGTATTTCTAGCATATCCTATCCACCTTGGGGATAATTTTCCTAAGATTCAAGAGGATTAAGCCTCTTGGACTTGTGGACTGGGTTGATGTTCACACTCACTTTTTCCATTTCCTTAATTATCCACTTACCAACTTTTCTCAGAGAAAAGCTACCACCCTACTCAAAAATAACAAATTCAAAATCACGCGTGCCTTTAGACTCCTAATTCTCCTAGTTAGGTGAGAATAATAAAGCAAGTGATATTTATTAAATAGAGAAACTATTGTGTGTCTGCATTAATTCTCCAAGAAAGCTTATGTGAAAGCATTGGCAATCAATTACCTAATTTTGAATCTAAACCATTGATCATACTTTGAAGCAAATCAATGGTTAGATAATCCAGATTATTAATGATGAAAAAATAAAATTCCTGCATTTGATACTTGTCCCTAATTAAGAAACTTGAATGAGATAAGCATTCACTTAACTTGCATACCAACCATACACTTAATTCCTTAACCAAACTTGTCATGTCACATTTACCCACTTGTCTGTAGGAATTAATTTACTAATAATTCATCATAGCAAGATAGTGGGGAACGATCATGATTTATCTTAAAAATAATGGCCCGTACTTTGCCTTACTTCAATTTCACCTTCCCGCGTGTACTAGATTTTCATATATTTTATGGCCATAATTTTTTTTACCAATTTCACATGCATGCTCAAGAATCAATTATAATTTAGCATCATTTTTATCTTGGAACGGTCTCGGCCAATATCTCCATCTATATCTACCTTTACATAAATCTTTCTATGTTCTTACAAGTAATCCATGTGGCACTTGCTTGAATGCTTATTGGAAAATATGGCATATGGAAGGAACACTTATGGGATAGTGAGGAGTGGTCAAGCTTTCCCACATGACCTCCCATCAATCTTTGGTTTCATTTCTTACAAATAAAATCATCGTCTTCAAAGCTTAATGGGTCCCACAATAATGATAGATGTCACTCCACCCACTAGCTAGTGTGACTGCCTTTTATTTTTGTTGTAGATGGATGGGCATGTGGTGAATGGATCTGATGAGAAAAATTTTCATGACATTCATTGTTGTTCTTCCTTTAGACTATGTACATTGCCCCTTGTAGACACTAGTCCCACCATTTGGCAGTACTTCGTGGCCATCACTTGCTAGCCTGTTTCTTTAAAATAACATGAACTAAATCAAGACAGGTAGGGATTGGTAGAGATGTGGCCACGTCTTCAATCCTATAGCCGTTGATATTATTTGAAAGGCACCAACCATCTTTACCAAGGATACTGAGCCCACCAGCATACCAGACACATGGTCAAAGCCCGATAGAACATGTGAATAAAATAAGAAGTAATAATCCAGTGTGGGCATATAAGGAATGGTTGGGATTAATTCTCCATGAGTGGATGGCTAGCATGAAGTTCCATTTCTACACGTATCGTAAAATTTAATCATAAAACGGGGTCATTTCTAGGTGAATGGGACATTGAACCATAAGAAAAAATGGTAAAACTTTAAAATAATAAAATCAATCCTCAACCATAGGAAAATTTGATTCTTAAAAGGACCTAGTAGACTGATGAACCTACACGCAAGGGGCTAGTTAATACACAATTTTAATGGAATAAGTGGTGCAACTTAAATGACTAAGTATTGAAAAAATAGGTTAGTGCAACAATAAAATGACCAAGGGTTTAATTGAGCTTTTCAAGCCAATTTAGGGAGGTTTTATGAATATACAACCCTAACACAGTGATGAGGATATGACCTAAACTCATAAACAAGGGCCCAAGCTAGACCTTGCACAATTTTAGGGTGGAACCAAGAATTTTTTTGAGGGGTTCCATCAGGATGAACCCATACACCTCTCAAAACATATCCCTAAGTTTTCACAACCATATCTATCACTCTGGAGGAATGTAGATAAATCTAGAGAATATCTGAAACACTTAAATTTGTTATCCAACAATCTAGAGAAATATTACTCCTAAATTTTTCTATAGAAATGTTTATGACATGAAAATATAGGAATAACCTCTTTTCTGACTAAAAAACTTAAATTAAGAAACACACAACTAGATCATGTAATGAGGAGGAATGCATACCAATATATGGATACCCAAACATAGGAAGAAAACTTCTCTCAACCATACAGGTATGAAAAAAACCTCAGTTTATGAAGCATCATTATTTTTTCATCTTATGCATCTGGTAGGACTTCCAAATTGACTTGTTCTAAATAGGTTGATATCAAAACTATCTCTCTCTAATCAAACCATCTCTAAAAATTTCTCAACCTCTTCAACTTCTACACAAAAACTCTATACAAACATGACCTCAAGTTGATATCAATGACACCACATATTTCCAATAGTATATAGTGGGCCTAAGGCTTAAAAAGAGTTATCTAGGTCAACCTATGTGATATCCTAGTCATAAATATGATATATGTAGGAGGTATAGTTAGGTTATTATTGTCATGTTCAGCTTTGTGTTCTAATTGAAGACTATTGGAGTTATCACCCTCGAAGTGGATTAGGAAATTTCCCCCTCAAAGTGACATATTATTATCAAGTAATTGAAGAATATTTCATATTACATTATTATTGTGCAAGTTTATTTGTAATAAGTGGTATCAACACATGATCTTGGCACTGTGATAACAATGCATTTTTAAAAATAATGGAGGTCATTTTGTAAAACACATATATTCCAAATTTCGGTGAATTTTTCTTTGATTTTTAAAGGATTTTTTAAGACCTTAATCAAGAATATACAATCCATATTTAAAAGGAATTTGAGTAGAATAGAGTGGTTTATTATAGAATTAGGGTTTCCACCTAATTTATTTAGAAAGCATATATCTTCCAAATCCCATTTAATTTCTTCTTAATTTTTAGTGTTTTTTTGAAGCAATAAGAGGGAAGTCTGATGTGACTGATGACATAATATAGATTAACTACACTTGATCCATACCAATTAGAGGCATATTTAATCCACTATATGTTAGTCCCAATAAGATCATTCAAATCAAAACTAAACTAAGAATCTATTAAAAATAACATATTAAAATACAAAAGCTTCAAAACACCTACTCTAATCTATTGAAACTTATCCTATTGGGGGAATGGTGTCACATTTATGTGGAATGGTGACCCTTTCATAATGTTTTGGATAAATGATCTTATTTCAATCAATTCTATTGAAGAGAATCGATGAAACCATTGATATATGTGTGATAAAAAATTATTTAAATGGTAAATTAACATGTTGAATGCTAAGATGATCAATATGGGTGTATGCAAATCTACTCTAAATGTATGGAAGCTTCAAAAGATTAAAACCCTAATTACAAAATATGCTAAATGTATACACCTAATTTACCATTGAAGCCATTAATGGAAGCTAAGCTAATTAATGCAAGTAATTAAGCTAAGATGATACTAAATAAGTGATAAATATGAATGTGAGTGCAAGTGATTTTAATAGCATAATTTTGATATTAAAAGATGGATCCATTTGTCTCCAAATAGTGACCTATTTATAGGAGAGTAAATGAAAAATGAATGGTTAATATTAAAAAGCTCGATCAATGGTCAAGAATGGAGGAGAGATGAAACATGGATCATGGATTCTTATCAATGAATGAGAATCAATGATCACATGGATCAAGGAAAGAATCAAGATTTCATATTCTTCCAAACAAACACATTGAAAACTTGCACAAGAAGTCTTGTAAGTTAACTTGCACATGAAGTCTTGTATGTTTTTTATAAGGAATAATATTCTTTTTTTCAAATGAGTGAAGAAAGATAATATTATTTAGAATATTCTCATGGGTGAGGGAAAATAGATATTTAGCAAATTAAAACAAAGATTTAATGTGTAAAAGGGGAAGGAATATTCCCTTTTGGAGGAATGTGTAAAGGAGGAATATTCTCTTGCAAGTGGGGTGATTAGATTTATTATTAATTTGATAATTAAATTAAGTTTCAGTTATGAAAATTAGGGGAATTTAGACAATATTTCATAGGTTGTCGTTAGGTTCTATCACTTCAGTTGAAAAATGCAACAAATGTATCAACCGAGTATTGTTCAAAGGTTGTTTGCAATAGGAAACTTCTCAAATAACTCTCTTAGTTTTTCTAAATATTTTTGAATAGCTGTAAATGAAACTTAACTAAAGGCTATTAAAATAGAAAGCATGGAAATTGTCTAAACTAGAAAGCAAGAAATTCTTAAGCTAGAAAGTGTGAAGACAACTAAACTAAAAAGCTTAGAAATGATTATACTAGGAAGCATAAATTATTAAGATAGAAAGAATTTAAAGTACTTGAAAATGAAATTATTGTAATGAAACTATAGCAATGATTAACTAACATATAACTGTCAATGAACAAAAAAATTAACAGACTACAACTAATGACTATAGTGGATGCTCTGGAACTTCACTTAATAGAACTGAAGACTATAAATTCAAACTCCAAACTGTAGGAATATCTTAATAGAGCTCAAAATACATAAACAAAATTCACTCACTTATCATGTACAAAATAAAAAATAATAATTTAAAACAAAATGCCTTATCTTTCTATTCTATAGTCCCTTGAGTGGCCAGCTCTCAAGTGCTACTACATGTAACCCAAATCACACAAAACTCTATATCCTTGAAATTAATTCATCCTAGAACTAACTCCATTGCACAACACTAATAACTCCCAATGAGATAGGAAAAAGCTAATTTTATTTATATCAAAATTATAGTTAACTCAAAATACTAGTGGCTAAATATTTATATAAAATCTTGTAACAAAATACTATAATTTAGATGGTGAAGATCACCACTAAAAGAATCTTCAACAAGTTTTAACTAACTAATAGACTTAGGTCCATAATTCAAAGCATTCAAAATACTTAGAGTGGGTCATAAATTCCTTGAATAGAAGTAATAGAAAACACATTTGAAAGACTCGGTCCCCCATGCACTTCCACAAATTTTGGCGCCTAGAGTTTTAGCACTTTTCTTCAACTACTTTGAAGTCTGCTTCAAATCCTCTTGGTTCAGCATGACTGAATGATCATGCATATTAACTTGTTCAATAATAAAAACTATACCATCATGTTAACATTGGTCAGCTTATTTCAATCAATTTGAGGAAATAAAGATTGCACACTTTTTCACAAAAGGTAAGTAATTAGTAATCCTAAAGATAAATAAGTGGCAAGGTGGAAATGACTTAGGAGAAACAAGGAAAGGTAATTGTCTTATTATTATCATGAGGTTATTTTTACATCACTTCTCCCCCACTTAACCTTGAGTAGGTCCTCATACTCTTTGTTGTGGCCCATATCCAACATTTCCCCTATTTTTGCTAAATCCTTCATATTTAGTGTCGAGGTCATAAAGATCATTTTAATTTGTATCTAGATCCTTAGGGTTCATCAAGAAACCTTCATTTAGTTTAACCCTTGCTTCCCATTCCTGAAATTCTTTAGAGTTCTATGCAAAAGTAGTATGTACTACAGGGGGTGGCCCAAGAAGTAATGGAGGTCTATATCTCATTCCAATCCAATCAGTTCTAAGTTCCTTGAGCATTCCTACCAAGTCTTCTACTCTTCTATAGGACCACTGAATGTTTATAGGTGAAATCACCTCTCTTATTTTTAGGTGTGTAGTAAGAGGAGTGTACCTCTCCTCACAAGCATTCCAAGCTCTTCTGATCAACTATAGGCCCTAGTCTCTCAAATGATCAAAACACAACTGGAGTTTATTATCATATTTATTCTTAACAACTTATTTAATCTTAATACTTTTGAACTGTGCTTTAAAAGTAGAAGGCTTCTTGTGAGGACATTGCATTTGGAGACCAATAATCTTCTTTGTTTGTGTATATTCCCTTCTCCTGTCTTGCCAGTGGATTTGATTTCACATTGTAGATAGAAATGATCTTAACTAAACTTCACCAACATATAAATTAACATTAAAATCTATATATTTCTCCAAAATTAAATTGTGAACAAATCTAATTCACACAACATATCTTGTTGATCAGGATTTGATTCTATAATTTTTTTCACAAATTACTTGTCATTAGGATCATGTGGCTGATTATTGAAAATTCCTAACAATTTCTATCTCAAGAATTGTTCAACTAAAAACATGGATTATAATCTAGATGGCTTCTTGCAAGCTAATAGAAACTCACCAATTTGGGAGTCATCTTGTTTATCTTGGTAAACCCTATCAAATGATTATTTTAACAATACTAACTCCTTTTTCAACCTTGCATTTTCTATGGTTGCTTGATTTATCAAGTAACACCTCTCCATATATGTCCTTAGAAATGGAGGTATGTGAACTTGGAACCATTCCCTTATGGTTGGTTCATTTTGCACCTCTTTAGAATCCATTGTAGGCTTAACATTAACTTCCTAAAGATCATGTTCTAATTCAACAGTTCTATTGATGGAAGCTTGAAGCTCACATTTTTTTTTATCTTTTTCTTCCTCAAAATTAGTAAACATTTGCATAAAATTATCCGTTAAACTTTTAATTTGTCTATCTTTTTCAGAAAAATCATTTACATACTTTTTTCTTTGTTCATTCCATTGCTATATTTGAAACTATAATTGTTCAATAGTTTTGTCTTTCTACTCAATTTTCATTTTAAAATTCACAATTTCTTGATTTTCTTTCTCTAAAATTACAGTGTGTACTTCTATTTCTTCCTTCTGTTGACTAATTTTTTCATTATATCCTTGCAACTGATATTTTAATTGAGCAATTTCTAATCTCAACCTTTCTAGTTTCATTTCTCTTTTATCAAATTTCTCAATCCTTGTATCAACAGAAAAAGGAAAATTTAGAATCTCGACATCATCACTAGTTATATTTTCCTTAGTACTAATTACATTTTCCTCACTAGGAACATTAAGTGAACCTTGCTCAATAACTCTTTCAATTAGGGGAGATAATTCTCTCACATGATCATCCTCAACATCCTCATAATATGGTAATTTCTCTCTCTCTCTTCTTCTTGCTCTGGCTGTGATGGTATATCTTCCTTTTCAATCTCAGGGGACTGATCAGCCTGTTTTTCCCTTTCTTTTGGGGTTTCTTTAGGAGGCATATTTTTAGTTTCTAGTGAGTGTGCTTTAGTTTTACATCTATTTTTAAAAGCACTCAATGTGTAATAACCTATAGTCTCGCTAGTTTTAGTAGATATCCTTTTACTCCTTCTTAAGGGAGGATTTATTTTTAGTGTCACTTTATTTTTATTTTTTTGTCTTGCGAGGAGGCTCTACTTCATCTCCTAAATTTATAATTTCAACATTCTCTACTAGACATGGGGTTTCTAAAGTATGAGGTTAAGTTTTTAGCAATTTTCCATTAGGATCTATTGTGGCATGCAGAGGTTTAGTGGTTCCTAGAGGTTTAGGGGAATGATCTTCTAAATGTTGAGTCGCCTAACCAAATGATTCTCCCTTTTCAAGGTGTCTTTCTGAATCTGGATTCTCAATTTTTTGCAAAAACTTTTCCCATTTTTTTTGGTGTCTTCCATATCAATTGAATAAGGCCATGGTGTTTGAGTGGCCATGTGCCAATTTTGTATTTTTCAATCATACTAGTGACAAATTCACAAAGGAATTAATACAAGTTGACCCTAAGGGCAGAGTTTTTGGCACCATGGCGCAAATGGGTAAGCAATCAAAAGGGTTGACCTACTACCGCTGCAACTTTTCCTTCACAAGTAAAATATTTGGTAATCTAGGCTACAACTATGTGTTATGGATATGGAATGGACATTATCTAGAAACCTTTATTTTTTCGTTTAGTACTCACAGTTACCATAGGTTGAGGTTCTCCCTCTCTATGAAATAATTCTATCATCCTCTGATAAGTGATATTGGTAGTTTCTGATATATTAATGCCTCTATTTTCAAGACCAGAAAGATGGGAAATAATTTTAGAACTTACCCAAAATATCTTGTCGTGCACCACTAACTAGCCATCTACAAAGTTCTCCACAATTTTTTTTACTAATTGCTCAATTTTCCCTTCAAATTTCTTTATAAATTCTAGCCATCCAACTTTTTTGAACAAGCTTACAATACTTCCCAATGCCAAAAAAATTTCCACTGAATATGGCTCAAATTTCTTTTTAGCTCCTCCCGTTCTGGATTCTTCTCTGCTCAATTCTAATGAAATGTTGTGGTGCTCAAGAAATTTGTTTAAACAAACTAAATTACAGAATATAAATTTGATACAATCAATGCAAGAGGAAATAATTGTCTTATCTAAGCTTCATTTTATTCTCATGATGATTTTGCATGGGAAAGAGTGGAAATATTGTCATAGCTCAAGAAATTAGTTCATGGAATAGTTTACTAAATTCAAAAGGGGAGTGGCTTGTGCCAATTAATTCACCTTTATTAAAAAATAATTACCTACTTAAAGAAAAATCATATGTACCTTACATCTTGTCATCAAGTTGAACATTAGTTACCTTTTACTCAGGTAATGACATAATTGCATGACTTGGTGAAGGTAGAGGAAAATTTATTATGACATGGATGGGATAGCTAATTAATGGTGGAAATCATTATGATGAAAAGTAGTCATAATAATAATTATTTATTATGAAAGGAGATGTTAATGGATGGAAAAATGATAATGTGGGTGTGGATTCCAAGGTGATGGAAAAATTTAATTAATGGGCATATGAATGATACTGGAAAAATTAAAGTATTTGAAAATAAAATTAATATACAACAGTCTAGAGCATCGCTGGAAGATGTGATCGGTATGAAGAGTAAAAATTCCCAAAGCATGTTGAAAGAAGAACCAGTAGTGAAAAAGTGTGTGGAAAATTTTTGGAGCATCGGTGAGAGATGTCATGAGAATGTAGCAAAAAAATTTCTAGAGCATCACCGAAAGATGCACCTAGAGCAGCAACCAATTTTTTTTGGAGAATCATCAAAAGATGCAGCCAGAGCAGCAACCAAAATTTTTTGGAGCATCATCAAAATATGTAGCTGGAGTAGTGCAACCAAAAAGTTCTAGAGCATCATCGAAAGATGCAACCAAGAGGAAGAATATCAAACTTCTAGAGCATCGCTGAAAGATGCCACTAGCAAGAAGAATCATCAAGATTCTAGAGCATTGCTAAAAGATGTATCTAGAATGTAGCTAGAAAATTTTTGGAGCATCCTTGAAAGATGCCACCGAAAGAAGTAGAATGAAGGAATTTGGACTTAGAATTTTTAGAGCATCAGTGTTAGATGAAGCAAACCATAGGAATAAAATTTGGAATAGCACTAGTCAAACATGCAAGTTCCAGAGCATCGCAGCAACAAGCCCACATAGTTATGGGGCATCACAATAACTAGGTCAACAAGTTTCAGAGCATGTAGCAAGATGCATCATAATTTTTATTTTGATTAAAATGAAGTGCCACAAAATAGAAACAAAATTTATCCAAGTCTAAAGGATGAAATATTGAAAATAAATTCCTGTAAAGTCTTTGAGCACTTCATTCATGAGCCTCATGAATGTGCTAGGGGCATTAGAGAGGCCAAATGGTATAACTCTCCACTCATACAACCCATCATTTGTCTTAAGAGTTGTCTTCCACTCATCTCCATCCTTGATTCTGATCTGATGGTATCCACTCTTGAGATCCAACTTGGTGAAGTACTGAGCTCCCCCAAGACAATCCATCAAGTCCTCAATTCTAGGAATAGGGAATCTATACCTAATTGTGATTCTATTTATTCCCCTAGAATCAGTGCATAATCTCCACTTACCACCTTTCTTAGTTTCTAAGACCACCGGTACTGCACATGGGCTGATGCTCTTCCTAATCATTCCTTGATCCAATAACTCTTGCACTTGTCTAGCTACCTCTAGGTTCTGATCTGGTGTAAGCTTGTAAGCTGTTTTGTTTCGCAATGAAGCCCCTGGTATGAAGTCAATCTGATGAATGATGGCTCTTTGTGGAGGTAAGGTTGCTGGTGTTACATCACTCACTATGTCCCTATACTTCTCTAGCAACTTCTGGACTACTCTGGGTATGATTGTTTTCTCAATCTTGTCCTCTTCCTTGGGTTACATCATGACTACATATCCTTCACCTCCTTGATGTAGGTTGTTAATGAACTCTTTACCACTAATTAATAAGACACTAGGAGTCTTTGACTATCCTTCTTCTTCATCTGACAGTGACTGCAACTTTAATGTTTTTCCATCCTTCTTGAATGAGATAGTATTTTCCTTTCCATCATAGATGGCACCTCTGTCATATTGCCATGGTATGCCCAATAGAAGATGGCATGCATCCATGGGTATTACAACACAAATCAACTTGTCTTTGTACCCTCCAATGGAGAACTCCACCATTGTTTGTTCATTGACAAGAACACTTTTTCCTTTGTTCAACCATGTCACCTTGTAGGGATTAGTGTGGGGTACCTTTTCTAACTTCAATTTCATCACTGCCTCCTCTAAGATTATGTTGTCAGTAGACCCTGAGTCCACTATAACCTTACACACCTTTCCAAGTATTTTGTACCTTACTCTAAATAAGGCTCTTCTCTATTTTGGCTCTTCCTTGACTGGTTGTCTGATCAAAACTCTAATAAACATTAGATTCTCCCCCACTTTTGATTCAATGTGACTAACCTCTAGTGATTTGACACTCATGTTGTCCTCTTGTGCATATGCCACACTCTTCTCAGTATTTGATGAGGATGCTTTCTCGGGGCACCTATATGCTGGATGACCTACTTGACCACAGTTATAACATTTCATATTGGAAAAGTATGAACTACTTCTGCCTGCTCCTCTTCCTCTGTTTGAGCCTCCTTGAGGTCCTCTACCTCTATTATATCCCCCCCTAGAAGTTGTTTCACCTCCATGCTCTATGAGTTTAGACTCTCCTTGGTTTCTTTATTTAGTCCCTCTACCTTGGTATCCACCTCTATGTCCTCTTTGATCTCTGCCTTTGCCTTTTCTCTTAGAAGTCTATTCTTGTTTCCTCTTACTCCTCTCTTCAATCTTTATAGCCAATTGATAGGATTGGTGCAATATTTTGGGACTTAGAAGAGTCATCTCCTCTTGAATGTTCCACTTCAAACTGTTAAGATACCTAGCCACCTTGAGACTTTCATCCTCTGTCACATTAGACCTCATACAAAGTTTTTGAAACTCCTTAGTATAAGTGTTCACATCTTGGTCTCTTTTCCTCAAGCTCTGTCTCTTCTTATGCAACTATATTTCATAATCATTTGGCCTGTATGCTTCTCTCACTTTGGCAACCATTCCCTTCCAAGTAGAGATAGGCTACTTGCCTTCCTTTTCCCTCTCTGTCTGAATGAACTTCCACCATGTCAAGGCATAACCTCTTAATCTTGATTTGGCCACCTTTACCTTCTGTGCTTTAGTGACTCCATCACACTCAAAATGGTTTTCCATTCCCTCTATCCAATCTATGACTAGATCAGCTTCCATTTTTCCACTAAATAGTGGCATTCCTTCAAGTTCTTTTCCACTCAAAGCCTTTAATGCCTTCAAGAAAGGATCTTCTTTCAAAACAGGGTCAGGTTTAGGGATCTTGTCTTCCTCTACAACCTCTTCTTTCTTTGGTACCCTTCCTTCAATCTGCACATCATTCAATGCTTGTTCAAGTTGGTCTATTCTTTCCCTCAATAGCCTATTGTCTTCCTCCTATCCTTCAACCATCTTGGCCAATTTTACATTTGTCACCATGATGGTAGAACCACTAGATTCAAGGTCTGACATACAAGATTCTTCCCAAATATTTTACTTGCTCTGATTCCAATCTGATGGGGAGGGGGTTGGAGAAATCAATCATAGATTCCTACTCTAGGTCTTGCTTGCAAGACCTCCTTGGTGTTTTTCTTCACCACCTTGAATAATAGGCCACATTTTTAGGTACCCCTGGTTCTCCTGGCCAACCCCACAACCATCACCGTTCAACCAACCAAGTCAATCTTGGTGCAATGACTCCAATCTCTTCCTTAGCCCTTAATCTACCCTAAAGGCTAACCTAACCTCAACACTCAATTAGATATATGTATGGGTGTAGAGGTGTCTCAAATAGCTTCATACCATCCTCCCAAGGTTTTAGAAGGTTCACCATACTCCACCTTCTCATCGCTTTCATCAAACCCTCATTTAGGGTTGAAAAGGCAACTAGCCCTAGAGCCCCAATTAGGCCTCTTTCTCCAAGAAAATTGGCTTAATAAAAATTATTTATAAAGAACAACCCAAACTTTCCTTGGGTTTCCTGGTCCATTTTCCCACCTCTCAAATATTTTTGAGGTCTTAGTCCTTCACTATCCGTATAACACCTCCACTTGAAGATGGGCAAAAACTACAGTTTTTAGGCCTTTTTCTGGGTGCTTCCAAATTGTCAGGTATTTCTCACACCAAAAGAGTTGATGGAGCTTCCTCCTAACCATCAATATTTGGCAAGACTCACATCTACCTTCTCAAAAAGGAAATTTATCAAAACCTTATCACCCCTGCAAGTTATGTTCTCTGCACTCCTTGTCTTCCCTAGCCAGACTCCTCCTGGATCACCTAGGGCAAGACTTTGCTAATAGCCCCTGTACACACACAAGCCCTAAAACCTACCATATGTACACACATGGAGTCTAGTCACTATTCCCAAAGGGCCATACAATTTGTACGGTGGGAAAGTGAGCTAAATCTCCATTTTCTCCAAACCACCTAGTTCAGACCAGCAACATAGTGGAATAAAACTTATTTATAAATAGTGCTTGAAAAATGAACAAGGAAGCTAATTAATGACACAAAAATTTTGTATCCTAACAAAACTACATCCTACATTTGAAATAGTAACAAATTTAATCCATTAAAGCTCTATTTGAAGCAAAAATCAGAAAATAACTCTCAAAACACTGTTTTTCCTTCAATGTCACAAAATTTCACCACAAGGTCAAAACTTCTAACCCTACTCTAAGGTTGAGGCACTTATTAAATAGGTTTCAAAATCAATTAAGCTTCCTTGGTCGGACGTGTAATTTGTGAAAATGGAAAAGTTGTAAAACATACTGTGTTTTTCAAATTTTGCCAAATTTTTGAAAACTAAGTAAAAATGAGTTTTCTTTTAAACTCATTCTCCCTCTCCACTCCTTAACCTAATAACCACTACTGAGCACATCCTACTTTCAAACCTCTAACACTATCCAAATGGTGAACATGACCTTCAAGATAACATTGTAGAAACAAAACTTCATTCTAGACTTCCTAACTGACTAGTGTTTCCTAGGTGCTCCTGCACCATATTTTGATTGCAGAAATTAGATGGAACAACTAATCTTGTCTTCGTTGGGAGGTGCTAGCATATTTTTCCCTTGAGCATGGGTTTCAAATCAAATGAACCAAATATTAGATTATTTTATCACTTTCTTTTTATTTTCTCTTATTTCATTGAACCCAGTGGCTGTCTTGATGCACTGGCACACAATCTTCTTACCTGTAGTAGTTTTTTGCTATTTCTTTTATCTTCCTCACACCATCATAGAACTTGGGTGGAACCTAACCACCATTAACTATGTATCCCAGACATGGTAGAATAGACTGTGAGAAAAGATGGCGGGGGTGGGGCGTGGCTGAGATTCTCTGCAACATAAGTTATCTGAATTTGAATATTTAAGAGTATTGGCGCTTTAAAGAGAATTTTTACATACATGAACTAACAATATGATTTGTTCGTAGAAGAGTTAGGTGAACACTCCACTGCATGGAAAGATTATTTAATTTTGATATATATGTAGTATTCCTCGTAAAGATATGGCATAAATAAATCCATTGTATGTCTAATTGTTCAATACTGCATATTTCATAACAACAGGGTTATTTGCATCTTAGCTACAAATCATGACCCTCTGTTGTAGTCATTCATGGAGTCATGGGCGAATGTGATAGTTATCTACAAATGGCTTGAAATTTTTGTGCCTTGGTCAACACGGGAAGGTTCACATCATGTGTACTAGTTATTTGTAGTGTCTCTTTTAGTAAACAAGCCAGGGTGGGCTAAGCACCCTTTCTGACATTCATCTGCAACTGTCACCATCTCTTTAATAAGGGACACCATCTTCTTCTTTTCCCTTTTTTTTGCCTAGTTTTACACCTGTGGAAGCATGAGACTGTAGTTCTTTCACACGCCTTGTCTATGCTTCCACATTCTGTCAAACAATTCACATGCCTTGTTTGTTCTTTCACTTTTCGTATGCATTTCTTCCTAGCTTTCATTTTGGTGCAAGCAATGATATCAATCTATTGGTACACTACATTAGAGTTTTTCGGTCAATGCCTGCATATTAGAAACACCTATATTTAGGCATTTAAGGCCCTGCCACAATGGTCATTAAGTTTTTTTACAAGTTTTTGCAACTTGCACTATACTACCACATTTTACAATGCCCAAGGGCCATTCTATCCAGTGAACAAACTCTTAGCAACAAGTATAGTCTCTAGTACTTGAGATAAGAAAATATGTCATGATAAATACCTCCCTTTAATGATGTAGTGCCTATTTTTCTTCATTAAAAGTGCCTAGTGTGTATGTGACAGGAGGAAGCATGGATTAGTAAAGGCACTGGTTGCCTTATTAAATTCGATTGAGTGGCTATCTTTCTATATTTGATAGAGTGGATGTCTCCTGCAGTAGTTCAAGCACAATAAATTCCTAATGTTGGAAGTAGATCTAATTTTGAATGTGTTTTCTTTTATATGAATGTTTTTTTTTAGAAATTTGTGAAATTTGCATTCATACCTACTGTTGGCACTATCCATTATATCTATTTGTATATGCTAGTTTTAGGTCTATGGAAATATACTAATGTTAGGCGCAGGTCTTCACACCATGCCAATTGCATTCCTTTGAAAGATCTCTTAATTGTTTTGGGCGCGCTTTCACATTTACTAAATTGCTCTCCTTATTTGTTAGTAAGTTCTAAATCGACATATGGCGGATTGGAATAAAAAAAAATGCGTAAGATGCTAGTTGAAGGTCTTTTTAACTTTATTGCACTAGTGCTTGAGATTTTCTTATGCTTTTTTTTAATCATCGTCATCTATCTATCAACCATAAATCTAACGCGGTCTCATGCAACATTTTTAATGTATACATGTAGCATTAGATGTTTACTCTACTAATGTTGAAGGTAGCATATGGTTGTTATGTGAGGGAGAAGCAATCTTAGACCACCATCCAAGATAATGTTGTCTTTTATTTTGGGAATGTCACTAAAGGCTTGGTTTAAATCGAGAAAAATATATGGTGCCCACCATATATTTTAATAATTAAAGCCTTTGATCATCAACAAAACTTTATTGCACATATTCAATGCATGATTTAAGCTTTCAAGGAAGAGGATTTTTTGCAAACACATGCATTGAAAACGTATTCATCATAAATCTCCTTTCTAATATTTTATTTTGTGTGTTTATAGGTGAAGGTTGATGCCAAAATCACACATTGAAATCAAGTGAAAGCAAAAGTAAGAGTGGATTCGAAGAACTGAACATCAAGATCAAAAATCAAAAGCATTTTTTAATGCTTGGAACCTTCATTTACTAGTTTAATTTTTTTTTTTAAGCCAACTAGATCATTTTTTGTCTTCAAAGTTGGACTAAAACTGAACATTCGAAACTAACTAGTCTTTTACTTTTGGACTAAAATTGGATAAATCAACTTCACATTTAGCATAGTGCTCTAAAATGAATTCATCTTTTCTTTGAGGCTATAAAACAAACAAGTGCTTGATTTGTGTGATTCTGTTTGTAGTGCATTTTGAGTACGTATCCTCTCCCCTTGCACTTCATGTGATCTAGGGTGCAAGAGAAACACTCAAAATGCATTTTATTGCTTTGAGTCACCTTTAGAGGGGCCTACCTAAGAGACACATTCGAAAGGAGAACTCGAAGGTGAATCCAACCAATTTTTCATTTGATCCGGTATATAAATGGATAAGACTAAATTGTCAAGTCCTCATGGTATGTAGGCCTTAGCTGTATAGTGTCTTTCAGAACGGGGTACTACCATAAAATGTATAAGAGCCCCTAGTAGGATTGACTAAAGCCTTTAGTGGCTTGGTGGATGCTCACGAGGTGCCATGTCCCCGATGTTGTGTCATTAAGAACCTTGTTTGCAGCAGCCAACCAATCCATCCAATGAGTTTATCAAAGTGGTGCATTGGAACCTAGATTCCAAGAAGTTACTTGCCATGTCCGATCTTGGTTGAAATATAGAGGTTAAGATTTCATTCTTAACAAAACTTTATATTTTTTCCTTGGTTGCATGTAAAATTGTCTCTTCTACTATGAAAGGCATGAGGCAAGCCCACTAAGAAAAATGTACCAATTGAGCTAGGATGTTATATTGCATGTGAGTCAGTTTGAAAAAATAATACTTTAATCGAAAACATTGCAAAACCAACATTCAACATGTGCATCAAATCTCAAACCCTTTAGGAGAGGAAAATATCCTTGAAAAAATTCACATGTTATTGCTTTCCCTTGGGATTTGTATCCTTAGAGGCTTCTAAACATTTGGATTTCATCTCAATTTTCTTCTACTAAAGTCAACTTTAGGAAACCTTTTCCTTGATTTCCTTGATTTCTACATAATGCACTTTGTGGGATGAAAGGGAATTAGGACATTGGACATTCAGTTGAAAACCTAATCAAGAGTGTGTTTGTGGTTAAAGGAATCCATTAAGCAAAGATTAAATCAATTGGACCCCACACATGTGCTTGACATCGTTTGGTCATATGATTTTCATGCAAAACATTGGTCTTTTGATTATGAATTACTCTTAGAGAAAGGAATGTTCTTCACTATCTTGGCCTAGTAAACAAAGTGCTTCCTAGGTTTATTTAGGATCACATCAAACACTTCATCCATCCCAAACATTTATCAAAATCCACCTCACCAAAAAACTTTAGAGCTTTGAAAACATCATTCTAGACTTGGGTAAATTGTCAAAATCAAAATCACCTTGTATAGTTAGATGTATGGGAATGCATCTTTCTCATATGTTTAATTGAATTAGCAATCCTTTGAACAAGTTCATCCTAAGATAACATCTAACATCTTAGGGTTTACAAGTTCATTATCCAAATCAAACCAATCAAAATCAAACCCTAGCTCTAGCATTGATATGAAGTTCCTAAATGTTCAACACTCATTCACGCCTTTCATCCTTCATCTCGTCATTAGTCCTAAGAACCTTAGAGGTCACTTTCACAACAAGGTCAAAACACAAGGAGAACATGGAATATAAACTTGATCCATACATCATGAGTAATCTAGGTCAACTAAGCTATCAAAGCCTCATAATGCCGATTGATTATCAAAACTCATGCTTATACAATCCATACATGGGATCATTACCTTCTAAAAATGTCAATGGCACAACAAGTGTGAGTATATCCAAATCAAAGAATGGAACACATTTCTCGATGGTAGATCTAAATCCAAACCTACAAGTCTATCAACCAAACAATCAATGCATGAGCCTTCAAGTGAACAACGTCATCCCATCAAATCCCTACAATCCAAATGAGAGTGCACCAAGTAAAAGTTTTTGAAACATGAATCCAAAAATATTTGGGATAAATATCCAGTTGCAAATCATACAAATATTGTTCAAAATCCAAACAAGATGCTAACGACTCCAAGTCGAGGTAATATTATTCCCAACATCAACAATCTTCAATTTCAACCTATCATGCCAAATCTGAGTGTCATTCCAAATCAGAACATTGTCCAAAATCAAACATAAGTACACACTCCAAATCTACCAAATCAACTATTTCAAGGGAGTCAAGATCAAAATCAGGATCAAATTTGGTGAGATCAAATTGCTACACTTACCAAGATAGTTTAGTCATTGCGCGAAGAGACATCTCCACCACCATTACCCATATCAACATCATTCCTTGGTTTAGGGCTTCCCCCTTTACCTAGCACCAATCAATCCATCCAAATCAATCCACCTAACACCAATCGAGCCATCGCATCAAATCCTTTGAATATACCATCAACATCACACCAACAAATGGTATTCGATCAAGCAACAATGTTGATCCCAACAAATCAAAACATGGTCTCACAAAAACCTATCACCTCGATAATTCAAACCATTCATATCACCTTGATCACTCCCACCACCCCTATCACACCCATCATATCTCAATCCCTCACTACCATGATCACTCCAAGCATATCTCAACCACTTGTCACTACATCGAACATGATTCTGAATCCACCACCACTACCACCAAAACCAAATGTAGCAAGATGATACGAAATTGCACTAAAAGCTCACCAGGCCTACCAAAAGGCCATAGAACAATATCTAGCCATGCAACAAGCAAGATAAGCTCAACAAGTACAACAAGCCTCTCAAGCTTCCCAACAAACACAAGCACAAACACAAAAAATGACAACTGTTGAGAACAAGGATCAAGATCAATCCATCATTGAGCACCTTGAAGCTATGTCTAATTCATCCAATGATCAAATCAACATATGTCAAAAGTCACTTTTCACTCATGATCAAAATCCACCAACAATACCAAACGATGATCCAATTCAAGAAATGTCAACATCACTTGACCCTATAATTGAAGACATTCACAATCTCTTTGCCACAGTTATTGAAAACAATCTATTGATTAAGGAGCACATTGAGGGTGTTTCCACCCCATCCGATGATCAACTCACCATACATCAAGAGCCACTTTTTAATGATCTATTTCAAGGAATGTTAGGACAATTTGATCCTATTGACATAATGCATGATCCATTGACCTATGATCATGTTGAAAATGTCTCTACATCGCCTTATGAGTTAGAGGAAATATCTCAAGAATTTATTCCAAAGCATGATCAAAATATTTCACCAAGGTCTAGCAATGGTCCTTTCCAAGACATATTGACCCCCTTTGACCTCATGGTTGTAGATTCCAAAAGAATCCTCAACTCAACGCTTTATCTAAGGCCACTTAAAGATCAAGAGAATATTGATCCATTCCCCATGTCTAATAACGACATCCAAGAACCCTTTGTAGGCAATCCATCCTTTAAAACTAATCCATGTCAGGAACTTGATCCAAAGCATGTCAAAAGCAACTCAAAAATCATTCAAGATCAAGAATTGGTATCTTCAAGATACTACAACAATATAATAGACACTCTCTTATCTATGCAAGATGATCATATCCATGTAGCATATACTCCTCCATCTACCCATGAGATGCTTTCTATGGATGGACACGTAGATGATCTTTAGCTAGAACAAGATTTTGTTACACAAAAAGAGCAGATTATTAACTCCTACCATCAAACTGAGTTATCAACATCAGAATTAGATATACCCAGAATCTAGACTAAAGACATCATGTATGAAGACATCCAACATTATCCACTCAAGGAAGTTGGTTAGAAAAAACATGGTATTCCAGAGTTAGCAAAACAACAAATTGAAACGTCACCTACGATGGTCATTTATCAGAGAATGCATTCTAAACAAGATCTCCTAGAATAGGTGGAATCAAAGCATGAAGATACTACTACCACCATACTGGGGGCAACTTTGTCTCAAGCAAACGTCACCATAGGGAGCACGAAGAATCCTTACAATGAAACTGATGCCAATACTACAACTAGCCATGTCATGAATCCTCATCCACCTATCACCCCATCCATGAATTGGGATGAATATCAAAGGAAATATCTGAATCAAAGTACGAAGAATGTTATCAAATCAAAAGAAATTGAGAAGCATAATTGAAAAATCAAATACATATGGATACCAAAGAAAACAAAGAAAGATCATCCCTATCAAACTCCATCTGTCAAAGAAATTGTGGGGCAAAATAAAAGAGGGAAAAGTATCCATCAAGGACATCCGCAAAAGAAAAAGTAGGATTTTCAAGTGACGTACAAAGTGTATCAAGTAGTTGGTCCTAATTCCATGCACACTTTCGTATCCACCCATCATTTCTCATCTTCCCAAGTTTGGAGAGTCAAAGATTCCAAGTTGTCAACCAATCCATCTTTTATCCCTAAACACACTCCATCCACACCTTCATGCATGATATCCAATTCTCACATTGACCATGTATTGGCAATAACCCTTCATCATAAGGATTTAGAAGGCACTCTATCACGATGTGTGCAGAGACAGAGTTAACTCCGGTATCAATGAAGCAGATCAAGAATCTCAGAAGCTGCATTCAAATGCATGTATCTTAGCAAAGAAACTTCTTGAAGTAGGATATTGATGGCACATTATGATGGGGGCATCTACATCAACAACACCTTGAGATTCAACATGAGCTTAAAATCTTTCAGAAAGTTCAAAAAAACCAAAAAATATGAAAATCCAAAAAAATCAGAAAAAGGATTGAAAACACTAAAGATAAAAATCATCCTCTAGTGAAAACCGCATGGGTGGAACTTTGGGCAAGGCAATGACGAAAACCTGTCATGTGTAGAATCGAGCATCTACATGTGCCACTTCAGGTGAAAGCATCTCATCCCATCCATAATAAATCTAACATTCCATCCATATTATCCATAATCAATCCATTCATCCATAAACCATTTATCCAATCCATTTTCATCCATCTGCATCCGTAGTCCAAATTATCTTGATCTTGATGAAATTTTGGGGCACACTTTACACCTGCTTATGATAAACATCTTGACATGGGTCATTTTCATTGATCCTATCCTGTCCAACGCTATCTGATCCATGAAGCACTATCCAAATGAGCATTCATTATCTGAACACGTTATCCTATCGCAAGATAATCCTTGAAATCCTTTGTGTGCTTACCCTATCCATCCATCAATCCATACACCTATCCAAACATCCATCCCTAACATTCCATACATTGCTAGACACTAGGGGTAGATATTCAGATCTCCCTTTAGGAATGAATCTTGATCTATGTCCTCCAACTTATGTGTTAATCTGAACATTGGAAAACATGAAATAAAATTGGTCAACCACCAGTGAGCAAAAATCCAAATCACTAGTCCATGGCATATTTTGACAAGAATATGTTCCTTATCAGTCTTCATCTGTCACCAAACATCAATCCAAATAATCACTATCATTTGCACCTAGGTTGCATTTCACACATCACATCAAATCATTCGAACAACTTTTGTTCTAAACCAAGCTTCAACAATCCTGATCAATCAAAGCCAACCAAAAATCATAATCTTGGGATATCCTTCTCGATCCTTGTGTTTCTTAACACTATCCTTGCATTTTTGTGCATCCTCAACATTGTTATCATCATCAATCCTGATCAATCAATCCTTGCATTGTTGTGCATCCTCGGCAATATTATCATCATCAATCCTGATCAATCAAATCCTTGCATTGTTGTGTATCCTCAACAATGTTATCATTATCATCATCAATCCATCGATTTGATTAGTCAACCTTAGCTTGGTCTTCAATAAAATCTCAAACAAAGCACTGATATCATCACACATGTCCATATCCTAATCGTCAAAATCACGCGAAAAATCCAAAAACACTCATATAATAGAAAACATCAAAAACATGGGAATCTGAACTACATCGTCTCTAAGCTTAAACGTAGGCAAGGATCATCTCTAATCAACCCCCAAGACACAAAAATCCAAAAACATTCAAAAAACCATCAAAATCCAAAAACATTCAGAAAAACACAAAAATCCAAAAACATTCAAAAAACCATCAAAATCAAAAAACATTGAGAAAAACACAAAATCAAAACATTCAAAATTCAAAAGGAAATCAAAACATTTTCTAAAATCTCAAAAACACACCAAAAACAACCTCAAAACATTCCGAAAACATCAAAAAATCCAAATATTTGAAAAAATCCATCCATCTCATCTCACTTGCACACCTGTAATAATCAAATATCCATAATAAATAATGGTTACCGCTGTCCTTTTGTAAAATAAGCAAAACAATCACAACAATTGGAAAAAGCAAAGCTTCAATCATAAAATCAAAAGCAAACAACAAACTGTTAAACACAAAATCAAACTCTTGATCATTTTCAAACATTTCAATCAACCTTATATCAATAGCCTATCAATCAACTTATCAAACCATCATCATCCTATACAATGCATGTTCTAGGATATATCGTTCTGAAAATGGGCATCATTTTGGATATCACTTAGATTCTTATCCTATCAAAACATGTAGCAGGATATGAAGAACATTGATTTGTTTGCGTACTTGGTCCTTTTCTTTTGATTTATCTTATTGTGCTCATTCCAAGGACATCTCGATGATATCTGAATGAAGGATTTATAGAGATAGGAATGGGGAAAATATCATTATCTTTTATGCACTATCCTTGTTGTACATTCTTATGTGAATAACTTGGTGAACTACTTGCTTTTTGTTGGAGTAGCCATGCCCTACTCAAGGTTTGTCAGTATGAACAAGGAGAATACTCCTATCACCTGATTTTGTCAGTCAATTCCATTGCACTAGCTACAATGCACCATCCTGGTTTTATGCCTTGATGCATCATAGCATCTACATGTGTAATCAAACCTTAGGTAAGTATTGGCCCTTTTAAAATCCCGTCCTTGATAAGCACATCATCCATCTATCATCATCATTTATCGTCATCATTTATTATCATCATTTCTCATCATCATCTCTCATAATGTTGGTTTGTCGAATCCTCTTGTCATCATCTAATTTCTTCATTTTTCACACTAACATCACAACATGAATAGTTAATTATCATCACCAATACATCCATCATGCATCCATCCACCATCAAAAAACTCGGCCATACCATATATATCATTTCATATCATACATAATGCGTGCCATCGATCGAACACATGCATTGCGTTTGCGTCATCATCATAATATGAATCTATTAGTCTAAGCATCACGCATAAATCATCCATTGCATAATCATAGCGCTATCACATCATCCATCTCATCCATCTCACATCCTTATCATCATTTTAAGTTTGTTTAAGATAATATAAGATTTGTATTCTAAGCATCTTAAAATCATCTCATTGCATCGTAATGTAACCATCCATTTTGAACCTCTTTATTGTGAATCGACCCTCAAATTGGATCTTTGGCATCTCTCAGGAAATGTACCCGGTGTACTCACTGGGGCAACCAGAAAAAAATAAAATAAAATTTAAATTTTGATCCTTTTAACCAAATTTATTCTTTTTTGGAACCTAATGCAAGAAGTGCATTAACTTCAAAGAGGGGAAAAATATGAACATGTCAAACCCCGCATCACATGCATAATCATATTCCGTTAATCAAATAAATCGAATTTTGAATTAAATCTCAAAACTCATTTTCCATCCTTTTCTGATTTAAATAAACCATGTATTTAAGTCATAAAAGTCAAAACATCTTAATCATCATCCTAGCTAATTAATTCTAATTAAATCTAATCTAATGCATGTCAAATCACGTAGATTATCCCCACACTTGCACAAATGAAATCAATTTATGGTTGTTCCGTCTAGGTACCACTCAACATGGAATATTCCTAGAATTCCAAAATAAAAACAAGTGGACATGTACATCCAACAAGTCATTTATGAGCTCTTACATGAAACAACACATGTCCCTTCAAAGGTCAGAAACTCAACATTCCATTGCACAAATTTGAGGATTTAAGTTTCCCTTTTAGTGCATTTCCCAAATCTTGCATATGCATCAACCACTCATCACTTGACAAGTGTCTTCCTCTCATTTGTCCAATCTTAGTCCCACATCCTCCATGTTTGGAACTCTTAGCATTTGAAAATCTTTAAATAGAGGCTTCATCCTCAAGCAAATCCTCCACAATTTCATCCTCAAATCATATGCAAAGTCACTCTCCTTGAGAACTGATTTTTCCTATTTTATCATCATCTTCATAGCATCTTAACATCAGCAAGCTCATCAAGGGTTGGGAAAGGGCTATTTTCCACAATAGCACCAATCCAATATGAGATAGACTTTTATCCTTGCTTATGATTTCATTTAGTTCATTTGATATTGCGTTGTTTTGATTGCATTATGAAGTAGGATTCAATATTTCATAGGGTTTGCTTAGTTTGTATTTACTTCATTTGCTTATAACTCTAATTTTTTTGATATTTGAGGTAAATGCAGATTTAGCCACCACACTAGCTTATGGTAAATTTGTAACTGATGTTCATTGACCAATAAGGTTCGAGTATCACCATTAATGGGCTTGAGTTGTACTGATCTATTTGGAAATACCTCAAAAATTTCATATGGACTGAGCCAATGAGTTCTAAGTTTCCCCTAATTATCTTTATATCTAGAATTGAACAATAGTTCCTAATCCCCATTATGGAATTTTCTCTCCTTTATATGCTTGTCATGCCAGAATTTGTGTTGTTGCACCAACTTAGTTTGATGGATAATATCCAAATGGATTCCATCCAACTCACTAAGCTATAAGACTCTCTCAACTTAGGCTCACTTGAGATCTAGACCTAACTCCATTGTTGTTGTCAGGGTTTGGATTTCAAATTCTAGATGGGTAGAAGTTTTTTTTCCACAAAGACTAAATCATATGGACTAATACCATTGGTGGATTTCCAAGTTGTATTGTAAGCCCAAACAGCTTTAGGTAGTCTCCTAGCCTAGTCTTTCCTTCTTGATGAAACTTATTTTGTTAAAATGTTTTCTAGCTCCCTATTAGTAACTTCTACTTGACCATTTTCTTGTGGATGATAGGGTGACAACATCTTGTGGATTACCTAGAAATTATCACTGAAGGATAAAAGAACCTTAGACATAAACTAGGGTCCCTAATCTATGACAATTATCCTGGGGGCTTCAAATATGGGGAAAATTTTATTGTATAGGAAATCAACTACATGCTCTTCTCTAGAAAATTTTAAAGCGTGAACTTATGCCCACTTAGTCAGATAGTTGACCGTACAAACCAAGATATACTCTTTACCTTGAGAAGAAGGGTCTATATGACCAATAAAATCTAATCCCCATTTTTCAAATGGTTAAGAAACTACTTGAGGTTGTAGAGGAATTTCATTGGACGTAGTAGGTCTTCCTACTCTTTGGCACTCATCATAGTAGTGGACATATTTCTTTATATCTTTATGCATTGAGGGCCAGTAATATCCTACACCTGAAATCTTATGGGACATCCTCTTTGTAAAATAATGGCCTCCAAAAGGGTCATCATGGAAATCTCTAAGGATGTTAAAGGTTTCATCTACCCTAACACAACATTGTAACACTATGATAGGACCACATTGAAATAATATCCCATTAATCCACTTGAATGGAGTTCTTTCTCAAATGAGGCATTTCTTTTATTTTGATGTGAAATCATGTGGTAATTATAAGGTAGCTAAGTAGTTGAAAATATTAGAAAACCAAGGGGTCTTAATGAAGATGGTGAGTATATTTTCATCTAGGAATTCATCCTACACTAGAGCACAATCACCATCATCTTGTTTGATTTGAGATTGGAAATCTGCAACTATGTTGAATTTCCTAGGTTTATCAATAATGGTTACATTGAATTCCTATAGAAGCAGTAACCATCTAATTATCCTCCCATTACTACTAGTTTGTTCATCAAGTAATTAATGGTGGAATGATATGTATACATAGTGACTTTATACCCTAGAATGTAGTTTCAAAACTTCTTAATTGCATATACTACAGCTAGAAATTCCTTCTCTATGGTAGTGTAATTTTGTTAAGTGGAAGTCAAGTTTTTGCTTATGAAATAGATGGAATATTTACCCCCATTCTCATCCTCTTATCCTAAAATTGTGCCAATATCATCATTAGAAGCATCAACAAATAATGGAATGGAAGGTTCCAATTAGGTCCATGTAGGACAAGAGAAGAGATGAGTTTCTCCTTAATAACTTGAAATGAGGATTGAAACTCAGATGTCTTGATGAACTCTACATTCTTCCAAAGGAGAGAAAACATAGGGGATGCAATCTTGCTAAATTTTTCTATGAATCTATGATAGTATCCAGCATTCCCTAAGAATCTTCTAACATCAGTTTGGGCCTTTTGGGTCACAAGTTGTTGTATCACTTTTATTTCCTTAGAATCAACCTTTATCCCTTCAGTTGAAATGTGGTGTACCATCACTATTCCTTGTTCTACCATTATTAGACATTTTTCATAGCTTGGG
>VDFB02271358.1:410058431-410153589 GCA_007258455.2 Sequoia sempervirens | reverse complement strand
ACTTTATATTTTTTCCTTGGTTGCATGTAAAATTGTCTCTTCTACTATGAAAGGCATGAGGCAAGCCCACTAAGAAAAATGTACCAATTGAGCTAGGATGTTATATTGCATGTGAGTCAGTTTGAAAAAATAATACTTTAATCGAAAACATTGCAAAACCAACATTCAACATGTGCATCAAATCTCAAACCCTTTAGGAGAGGAAAATATCCTTGAAAAAATTCACATGTTATTGCTTTCCCTTGGGATTTGTATCCTTAGAGGCTTCTAAACATTTGGATTTCATCTCAATTTTCTTCTACTAAAGTCAACTTTAGGAAACCTTTTCCTTGATTTCCTTGATTTCTACATAATGCACTTTGTGGGATGAAAGGGAATTAGGACATTGGACATTCAGTTGAAAACCTAATCAAGAGTGTGTTTGTGGTTAAAGGAATCCATTAAGCAAAGATTAAATCAATTGGACCCCACACATGTGCTTGACATCGTTTGGTCATATGATTTTCATGCAAAACATTGGTCTTTTGATTATGAATTACTCTTAGAGAAAGGAATGTTCTTCACTATCTTGGCCTAGTAAACAAAGTGCTTCCTAGGTTTATTTAGGATCACATCAAACACTTCATCCATCCCAAACATTTATCAAAATCCACCTCACCAAAAAACTTTAGAGCTTTGAAAACATCATTCTAGACTTGGGTAAATTGTCAAAATCAAAATCACCTTGTATAGTTAGATGTATGGGAATGCATCTTTCTCATATGTTTAATTGAATTAGCAATCCTTTGAACAAGTTCATCCTAAGATAACATCTAACATCTTAGGGTTTACAAGTTCATTATCCAAATCAAACCAATCAAAATCAAACCCTAGCTCTAGCATTGATATGAAGTTCCTAAATGTTCAACACTCATTCACGCCTTTCATCCTTCATCTCGTCATTAGTCCTAAGAACCTTAGAGGTCACTTTCACAACAAGGTCAAAACACAAGGAGAACATGGAATATAAACTTGATCCATACATCATGAGTAATCTAGGTCAACTAAGCTATCAAAGCCTCATAATGCCGATTGATTATCAAAACTCATGCTTATACAATCCATACATGGGATCATTACCTTCTAAAAATGTCAATGGCACAACAAGTGTGAGTATATCCAAATCAAAGAATGGAACACATTTCTCGATGGTAGATCTAAATCCAAACCTACAAGTCTATCAACCAAACAATCAATGCATGAGCCTTCAAGTGAACAACGTCATCCCATCAAATCCCTACAATCCAAATGAGAGTGCACCAAGTAAAAGTTTTTGAAACATGAATCCAAAAATATTTGGGATAAATATCCAGTTGCAAATCATACAAATATTGTTCAAAATCCAAACAAGATGCTAACGACTCCAAGTCGAGGTAATATTATTCCCAACATCAACAATCTTCAATTTCAACCTATCATGCCAAATCTGAGTGTCATTCCAAATCAGAACATTGTCCAAAATCAAACATAAGTACACACTCCAAATCTACCAAATCAACTATTTCAAGGGAGTCAAGATCAAAATCAGGATCAAATTTGGTGAGATCAAATTGCTACACTTACCAAGATAGTTTAGTCATTGCGCGAAGAGACATCTCCACCACCATTACCCATATCAACATCATTCCTTGGTTTAGGGCTTCCCCCTTTACCTAGCACCAATCAATCCATCCAAATCAATCCACCTAACACCAATCGAGCCATCGCATCAAATCCTTTGAATATACCATCAACATCACACCAACAAATGGTATTCGATCAAGCAACAATGTTGATCCCAACAAATCAAAACATGGTCTCACAAAAACCTATCACCTCGATAATTCAAACCATTCATATCACCTTGATCACTCCCACCACCCCTATCACACCCATCATATCTCAATCCCTCACTACCATGATCACTCCAAGCATATCTCAACCACTTGTCACTACATCGAACATGATTCTGAATCCACCACCACTACCACCAAAACCAAATGTAGCAAGATGATACGAAATTGCACTAAAAGCTCACCAGGCCTACCAAAAGGCCATAGAACAATATCTAGCCATGCAACAAGCAAGATAAGCTCAACAAGTACAACAAGCCTCTCAAGCTTCCCAACAAACACAAGCACAAACACAAAAAATGACAACTGTTGAGAACAAGGATCAAGATCAATCCATCATTGAGCACCTTGAAGCTATGTCTAATTCATCCAATGATCAAATCAACATATGTCAAAAGTCACTTTTCACTCATGATCAAAATCCACCAACAATACCAAACGATGATCCAATTCAAGAAATGTCAACATCACTTGACCCTATAATTGAAGACATTCACAATCTCTTTGCCACAGTTATTGAAAACAATCTATTGATTAAGGAGCACATTGAGGGTGTTTCCACCCCATCCGATGATCAACTCACCATACATCAAGAGCCACTTTTTAATGATCTATTTCAAGGAATGTTAGGACAATTTGATCCTATTGACATAATGCATGATCCATTGACCTATGATCATGTTGAAAATGTCTCTACATCGCCTTATGAGTTAGAGGAAATATCTCAAGAATTTATTCCAAAGCATGATCAAAATATTTCACCAAGGTCTAGCAATGGTCCTTTCCAAGACATATTGACCCCCTTTGACCTCATGGTTGTAGATTCCAAAAGAATCCTCAACTCAACGCTTTATCTAAGGCCACTTAAAGATCAAGAGAATATTGATCCATTCCCCATGTCTAATAACGACATCCAAGAACCCTTTGTAGGCAATCCATCCTTTAAAACTAATCCATGTCAGGAACTTGATCCAAAGCATGTCAAAAGCAACTCAAAAATCATTCAAGATCAAGAATTGGTATCTTCAAGATACTACAACAATATAATAGACACTCTCTTATCTATGCAAGATGATCATATCCATGTAGCATATACTCCTCCATCTACCCATGAGATGCTTTCTATGGATGGACACGTAGATGATCTTTAGCTAGAACAAGATTTTGTTACACAAAAAGAGCAGATTATTAACTCCTACCATCAAACTGAGTTATCAACATCAGAATTAGATATACCCAGAATCTAGACTAAAGACATCATGTATGAAGACATCCAACATTATCCACTCAAGGAAGTTGGTTAGAAAAAACATGGTATTCCAGAGTTAGCAAAACAACAAATTGAAACGTCACCTACGATGGTCATTTATCAGAGAATGCATTCTAAACAAGATCTCCTAGAATAGGTGGAATCAAAGCATGAAGATACTACTACCACCATACTGGGGGCAACTTTGTCTCAAGCAAACGTCACCATAGGGAGCACGAAGAATCCTTACAATGAAACTGATGCCAATACTACAACTAGCCATGTCATGAATCCTCATCCACCTATCACCCCATCCATGAATTGGGATGAATATCAAAGGAAATATCTGAATCAAAGTACGAAGAATGTTATCAAATCAAAAGAAATTGAGAAGCATAATTGAAAAATCAAATACATATGGATACCAAAGAAAACAAAGAAAGATCATCCCTATCAAACTCCATCTGTCAAAGAAATTGTGGGGCAAAATAAAAGAGGGAAAAGTATCCATCAAGGACATCCGCAAAAGAAAAAGTAGGATTTTCAAGTGACGTACAAAGTGTATCAAGTAGTTGGTCCTAATTCCATGCACACTTTCGTATCCACCCATCATTTCTCATCTTCCCAAGTTTGGAGAGTCAAAGATTCCAAGTTGTCAACCAATCCATCTTTTATCCCTAAACACACTCCATCCACACCTTCATGCATGATATCCAATTCTCACATTGACCATGTATTGGCAATAACCCTTCATCATAAGGATTTAGAAGGCACTCTATCACGATGTGTGCAGAGACAGAGTTAACTCCGGTATCAATGAAGCAGATCAAGAATCTCAGAAGCTGCATTCAAATGCATGTATCTTAGCAAAGAAACTTCTTGAAGTAGGATATTGATGGCACATTATGATGGGGGCATCTACATCAACAACACCTTGAGATTCAACATGAGCTTAAAATCTTTCAGAAAGTTCAAAAAAACCAAAAAATATGAAAATCCAAAAAAATCAGAAAAAGGATTGAAAACACTAAAGATAAAAATCATCCTCTAGTGAAAACCGCATGGGTGGAACTTTGGGCAAGGCAATGACGAAAACCTGTCATGTGTAGAATCGAGCATCTACATGTGCCACTTCAGGTGAAAGCATCTCATCCCATCCATAATAAATCTAACATTCCATCCATATTATCCATAATCAATCCATTCATCCATAAACCATTTATCCAATCCATTTTCATCCATCTGCATCCGTAGTCCAAATTATCTTGATCTTGATGAAATTTTGGGGCACACTTTACACCTGCTTATGATAAACATCTTGACATGGGTCATTTTCATTGATCCTATCCTGTCCAACGCTATCTGATCCATGAAGCACTATCCAAATGAGCATTCATTATCTGAACACGTTATCCTATCGCAAGATAATCCTTGAAATCCTTTGTGTGCTTACCCTATCCATCCATCAATCCATACACCTATCCAAACATCCATCCCTAACATTCCATACATTGCTAGACACTAGGGGTAGATATTCAGATCTCCCTTTAGGAATGAATCTTGATCTATGTCCTCCAACTTATGTGTTAATCTGAACATTGGAAAACATGAAATAAAATTGGTCAACCACCAGTGAGCAAAAATCCAAATCACTAGTCCATGGCATATTTTGACAAGAATATGTTCCTTATCAGTCTTCATCTGTCACCAAACATCAATCCAAATAATCACTATCATTTGCACCTAGGTTGCATTTCACACATCACATCAAATCATTCGAACAACTTTTGTTCTAAACCAAGCTTCAACAATCCTGATCAATCAAAGCCAACCAAAAATCATAATCTTGGGATATCCTTCTCGATCCTTGTGTTTCTTAACACTATCCTTGCATTTTTGTGCATCCTCAACATTGTTATCATCATCAATCCTGATCAATCAATCCTTGCATTGTTGTGCATCCTCGGCAATATTATCATCATCAATCCTGATCAATCAAATCCTTGCATTGTTGTGTATCCTCAACAATGTTATCATTATCATCATCAATCCATCGATTTGATTAGTCAACCTTAGCTTGGTCTTCAATAAAATCTCAAACAAAGCACTGATATCATCACACATGTCCATATCCTAATCGTCAAAATCACGCGAAAAATCCAAAAACACTCATATAATAGAAAACATCAAAAACATGGGAATCTGAACTACATCGTCTCTAAGCTTAAACGTAGGCAAGGATCATCTCTAATCAACCCCCAAGACACAAAAATCCAAAAACATTCAAAAAACCATCAAAATCCAAAAACATTCAGAAAAACACAAAAATCCAAAAACATTCAAAAAACCATCAAAATCAAAAAACATTGAGAAAAACACAAAATCCAAAAACATTCAAAAAATTCAAAAATCAAAACATTTCTAAAAATCTCAAAAACACCAAAAACAACCTCAAAACATTCCAAAAACATCAAAAAAATCCAAATATTTGAAAAAATCCATCCATCTCATCTCACTTGCACCTGCAATAATCAATCATCCATAATAAACTAATCGTTACCTTCATCCTTTGGCAAAATAAGCAAAAACAATCACAACAATTGGAAAAAGCAAGCTTCAATCGTAAAATCAAAAGCAAACAACAAACATTTAAAACAAAATCAAACTATTGATCATTTTCAAACATGTCAATCAACCTTATATCAATAGCCTATCAATCAACTTATCAAACCATTATCATCCTATACAATGCATGTCCTAGGATATATTGTTCTGAAAATGGGCATCATTTATGGATATCACTTTGGATCTTATCCTATCAAAACACATCCCTTTTGCTAGAGATATGAAGAACATTGATTTGTTTCTGTACTTGGTCTTTTTCTTTTGATTTATCTTATTGCGCTCATTCCAAGGACCTCTCGATGATATCTGAATGAAGGATTTAGAGAGATAGGAATGGGGAAATGATCATTATCTTTTGTCTGCTATCCTTGTTGTACATTCTTGTAAGATAACTTGGTGAATACTTGCTTTGTTAGGTATGCCCTACCAAGGTTTTTGTATGTCAAGTATGAACAAGAATACTCCTATCTGTTTGTCAAGTCAAATTCCATTGCACTAGCTACAATGCCATCCTGGTTTTTTATACCTTGATGCATCATATCTACATGTGTAATCAAACATAAGGTAAGTAGCCCTTTTAAAATCCCAATCCTTGATAAGAAAATCATCATTTATCATCACCATCATCATTTATCATCATCATCATCATCATCTATCATCATCATCTCTAATAAAGTCTCGTTAGATCATGGACTTGTGGGATCCTCTTGTCATCATCTCTTTTTCGCACTAACATAGCATCATGAATAGTTAATTATCATCACCAATGCATCCATCATGCATCCATCCTACATCCAAAAAACTCTCAGCATACCATATATCATTCATATCATACATAATAGGTAACATCGATCATTTCACATGCATTGCATTTGCATCATCATCATAATATAGATCTATTAGTCTAAGCATCTGCATAAATCATCCATTGCATAATCATAGCATATCACATCATCCATCTCATCCATCTCACATCATATCATCATTTAAGTTGTTTAAGATAATATAGATTTGTTATTCTAAGCATCTTAAAATCATCTCATTTGCATCATCATCCATAACCATCCATTTTGAACCTCTTTATTGTGAGATCGACCCTCAAATTGAATCTTTTCGCTCAATCTCTCGAGGGGGAAATGTACCAGTGTACTTTCCACTGGGGCAACCGAAAAAATAAAATAAAATTTAAATTTTGATCGCAGCAAATTTATTCTTTGAACCAATGCAAGAAGTGCATTACTTCAAAGAGGGGAAAAATGTAGACATGTCAAATTTACATCATGCATAATCATATTCCATTCATCAAATAAATCAGGACTGTATTTAATTAAATCTCAAAACTCATTTTCCATCATTTTCTGATTTAAATAAATCAAATATTTAAGTCATAAAAGTCAAAGCATCCTAATCATCATCCTAGCTAACTAATCCTGATTAAATCTCATCTAATGCATGTCAAATCCTGTAGATATCCCCACTTGCACAAATAAATCAATTTATTGATTTATTAAATCTAAAATTTTCACTCAACATGGAATATTCCCTAGAATTCAAAATAAAAAACAAGTGGACATGTACATCCAACAAGTCATTTATGAGCTCTTACATGGCTCTTACATGTCCCCTTCCAAAGGTCAAACTCAACATTCATTGCACAAATTTGAATTCAAATTTCCCCCCTTTTGGGCGCATTTCCCAAATATTGCATATGCATCAACCACTCATCACTTGACAAGTGTCTTCCTCTCATTTGTCCAATCTTAGTCCCACATCCTCCATGTTTGGAACTCTTAGCATTTGAAAATCTTTAAATAGAGGCTTCATCCTCAAGCAAATCCTCCACAATTTCATCCTCAAATCATATGCAAAGTCACTCTCCTTGAGAACTGATTTTTCCTATTTTATCATCATCTTCATAGCATCTTAACATCAGCAAGCTCATCAAGGGTTGGGAAAGGGCTATTTTCCACAATAGCACCAATCCAATATGAGATAGACTTTTATCCTTGCTTATGATTTCATTTAGTTCATTTGATATTGCGTTGTTTTGATTGCATTATGAAGTAGGATTCAATATTTCATAGGGTTTGCTTAGTTTGTATTTACTTCATTTGCTTATAACTCTAATTTTTTTGATATTTGAGGTAAATGCAGATTTAGCCACCACACTAGCTTATGGTAAATTTGTAACTGATGTTCATTGACCAATAAGGTTCGAGTATCACCATTAATGGGCTTGAGTTGTACTGATCTATTTGGAAATACCTCAAAAATTTCATATGGACTGAGCCAATGAGTTCTAAGTTTCCCCTAATTATCTTTATATCTAGAATTGAACAATAGTTCCTAATCCCCATTATGGAATTTTCTCTCCTTTATATGCTTGTCATGCCAGAATTTGTGTTGTTGCACCAACTTAGTTTGATGGATAATATCCAAATGGATTCCATCCAACTCACTAAGCTATAAGACTCTCTCAACTTAGGCTCACTTGAGATCTAGACCTAACTCCATTGTTGTTGTCAGGGTTTGGATTTCAAATTCTAGATGGGTAGAAGTTTTTTTTCCACAAAGACTAAATCATATGGACTAATACCATTGGTGGATTTCCAAGTTGTATTGTAAGCCCAAACAGCTTTAGGTAGTCTCCTAGCCTAGTCTTTCCTTCTTGATGAAACTTATTTTGTTAAAATGTTTTCTAGCTCCCTATTAGTAACTTCTACTTGACCATTTTCTTGTGGATGATAGGGTGACAACATCTTGTGGATTACCTAGAAATTATCACTGAAGGATAAAAGAACCTTAGACATAAACTAGGGTCCCTAATCTATGACAATTATCCTGGGGGCTTCAAATATGGGGAAAATTTTATTGTATAGGAAATCAACTACATGCTCTTCTCTAGAAAATTTTAAAGCGTGAACTTATGCCCACTTAGTCAGATAGTTGACCGTACAAACCAAGATATACTCTTTACCTTGAGAAGAAGGGTCTATATGACCAATAAAATCTAATCCCCATTTTTCAAATGGTTAAGAAACTACTTGAGGTTGTAGAGGAATTTCATTGGACGTAGTAGGTCTTCCTACTCTTTGGCACTCATCATAGTAGTGGACATATTTCTTTATATCTTTATGCATTGAGGGCCAGTAATATCCTACACCTGAAATCTTATGGGACATCCTCTTTGTAAAATAATGGCCTCCAAAAGGGTCATCATGGAAATCTCTAAGGATGTTAAAGGTTTCATCTACCCTAACACAACATTGTAACACTATGATAGGACCACATTGAAATAATATCCCATTAATCCACTTGAATGGAGTTCTTTCTCAAATGAGGCATTTCTTTTGTTTTGATGTGAAATCATGTGGTAATTATAAGGTAGCTAAGTAGTTGAAAATATTAGAAAACCAAGGGGTCTTAATGAAGATGGTGAGTATATTTTCATCTAGGAATTCATCCTACACTAGAGCACAATCACCATCATCTTGTTTGATTTGAGATTGGAAATCTGCAACTATGTTGAATTTCCCAGGTTTATCAATAATGGTTACATTGAATTCCTATAGAAGCAGTAACCATCTAATTATCCTCCCATTACTACTAGTTTGTTCATCAAGTAATTAATGGTGGAATGATATGTATACATAGTGACTTTATAGCCTAGAATGTAGATTCAAAACTTCTTAATTGCATATACTACAGCTAGAAATTCCTTCTCTATGGTAGTGTAATTTTGTTAAGTGGAAGTCAAGTTTTTGCTTATGAAATAGATGGAATATTTACCCCCATTCTCATCCTCTTATCCTAAAATTGTGCCAATATCATCATTAGAAGCATCAACAAATAATGGAATGGAAGGTTCCAATTAGGTCCATGTAGGACAAGAGAAGAGATGAGTTTCTCCTTAATAACTTGAAATGAGGATTGAAACTCAGATGTCTTGATGAACTCTACATTCTTCCAAAGGAGAGAAAACATAGGGGATGCAATCTTGCTAAATTTTTCTATGAATCTATGATAGTATCCAGCATTCCCTAAGAATCTTCTAACATCAGTTTGGGCCTTTTGGGTCACAAGTTGTTGTATCACTTTTATTTCCTTAGAATCAACCTTTATCCCTTCAGTTGAAATGTGGTGTACCATCACTATTCCTTGTTCTACCATTATTAGACATTTTTCATAGCTTGGGGTTAAATGATGGTCCTCACACTACTTCAATAATTTGTCTAGAATTTGAAGGGATTCATCAAAAGTCGTTCCATAAATAATGAATTCATCCATCTAAACTTTGACACAATCATTTACTAGTTCAACAAATATTGCTAGGATAGCTCTCTAGAAGGTTGTAGGGGTGTTACATAGCCCAAAAGGGGGAACTCGATATGCAAATGTTCCCCAAGGGCATGTAAAAAAAATTAATCTTAGTCTTTAGCTCCTACCTCTATCTAGTTCTATCCACTGAATCCATCCAAGAACAAGAAATATTTATTACCAGCCACATTATCCAAGACCTAGGCTACAAATAGTAGAGTAATCTCTATGGGTTGCTTTGTTAAGCTCCCCACAATCAACTCACACTCTCCACTTCCCATTTTTCTTTGGAACCACAACCAGGGGTGAAACCCATTTGCTATTAGAAATGGGGTAGATAAATCCCACTTGCAAGAGTTTCTCAATTTTTGTTTTAACAATTTATTTCAAGGTAGGATTAAGTCTTTGTTGTGGTTGGTGAGTAGGTTGAACATCTTCTATATAGATATTATGAGTGCAAATTCTTGGGTGTATACCCCTCATGTTTGTATAGTCCCAAGAAAAAGCTTTAGATCTATTAACAAAGATATCAAACAAGTTGTGCTCTTTTGATTATGTTAGCCAACTATTAATATTCAAAGTTTTCACCGGCAAGAACATGATGGTTTTGACACCTAGATGGTTGGAGGTGATAGTATACATTGTTCTTGTCAAATTGTTTAGAGGATAGTTGTGTGGTATGGTTATATTGAGTCTAGCAATATCTTCAAAGAAATGATCCTTTTTGGAATGATATTAGCTAGGGGACAAGGTAATCCCATAAATTTAGTCCTATCGAATTCAACATGATCCACATTGATTGGTTGTCCTAGAATTTCTTCTATTTCCAACATCTCTTCATCACTTGAATCCATTGTAATATTTCCATATTTCTTTCCAATTCATCCTCCAGCTCTTCACCATGTTGTTTGATGACTACCATATCAAGTGAAGCTAGATTTTCCTATCCATTGAGACCTTCTAGTTTGTCAACCCATAATTTATTATGTTCATCTTGCTTGGAAGGATGATACAAGAATAGATTCTTGCTATTAGGACCATGTGAAATTGTCATTCCTCCCTCTCTACAATCAATATTGGTTGCAACAATGGCTAACCATGGTCTTCCAAGAATTATTAGATAACTATTTTTTTGTGTGAGGGAATGAATTATTTGAAATACTACTAGATATTCCCAACCATCAACCTTAACAAGAATGTTTTCTCTGACACCCTTGGGAATGGTTGTAAATTGATTTTCTATTTGCAACATTGTAGTTGTGGGACATAAATTAGTGAGTCCCAATTTTTCCATCACATCAACAATCATTACATTGATGGATGCTCCCATGTCCACAAGGGCATTAGGTATTACTACCTCAATAATTGTTACTATTATAAGTGGGCTTCCTTGGTCATCATATTTTGGAGTTGTGGTCTTTCCATCCAAAAATTCAGCTAAGTAACCATTTATGTGAACAATATTTATCCGTTTTGGTTTTATTCCTGAGGTTGTAATACATAATTGCTTGATCAGTTGGTCAATTCAAGAATTTTTTTAATGGCTTGTAACAAAGGGACCTCAATTTGGAGTTGATTTATCTCTTGCATCAACACAATTTCGATAGACAAGGACATTTGCATAGTATTTTTCAAGGTAGTTGGCTTCAAACACTCTAGAAAAGGAGCTTGATTTTTCTCAACTAAAGTAGAGTCCTTTAAAGAATCAGTTAGAGACTAACCACCCTCCTCCTAAGGTGTTATGGAAGTTCCACCTGGAGTTGGCGTACAATTCTCAACTTGGGTGCTAACTAGATGTTTCTCTAAAGATGTGGAAGATTTTTTAGCTATCTCAACAAATTCTTTAATAGGCTCATCCAAGATTTCAACTCTGGTTGACTATGAAATTTTTTTTTTTTTTACCTTAACTATAAGTTCCCACAATGAATAGCATTCAATCTAGTCACATTTTCCTATTTCATAGAATACATTTGGGTATTTTGATGGTTGTTATTTCAACTAAGAATAGGTTGTGTTGGAATTTAGGGTTGGTTAACCTATTAATTTTTATGTGGACTCTAAGGGCTTGGTAAAATATTTTGTTGTTGATTAGGCATTCTTCTTGGACTAGAGTAATATTTATTTTGAGATTGGTTCCATTGAGGAGTAATATTTTGAGGGTACCATTGTTGTTGAGTCTGGTTTTTCCATTGAGCATTTCCCCAAGAATGATTTACTCATTCAAGTTGTCCCTAGGTGTAAGCTCCCCAATTTAGTGGTACTAGTGGAGGAGCTTGAGGCCAAGGTGTTGCCCATTTATTTCTATTCTAGTTGTTTTGGGGCCTCCAAGAAGGATTTGAATTTTGGCCATATGCAAAATTTCCCTGAGGTCTTTGATTCACAATATTAATCTCTTCTTCAACCTGAGCTATCCATTTCTTAGAATTCTTGATTGCAATAAGGAGCTCATATTGATCGGTAGCATGATTCTTCTCAAAAACTTGGCAAACATCAACCTTATCCAAGGGGCACTCTCTCAACAGATGTTTATTACGACACCTAGGAAAATACATGGATAAAGTTTTGGGATTATGTGTTTTGGCTTGTATTCCATCTAGTGTGGTCTTAAGTTGAACGAGAATGTCAGTATTGAGGATGGCTATCTCCTCACATAGTTTCCCTATTTCATTGAAGCCTTTGAAAATAGTGGACCTACGGATACCTCTTCGAGTACTAGAGAATTTAACATAATTCAGTAATATCATCAAGTCCAAGTTGGGAGACATACTCTTTTCCCATTAAATCAAGGCTTCTCCTAGAATCATCATTAAGGCCCTTAAGAAATATGGTTTTCAAAATTTCCAGACTGATGGCCTCTCCTCCACATTGTTTAGATAAGAAGATAAACTTGTCTAGGTAATCTTCTAGACTTTGATCTTCATTTTTACTAAGTTTGAACAACTCCTCCTTTCTATCACTGACTTTATAGTACCTCTAGTATTTTTCCAAGACTCATTTCATCCCAAAGGTTATTGAGCTTGAAGCTAATCCCATAAACTAGCGCATTGTAGCATCTTTCAATGTGGAGGAGAAAAGCTTTAGCTTCTAGTTATTTTTCTTGTAGTCATAAGTCTGATGCAGGACCTTAAACTCAAAGAGGAACTTGTCAATATCTTCAAAGGATAGACCTCTAAAAGTTAGCTGGTGAAATATTTTCGCGTTCCTCCAGCTAGGTTAGTGTCATTCCTTCAGTCATCCATAACGTTGAAAGGGATAGGTTCCTCTTCAATAGTTGGTTCTTTGTCAAAGGTTTGTTATAATTGCTAAGGCTCTCAAGTATGAAATGAGATACTTTCCTCTACAAAGGTTTGTTCTAATGGGTGAATTTATAGGTATACTAGAAGGTCTCAAGATGATTCTAACTAATCAATTATTTGGTAAATTCTTTAACTAAGACTTCCTCATTCCTACTTGTGGTTGGAACATCTCTTGGGGGATTTTTTATACATATCTTCCATGGGGGCCTTGTTTCCTAACCGTGCAAAAAAGGAAGTAGGTGGAAACTATTTTTGTTCCTAAAAGAGGTATTCAAGCAATCTCCTATTAACACTAGAAAAGGAAGGGTCCCCAATAGTAGTGCCAAAAAGTGATAGGATATCATTAGGTTTTATCTCTTTAGTTGAAAAATGCATCAAATGTATCAACCGGGTAGTGTTCATAGGTTGTATGCAATAGAAAAATTAGATTGACTAACTCTCTTAGGTTTTCTAAATGTTCTGGAATAGATACAAATGAAACTTAACTAAAGGCTATTAAACTAGAAAGTGTGGAAATTTTCTAAACTAGAAAGTAGGAAATTCTTAAACTAGAAAGCATGAAGATGACTAAACTAGAAATCTAAAAAATGATTATACTAGGAAGCATAAATGATTAAGCTAGAAAGCATGTACAAAGTACTTAAAAAGGAAATTCTTGTAATGAAACTATAATAGTGATTAACTAACATCTAACTATTAATGAACAACAAACTTAACAGACTACAATTAATGACTAGAGTGGAATGCTCTGCAACTTCACTTAACATAATTGAAGACTATAAATTCAAACTAAAACTTGTAGGAATATCTTAACAAAGATCAACATACATAAACAACATTCACTCACACTTATCATGTACAAAATAAAAATAATAGAATTTAAAATGAAATACTTATCTTTATATTCTACAGTCCCTTGAGTGGCCAACTCTTGGGTGCTACTACACTTAACCCAAATCACACAAAACTCTATATCCTCAAAATTAATCCATCCTAGTTAACTCCATTTAACAACAATAATAACTAAAAATGAGATAGGTAAAGCTTCTTTTATTCATATCAAAAGGAACATATTCATAACGATATCTAATATCATTATCTCTAGCGGCTACATATTTATACAAAATCTTGTAAAAAAATCCTATAATTCAAATGGTGAAGATCACCATCAAAAACTATTCAACATATTTTAACTAACTAATAGACTTAGGTCCATAATATAGAGCATTAAAAATACTTGGAGCACGTCATAAAGTCTTTGAACAAAAATAATAGAAAACATTTGAAAGACTCAGTCCACCATGCACGTCCACAAATTATGGTCCCTAGACTTCTAGCGCTTGTCTTCAACTACTTTGAAGTCTACTTTAAATCCTGTTGGCTGACATGATTGAGTAATTGTGCATATTGACCTATTCAATACTAAAAACTATACCATCATGTTAGTGTTGGCCAGCTTATTTCAATCAATTTCAGAAAAAAAAGATTACACACTTTTTCACAAAAGTAAGTAATTCCTAATCCTAAAGACAAATAATTCATAGGGTGGAAATGAATTAGGAGTTCAACAAAAAGGGGGAGATGTGAGGACAATTGATTAAATAACATAGTATTATTTAATTAAATAGTTCTTGATGAATTTAGGAATTAAATTAAAGAAGTTGATGTATTTAATTTAATAAGACAAAATTTTAGCATGAAAGAGGATGAATTAACCTAATTAGATTAATTAGATCAATAGATGAAAATGAGACAATTAATTAAATAGTTAGGCTAATTTAATCAATTTAAGCAAAAAGAGGATGGGTTTCAAGATGAAATGATGTTAGTTAGCCAATTTGATCCATTGAGACATTTTTAGACTATGTCTACATTTTTCCCCTCTTTGAAGCAATGCACTCATTGCATTGGTTCAAAGACTGATGATGATTTTGATGTTGATGATGATGTAGAAATGGATATCAATGATCTCTTTGAGATATTGATAGCCAAGCTAATGTTAATTGATCTAATTGATTGATTGATAACATTGTTGAGGATTCACAACAATGCAAGGATTATGTTGAATAACATGAGGGTTGATAGGGAACATATCCCAATGATAGTTTATTTGATAGATTGATCAATTTTTTCTAGCAAGGAAAGGAAAAAAATTGCTAGATGATTTGATATTGATCAATATAAAGATGGTTGGTTGTCCCTTCGAGAGATCAATCAAAAAAGTGAAATGTGTTCTGATTGGGCTCACAATATTTATGCCTGAGATGCTTGAGATTTTGGATTGCTTTTGAATCAAAGAGTTGTAACTTTTTAAAATTTTCTAGATGAAGATGATATAGATGCCTCACTATGCCCCAATGGATGAAGGAATGTTGGTAAAGAGGATTAGAAATGGTTCTAAAAAATCTTAGATGTTATTGTAGATAGATTTCAGGATGTATAGACAGTCACTGGCTATGGGTAGCCTCATGTATATTTCGATGTAGATCACATAGATTTGATGCTTGGATAGAATTTTTAGTAAATATAGAAGAAATATGATGATTTGACCATTAATTTTGAAGATTGATTAAAAATTCCAACAATTCCATGATGCATCAAGACTTTATTAGATATCGTGATGAGAGATGATGATGATGATGAATTTCTCATATCTTGGGATTGGTATTTGTTTCATTCCTTATTTTTGATATAACACATAGACACGATGCATCCTGATATTGAAAACCAAGATGGTGGTGTATCCAGTGTAATGGAATTTGACTCTGCAAATAGATAGGATAGATATTGTTCACACCTTGACATATGAAAACCTCATTGAAATGTAGTTTAGAAGCTTAGAATATCATAGACCAAAGCATACACAATAGTCAACAATATGTACTCCAAATGACTTCCCTGCACACAACTAAGCAAGTATTCACCAAGATTATTTTACAAGAATACCCATAAGCACAACAAACAAAAGATAATGATTGATTCCCCATTCCTTTCTCTGTAAATCATTTTGATAGACATCATCAAGAGGTCCTCAGAATGGGTCAATAAGATAAATCATAAGAAAATACAAATATTAAGTGTTATCTATAGCTAAGGTGATTTCTGATATTGATGTCCATCGCGAGAAGGATACATCCTAGGACATGTTTATTAGATGTTTTTATTTAGGATCAGGTGTGTGATAATCCATTTATATAAACTTCACTAACACATTTACCTATGATCTAGACTTTAGATTTTGACACTTAGGTTCTCACTTTATGACTTACGACACTTGTTTTCTATTTTTTTTCCAAAGGTTGAAGTGATGATCAATTTATTATGGGTGAAGGTTTATTGTAGGTGAAAGCGAAATGGGATGGATGGTTTTGTATTTTTTGGAATATTTCAATGTTTGGGCATGTGCAGGATCATGGTATGCCAAACAGGCCCTTAAGTGGCAAAAAATTCAGAAAAATCAGTGTTAGGAAACATGACGTAAATATTTGAATAAGTTATCTATATTATTTTAAAAATATGTAAGAATAGAATTTTAGAAAATTGAATGAAGTTTCTAAAATACTAGGTTTATTTAAAATAAATAAAATCTATTTGGTGAAAATTTGAAATTTCAATGCAGTACTTAAAATTTCGTGGAAAAATAAGAAGTAGGTGTCCGTCGACCACCTAACCATAATAAAATGATAATATTTTTGTAATATTTTATATATAAGTAGAGGACTCATGTCTGGATGTGATGCATATTTTTGTAATTTTTTCCAAGTAAATAATTAATTATGATTTTTTTATTACAACTTTTAGAAAATATAAAACTTCATTCTGCAACCACCTTAACTTGGTCAAAAATTCATGAAATTTAATTTTTTTTTTTAATCCTATACTATGTAAAGCATAGAATGTGACGCATGTTTTGGATTCAAAAAATATGATACCGTTTGAAAGTTATAGATGTTTTTCAATCAGCCTATCGATCAGGACTTTAGTCATAATTCTAATATAAAATGAATAATAATTATTTATTAAATTCAAATTAAATCATAATTTATATTTTTGGAAAGCTGAGAATCTCCTCTAAAAACTCTTTTCATTTCATTAATTTTGGGTAAAAAGAAAGTCATCAGCCACATACCCTACAAATATTGCCACTTTTTGGCATACCATGATCCTGCACATACCCGTTTTTGGTATTTAACAATGTTTTGAGGCTATTTTTGATCTTTTTGAGAGTTTATGTGAATGTTTCTAGTTTTTAGTTATTTTAGGTTGTTTAGGGTTTTCTAAGTTTTGTACATGTTTAGGGTTTTTCTAATTTTCAAATGTTAAAGGATTTTCTAGGCTTTTGAATGTTTAAGGATTTTATGATATTTGAATTTTTAGGGGTTTCTTGAGATTTGACCAAGAACCTAACCTAAAAGACCTATCCCAAGGGCCTCAGGGGTTGATCAAATATTATCCTTGCCTATGTTATACATACAAAAGCCTCGTAGATCGACTAACTTGACTTATTTGAAGATAAAGATGAATAGTTGATGAATTGCTAGTTTATTATGACAAACTCCTAAAGACTAACCTAGGGTATCTTGGGGGAACATCAATGATGTACTTGCATACATTCAAGCTTAGAGACTCAGAGTTTGACATGGTACTATTTTTGGTTTTTTTATGTTTGACCTTTTTATGGATTTTGATATTTTGGATGTTTTGGGGTTTTTTTCTAATTTTGTAAGCGTTTTGGATTTTGATAAGGTTTCATGAATCTTTTTGGGATTTTAAATGATATTTTGAACTAAATAATACCTAGATCATGATTTTAATGTCATCTTGTGAGATAAAAGACAAGGATCAAGAGTTATTCAAAAACAAGAGTGCAAGAACCTACCCCCAATTTCTAGCAATTCTTCATAATGCAGTGGATAACCAATATAGGTAATGTATATGAAAAGAGTTTGATAGAGTTTTAACATGCTAGCTATGGGCTATGAGACTTCATGAGATGAAATGGTAAAGATCCTATCAAAAGAATTCATGAATAGAGTTGAAGTATACGTTGAATCTTTGTTAAGATCAAGATAAAATGGGTTATTTGGATAAATCTAGATTGGATGGATGAAGGGAACATTGGATTTATAATGAAAAGGATTCAATTTTTTATGTTTGAGAAGGATTATATTGATGCTCAATTCTACTCAAGATGCCTATTTTCCAAGTTTTCATCATAGTACCTGCCCAAAGTACCACCATAGTGGTTTTCACTAGAGGACAATTTTTATTTTTACTATTTTCTTGATTTTTCATATTTTTTATATTTTTTGGATTTTTAGATGTTTTAACCTCCTGCTGAATCATCTGCTAGAATTTATGTAGATGTATTTGTAATAATATTCCAATGATATCCTACTTGAAGAATTTTCTTTTCTATGATACAAGCACTTGAATGCAACCTTGAAGAACTTTGGTTTTCCTTGTTGCTACTAGAATTAACCTTTTCTATGTGTGCATATCATGATAAAGTTCCTTCAGAATCCTTATGATGAAGGGTAGCTTCCAACACACGATCAATGAGAGAATTGGATATTGTGAATGGAGTGGATGGGGTCATGCATGAAGGAATATGAGATGGATTGGTCGATAGTTTGGAACCTTTGATTCTCCAAACTTGGGAAGATGAGAAATGATGAGTAGAGATGGAGGTTTTCATGGAATTAGGACCAACCACTAAACATACTTTGTTCCTTGCTTGAGAAGCCTGCTTTTGTATTTGAGGATGCTTTTGATAGATACATTTACATTTTTTATTTTTCTCCATGGTTTCTTTGACTAATGGAGTTTTAGAGGGATGATTTTCTTTTATTTTCTTTGTTATCCATTTGTACTTGGCATCTCTTTTTTTCTTTAATACTTCATTTTTCGTTGATGATATTTTCCTTGATTTGATAGAAATTATTCTTTTTATGTTGGTCCCAATTTCTATATGAGATGATTGGTGAATGCCAACTAATGTTACAACTAGTTGTAGCATTGACAGTGTTTTCATCATAAGGATTCTTTTTGCCAAACATATTGATGTTTTTTGTAGATAATATTTCCCCAGAAATTGTGAAGCTATTATTAATACCTAATCATTTTCCCTGATAATGTATGCTATAATCCATAGCCATTGAATATGACTTTTCATGAAAACATGATATTGCTACGGTTTCTTATTGTTCAAGAATTTGAACTGGTTGCTTTGATTCCATGACATCAATATCTATTGATGCTACTTCAAAAGAGGTTGGTGTTGATTCAAAATATGTTGATGATGCACAGTCCTATTCAAGAATATGAACTATTTGTTTTGATTCTATGACATCATTATTTATTCATGTTGCTTCAAAAGTGGTTGGTACTAATTCAAAAGATGTCGATGATGCATGTAATCATTACAAGAATCAAGAATTTTGGCTACTACTTACTCTTGTGTGGGAATATCAAGAGTGAGAGACTCTTGTTTTGGATGAAGAATTTCTATGTGTCAATTAGAGAAAAAAATCTCAGGAGTGATATCGAGGACATCTTTGGAGTTTAAAATGGTTTGGAAGATTTCCCTCAACTCTTTGTGAAACTTTGGGGATAGGGGTTCTTGTTCTTGACTTGATTCATAGTAACTTTCGTTATCCTCAAGAGCCTCCTCTTGGCATGATCATCAATAATAGACTATTTGCAGTAGTTGGTAGGTTTGGGTTCAACAAAGGATATTTATAGCTCATTTAAAACATCTTCAACATACTCAATCATTGAGTCATATGTGGGAGAGATATCACAATCTAATATCCACTTGATGTCATTATAGTATAAAATATTGCTAAGCACTATTGATGGGTTTAAAAAAAAATTAAAACAGTATCTTGCTGTGTATCTAATTCCTCATGCTATGATAAATAAATATGTCCCACTATGGTATCATGTGTATGGTTTACATTTTTTGAGGTTGATGCCTTTCTTGAATCTTTTTCTTTTGTATGATTATGCATAGGGTTTACGTAAATTTTTAGATTTCCAATCCCATATTCTTTATCAACATCAATGTCTCCTCGTTTAATAATATCTTCTATTATATTTTTTATTCTAAAACAATTTTGTGATTTATGACCCTTGTATCAGTGAAATTCACAAAAATGATTATCTATATAGCTAAAAGGACTTGTGGCTCTTGATAGTTTGAGAAATATGGAGTGTGATAAGATCATATTGTATCAATTTCTTCAGCACATCCTCCATAGGTTCCCTAGGTTAAGGGAGTGAATTATTTTTTAGGAGCACTATTTGATCTTTGTTGTCCATGTTGAGCATTTGTAGCATTGATAATTGTTTGATTGTTTGACAGTTACATCTATAGCTGTGTGTTTATGATTTGTTTGTTTTCTTTCCTAGGATTAGTTAAGACCACCTTTGCGTCAACAACACCATCACTGGTAACATTCTTTTTCTTGGATCAAAAGTGGGATTTATCATTAGAAATAGTGGATGGGTAGTTGTCTCTATATACTTGTGTGTTTCCCTGTGAGTTTAGAGCTCACTTGATGTTGAGGGCCCTAGGGAAAAGCTCGTCATAATTGGTGATACATTGAATTTTTAAGTGGAAGGATAGATTTGGATCAACATTTTCTATGATAATTCCCACTTTTTTTTTTTAGGAATGGTCCACTTGCTCTTACTAGCCTTTTTCCTCCATCATTGCATGATATTAGTGAGATTCTCCTTTGTTCTACTTGAGTGTGTATAACTCTTCTAAACTCCCATACATGTCAAGATTGAAGGATAAGTGATCTATGAATTTATTAGTTATTTCTTGGAAGGTTTTGATGCCTAGAGGTAACTGTGAAAACCAATCCACAGAAGAACCTTTATAAACTTTGTGGGAAGAGGTGCATTAAGTAGGAATCATTATAGGCCACCTCCATGCACATGACATTGAATTCCTTGATGTGATCCACAGGATTTCCTCTCCCTTTGTATTTATAAAATTTTGGGACCTCAAAATGGAGAGGAAAAGGTACCATTGCAGTGTTTTGATTGAATGGATATGGACATAGGTTTTGTTGTGTATGGAGCTTCTTCATCTTAAATCCCATCTGGAGATCCTACATTTCTTGTGATAACACCTTAAGTTGTGATGCTAGATCATCTTGCAAGTTTGGTGGAGGAACGCATTTGGTGTACTATGGGGTGGCATATGGGTTGTATGTGTGATTTTGATGTGATGGTGTGTTGTATGGTGTGTATGGAGGTGTGGTATATTGTGAAGGTGATTGTGGTGAAAGCGTATATGTTAATAACATGTTCGTATTGGTGACGTTCTATTAAGGGTTATAGTAGAAACCTTGTTGTTGTTGTTGTTTTTGGGAATACTATTGATCTAGTAAGTCTTGTTGTTGTTGTTAGGCCATGATGGCTGCTTGTTGGGCTTGTTGTTGTTGATGTGTTGCTAAGGTTGTTTGATGTGCTTGTTCTTGTTGGTGGGCCACTAGGGCTTGATGTTGGGCTACTTGTTGTTGTTGTGCTACTAAGGTTGCTTGATGTGCTTGTTGTTGTTGGGCCACTAGGGCTTGATGTTGGGCTTGTTGTTATTGTTGTGTTGCTAAGGCTGCTTGATGTTGTTGTTGTTGTTGTTGTGTTGCTAAGGTTGCTTGTTGGGCTTGATGTTGTCATTGTGCTACTAAGGATACTTTTTTGTTGTTGTTGTTTTATAGATAGGGTTGCTTGGTGAGCTTGTTGTTGTTGGATGACTTGTTGATAAGCATGTTGTTCTTGTTGCAAATCTAAGGTACGTGCTTGCAATATAGGATTTTTTGATTGTTGGGACATCTGCAATGGGTTTTGGGTATTTATAATTTGCATGGGTTGCGGCTTGTTGATGAGACATTGGGGGTTCCCTTGGTTCAACATTCCTTGTAGGATAGTGGATTGAGGTGGAGGAATGTAAGATTGAGGTTCCATTTAATTTTGCATGATGTGAGGGACCAAGTGGAAAGATGATGTTGGTGCCATTTGGTATTGTGATGGTAATGGCACATTAGGAGCTTGATTCCATTGATTGAAATGGTTCTCTTGAATAATGTTTTGGGGATTTCCTTTTGTTTGGGATGTGTCCAATGCATTACCTTGGTTGATGGGGTTTGTGACCAAGGGGTTGTTTTTATTTGAGTCGATGATAGATGGGTTTGATGTGGATGGTGGATTGACTTAGGTAGCTTGGGTAACCACTTGTTTTGATGTGTCAATGGGGTTTTTGGAACCACTTTTCAAGGGTTGAATTTTCATGAGAGTTTCAACTTTTCCGTGTTTTCCTACTTGAGGCACTTGGTTCACATTACCTTGTGTAACATTAGGAATACTTTGGGGTATTTGTGGTGATGGATGAAGATGGTTGCGCTCAAAATTTCAAGCTTGTTGTGGTGTCATGGAATGTAAGTGTTTTTCAAAATGTTGATGTCCAACTTGTGTTTTGGGGAAGGTTGGCACTTAATGGAATTGTCGTGTTGTGAATTCCCATAGTTGTGTTTGTTCCTAAACACAAATTGAGTCCAAGGTTGGTTCCTATCCTAGTTGTAAGACTAGATGTTAAGGGTTCAATTGGCACAAGGGATGGAGTTGGTTGAATCATAGATTGGGTTAACCATAGTGTCAATTTTTTTGCAAGAAAATTTGATAGCTTTTGTTCATAGTCAAGGATTTTGTCTTTAGTAAGTTGAATTGTGTTTTTTGTGAAATTTTCTACCTCATATGGTCCTACTAGATCTTGGATTTTTTGTGTAGGGGTATAATGACTTCTTGGATCAAATTCTTGAGGTTAGTATCATTGATGGTAGATGAGACTTTTCTTTTCTCCATGATTCTCTTGTGTTATGATCTTGTTGTTACCATAAATTGTGGGTCACCTATTCAAGAGTTGTATTGATATTCTTAATATTTAAACTCTATAGTTGACTCAAATATAGGTTTAAAAGGGATTCCCTAATTCTTTTTGGAGAAATTATGGTAATGGGAAATAAAAATTTGAATGATGTGGGAAGTGATCTTTTCAAAATTTTGGGACAACAATTTTGACTTAATGGTTTGATGTTTAATGTTTGGATAAAGGATATTTATGAAATTAAAAATATTTAGGGTAGATTCATGGCCTTCAAGATAGACTAGTTCAAAGATAAATAACTTAATTAAGTGCATGGAAAATAATTTATTTCACATACAAAGTAGCTAAGTTAGGGGTTGGTTTGATAGATTTTTAAGTCAAAAGGTTTTGGTGTATTCAAAAATTTTGCAAAGTCTAATGAAGTGAAGGATGAGTTTTGATGAAGGGGTGGATGAAATGTTTGACCCAATGTTGGCCTAAATTGAACCTTTGTTTAGATAATACCAAGGTAATGAGAAGGACGCTTTACCCTAAAGTGATAAAACCCTAAGGACTCAATAGAACTCAAATGATTTTAGAAATAGGACCCAATGATTTTGACAATAGAACTTAATGCTTTTGGATGATGGAACCCAATGATTTGGACAATAAAATTTGGACTCAATGTTTGGAAATTTTTTCCTTATCTTAAATGTGAATGTTCTCAAACTATTGATTATGTTGATTTGTTCTCATTCAATTAGATCAAATTTTGTTTGAATGATAGCCGAAGTAAGGTTTGGTTGTTGAAACAGAGTGATCAAACGCCAAATGGTCAATGTGGGGTTCAATTTTTCAATTTATTTTTCTTAAATGAGTTTATTTTTACCACAAAAACTTTTTCTTGATTAAGTTCAAACTAAATGTCTGTCAAAAACATCATAAATTTCACAAGGTCCATTTTGTGAAAATCATGAGGCTGAAGCCATGGTTTCCTATGTTGACTTTGGGAAGTATGGATTGAGATGTGAGCCATGATATTTATAAGTCTCTAAGAATATAATTCTTAGTACAAGCATTAATATCAAATCTTTTTCAAAGAGTATCCATCCTTAAAACTAAAGGGTTTGAAATTTAATGAATGTTTATGTTTCTTTGCAATGTTTTGGAACCAAGGAAAGTATTAAACTGACTCACAAGAATTTTATACCTAGGTTCAATAGCAATTCTTGTTGATTCCCCACTTGGACTTCTCCAAACAGTAAGATAATGTGAAAAATTAGAGATTTGGCAACACTGGCTCCCCTACACAACACACACTTCTTAGGACCACCAAATCTAAAATTCATAAAGATCCAAAGATCTAAAGTATTTTTTTATTTCTACAATGAATAGTAAAATGTGGGGTGGCTTCAAAACCACCATTCCTACACTAGTAAGCATTAAGGTTTTTGGTCTCTACAATAATTGGTTCTTAGTAAGTACTTGCATTCAAGGTGGTCATACATGCAACATGATTAGCTCAAGATTATTTCAATCAAGAGGCCTCACAATCCCTTCCTAAGAAATGATTTTGATGTGTCATGCAGACACTAGGGGTGGGACTTGTTGGTATGACACATTCGCACCTATTGTTCATGAATTTCCTCATAAACACATTTTTCATATACCAATTTGAAGGAGCTTGGATTTAGCTCATTACTGTTTGGGTTGTTCCCACCTTTCGAAGTGGGGTGGTAGGCCTTGTAAAGGTATAAAAAAGCAAGGAATTACATTGTTTTTGATCTCCCAGATCACACGAAGCGCAAGAAGAGAGAATACCCAATGTCTTTTCCTCACACTTGCATGGGGTTCATTTGAAATATGTGGATCATTATACAAAATTTCAAAGAAATCTTTTTGATTCTCAAGATCATCAAGTGGCTCAAGAGAAGAGCATACACATCCAATGACAAAAATGAAAACCACAAGACATGGAAAACACTTGTTAATTTTAACCTGCAAAGAAAAGGTAAGTTCATTTTAAGCACCAAAGTGAGTTTGGGAGTTGTATTGTTCAATTTTAATCCAATAAGAAAAATGATGTGAGGGTTCAATTTTAACCAATTTGAATGTTGATTTCAAAACCCAATTGAAAGCTAGTGTGGTACTGAAGTGTGAAATGAAAAGCATCATAAATGGGCTATAATTGCCCCATAAGTGTCAAAACACTTGTTACAATTTATTCAAATGGTAATATACTTCTTCACTTCAAACTTTATTGCTCCAACCTACAAAACTAGTTAGTCTAAAAAGAAAAAATGAGAAGTCGATGAAAATTTAGTGATGAAATAAAATAAAAAATTTGAAGCACATCTCAAAATTTAAAGAAAATGTAAAGGTTTGGTTCATTTTTATCCAACTTTGATAGTTAATTCATTTTATTCTTTCACTAAGTGTTGAGAAACATTTTTAGAAAATTAGATTATAACAACTTGAGATGACAACTTTCTAAAATCTTGATCAATTTTAAAATTGTAAAGTGTTCTAGAAAGCTAAACATGATATCTTCAAAACCTAGCAACCTTTTTGCAAGATTAATCATATAGAATTTATTAAAAATGAAAGAAAACCATGCATTTAAGAGATTAAACCTAGAATTTTTTTAAAAACATGGCAAAATTAATGATGGATGATTATAACAGCAACTTGAGATAATGACAAATTCCTCAAATCCTGATCAATTTTGAAATCGTAAAATGTTTTGGAAAGATAATGAGATCTTCAAAACCCAACAACCTTTCTGCAAGATTAATCATATATATTTTATTAAAAATGAAAGAAAATCATGAATTTAAGGGATTAAACTCAAAAATTTTAAAAAAGATAGTAGAATAAAAAATTGATATTATATTCAATTCTTGATGAAATTGAGTGCCATAAAAAGCTACGAAAAGGTAAGAACGAGATCTTGAAAACCCAAATACTCATTTTTTATTCTGTAATTCACCCAATTTTCTATGATTAAAATAAGTGATGGGTTTCAAGCAAAATTTTGGGTGGAACCAAAAAATTTCCTTCAAAAAACAATCAAAACATTAAAGTTTTCCCTCCTAGCGCCAAAATGTGATTGATGACATAGTATAGTTTAACTACACCTGATCCATATCAATTCAAGGCATATTTAATCCACTATATATCAATCCCAATAAGATCATTCAATGCAAAATAAACTAAGAATCCATTAAAACTAACATATTAAAATACTAAAGCTTCAAAACACCTACTCTAATCCATTGAAACTTATCCTCTTGGGTGAGTGGTGTCACATTGATGTGGAATGGTGACCCTTTCCCAATCCTGTGAATAAATGAGCTTACTTCAATTGATTCTATTGAAGAGAATCGATGAAAATATTGATAGATGTGTGATAAAATATGATTTAAATGCTAAATTATCATGATGAATGCTAAGATGATCAATATGGGTGTATGAAAATCTACTCTAGATGTATACAAGCTTCAAAATATTAAAACCCTAATTACAAAATATGCTAAATGTATGCACCTAAGTCACCATGGAATCCATTAATGCAAGCTAAGCTAATTAATGCAAGTAATTAAGCTAAGATGATACTAAATAAGTGCTAAATATGAGTGTGAGTGCAAGTGATTTTGACAGTATAAATTTGATGTTAAAAGATGGATCCATTTGTCTCCAAATAGTGACCTATAATTTATAGGAGAGAAAATGAGAAATGAAAGGAAAAGATTAAAAAGGTTAATCAATGGTCTAGAATGGAGAAGAGATGAAACATGGATCATGGATTCTCAACAATGGATGAGAATCAATGATCATATGGATTGAGGAAAGAATTGAGGGTTCATATTCATCCAAAAAAACACACATTCAAAACTTACACAAGAAGTATTGTAAGTTAACTTGCACATTAAGTCTTGTAAGTTTGTTTCTTATTAAAGGTAAAAAATGTGTTTGAAGGGGCCTAGAAACCTTTACATTAGAAAGAAGTTGATATAAAAGATAACAACATTAAGCCAAAAAATAGCCCAACATCAACAACCCATCAACAAAAAACTAGCCAAAAAGGAGGATCATCCAACAACACTACATTCTTTTCAGAATATCTATCACCTCCACATCGCAGTCTATAGCTTTTTGTGCATCTTCAAAAACATCAAACTATCCTTCCCAGAAGCCCCACCCTGAGCTTTAGTTTTTTTCCTAGTCCTAGCTCCAGGACCATCCATTTTTACCTCATAAATAAATAAATAAACCTTTCTCACCACCCTTCCCAACAACAACATCCTCCCCCATCTGCTTACCAACATCAACAACCTCAACATCATGGGCACCATCTTTTCACTTCTTAGCCCTAACCACAGGAGAAGTAATAGTAGTAGACTCATATTTACTAGCAATTTTATGACCCTCCCCTCCTCTCATCACAAAATCCAAAATTTTCCCCATTTGGTCCTCAAGAATAAGGATTCTTCCTTCCATATTCTGCTTCATTTTGAGGGTTTCCTCTACAACAATGTCTACCACAATATTTAAGGACTCAAAAAAATCATCAATATGATTCTAAATAGAGGACCCCTCAACCTTGTTAACCATTCCCCTGACTCCAACATTTGTTTTTTGAGTTCATGGAAAAACCATTTAAAAAGCTTATATAGAACAATGGACCCTTCATGCATAGTTCCAAGAACATTAGACAAATCATCTCTATTAATCCTAAGAACCCCTTTTACTAGGGCATCCTCCTCCTTAGAGGAAATAATCCTATTGTTATCATTAGGGGAGTTCTTAGCTTTTTCCACAACACCTAGAGACTTAAGCTTGCAGATGGAGCTAACAATTTCCTCTACCACTGCCTTTCTCTTCTTAATCCTCTCCAAGTCTACATCCTAGGGCTCCAACATAGCAGCATCATCCCCATCCTTATCTTTCACCTACAAAATTGGCTTGAGACTCAGGTATTCATCAATAAAGAGACCACCTACAATTGTAAGAGGATGGCCCTACTCCAAAATTTGGCGGGTGATCTCACAATACTAGTTTACAATTTTTTGCCAAACTAGACACTAAAATATTTTTTTCTAACTAAATCTTCACTTTCTGGAACCTATAGCAGCTAAACCATGAGAAATTTGAAGATGATGCAAACTAGTGATTTGTGACATTTTTTGTGTAGATTCTAAATATATTTTTCTCAAAAATTTTGGAATCAAGTTGCACTTCTTTTCCCATCTCCTTCAAAAACTAGTTTTTTTTAATAAATAGCATTTTTAAGGAATGATGCTCACCGTGTAACACAATTTTTTTTCCATGAAGGATAATTTTTTATTTTTTTGAATTTAGATTTTTAACTACGATATCTAGTGCTTCTAATTGGTTTCATAGTGTTTTTATTAATTTTTTTCCTTAATCAAGTTTTGAAGTTAAACCAATTTTCAAACATAAGCAGACTATATAATGCGTAACTTTTTTGTATGTATTAAAATTCAATTTTTCTATTTTTTTTGGATCAAGGACTTCAATATCTAGTGCCCTAATATTTTATTTTATTTTTATAATTTTCTATTTTTCCACATGTGCATAACAAAGAGCATGACTTTTGGTGAAAAACCTACATTCACAAGAAATAAAAAATAAATATAATAATCAAATTAATTTAATTAAAATTATACCCTTTTTGGTAGCTTATAATAAGGACTATATACTTAGAAGAAAAAAATAAATGAATTCATTTGATCCCCCAAAAGGTAAATCAAAAGTGGTTTTTTATCAGCATTTTGATAGGTGTAAAGGAGACTTAGTTATAGGTATGGTTTAAAACTAGTGGGGTTCTATCCATGGTGGTTTGGTCAAACCATCTTCAAGTGGAATCCTTTAAATGAAAATTTTCAAGGCTTAAATCATTATATTTTTAAAAATATGTGATTTCAACAAAAATCAGGATCTCCAAGAAAGTCTAAACCACTATTGTGGTAGCACCTTGGCTTGCAGACTGCAGAACCCTTTTCTTCCCTCTCACTTCCCCCAAATCCTTCTTCTTGGTAGCTGAGGGTAGTGTGGATGCCTCCCTATATAGGTCATTCTTCACCTTCGGACCCCTTCTTGGAACAATAGAAACAACTTCTTCACTACAAGTTAAATAACATCCACTAGTGCAAACTTCCCCTTTTTTCTTCTTCCCTGTGGATAATAAATGTAGACCCCCTTCCAGAGAGGTGAGAGATTCAGGAATGAATTCCACATCCTCGTTCAACTCATCCTCTTTCTCCAAAATCAATTTCCTTCTCTTGACCTTTTTGTTGACTAGTTCATCTTCGGAGGTCGTATCATACTCTTTAGTAGGTTTGGGTTGTTTACCCTTCACGATGACCATAGGTTTGGGAACCTAAAAAGTATTCACATAATCAGAGATAAGGAGAATCAACGCAACATGTAAAAAAATACTTTTTGGGTTCTTCTTGTGATCCTTGATACCAGAATCAAGAGACATAAGAAGATAAAATGGGAAATAAACCCTCCTCTTATGTTGAAAGTGGTTAAGCAAAATGAAATGATATGCATTCACCATTAAAAAAAATCCTTCCAAGGTAATATAGTACATTAATTCATTTGCTACATCCCCCCATAAAGCCTTTAGGGAAATTTTTTGATATCCACCACTCTTAGTAGTCTTCAAATCTTTCTCTTCATTATCTTTAAAAAAAAAATCATTGCAATATGAGCCTCCTTTTTGTCCCTACAGAATTTCATTCCATCCATTGCCAAGCTAGTAATACTAGCAATGAATTCTTCGTTAACCTCAAACTCAATCCCATAAAGCTTAAGCACTCTATCATTCTATCCTTTCAGTAAAAGGTTAATAACTTGGGGATCATTTCCATGAAGTTTCTCCAAATAGGGTGTTAACACTCCCTTCACCAATACCTTCTAGAACTCCTTCATTTCCCTCGCAGCATCACAAGATTCAAGTTCAACACAATTTCTATCACCACCCATCTCACCACAATCCAGATTCTAGACACCAAACATAGAACAAAGAAGGCTCTGGAAAACAATGCTGAAACTACCCAAATTTTGTGAGGCCAAAGTTGGGACAAAAGATAATAAAGATAATTTTTTTCCTTTTCCTATGGCACCCTGCTCCCATACAAATCACTTGATTCAAATCTTCCACACCAGATTTACTTATAAAAATCTTATGGACATGATGAAAATAATGCACATCGCCAACCATAATGAGACTTTAATCCAATTAAAATCAGCACTCATTATTCATATTTGCAATAGCATGTATAGGAAGAGGGTCATTCATACCCCACTTCCTAAAATCTTTGACACCTCGATGTTAGTGAAAATACCCACTAGCTCATTACCTTCTCTTAGGATATGTGAAATATAAAACTCATCAAATGAATTCAAAATACCTATTTAATCCCTTATCAAGGACTCAATAGTCCAAGAGGGAAGAGTGCATTTTTTCAAATTGTTTATGATATTCAAAGAATCCCCCTCCAGCCATACTTTTCTATATCCTTTATTTTGAGCCAATTTGAGACCATGATAGGATGCAACCACTTCCACATAGTGGTTTGTCTGGGTTCCCAAAGGGAGTGCCACAGTAGAAATGAGCCTACCATTTGAGTTTCTAATCACTCCCACAAAACCAGTAGGTCCCAAATTTCCTTTAGTAACCCCATCAAAGTTAATATTCACCCAACCTTTCAAAGGAGCTTTCCAAACAACATCTTCTCTAGAATTTTTTCCTTTAGTAACCGGGAGGGAAATATCACAAGACAACTTCCACTTTTGAGAAATAGAGATATCATAGGGGCTTAGATTTATTTTCAAACCATTATGAAAAGTTATCCTAGCCTAAAATTTTTATGTAATGGCAGCACAAATTTTGTAAGCCACAGAGTTAGTAGGGAGGGATGAATTCTTGAAGATTTTGTTGTTTCATTCAAGCCAGACTCCCCAAGCAATATGAGGAAGAGAGAGAGACCATAAAAACTGAAGATCAAGATTAGATGAAGGCCCAATCCATTGAGACCACAATTCTTTAATATAACCATGGAAAACCCATCTTAAGTTCCATAGAGATAGCACATGGGCCCAAATCATTCTAACAAAATTACACCCAATTGGAAAATGACAAGCATTTTCAGCCTCTTCTTCACATAGAAAACCCCTGTTAGGCATCACAAAACCTCTTTTGACCAAGTTGTCAGTTGTTAATATTTTATTCTAGCAAAAGAGCCAAAAGGAAATATTAACCTTAGGAATCAATTTGTAGGACCACATAGAAGCCCAAAATGGGGTTGGCCCAACAAAGGAGTTATCATAATGAAAATTTGAAGCCACAAAGTAGATACCATTAGAAGAAGGCTTCCAAACAAACTTATTAGGAGAAGGGGGGGAATATGTGCCAGAGATATAGCCTTATACACAATCTCCAAAACAAGTTCAAACTCATGCATCTTCTTCGAACAACCTCCTTCAATATTGTTATAAGGAAGAATATTCCTTTTTTTCAAATGAGTGAAGAAAGAGAATATTCTTTGTAATATTCTCATGGGTGAGGGAAAATAGATATTTAGCAAATTAAAAGAAAATTTTAATTTGCAAAAGAGGATGGAATATTCCATGGGAATATTCCCTTTATGGAGTAATGTGCAAAGGATGAATATTCTCTTGCAAGTGAAGGGATTAGATTTATTAGTAATTTTATAATTAAATAAAGTTTCAATTATGAAAATTAGCAGAATTTAGAAAATATTCATTAAATAAAATTATTTAATGAAAAGGGGAAGATGAGAGGACATTTAATTAAATGACTTAGGGTTATTTAATTAAATAATAAGACCTTAGGGATTAAATTAAATAACTTGATGTATTTAATTTAATAAGATGAAATGTTAGCATGAAAGAGGACAAATTAACCTGATTAAATTAATTAGATCAATAGATTAAAATGATACAATTAATTAAATAGCTAGGCTAAGTTAATCAATTTAAGCAAAAAGATGATGGGTTTCAAGATGAAATTATGTTAGTTAGCCAATATGATCCATGAGACATTTTTAGGTGTCTACAATTGCTATAAAAATTTTAGAGTAATTCAATCATAATTAATTGATTTACTTAGAAAATGGGTTTTCCAACAAACTCACTCTCAAGGTTGCAAAAAAGGCCAATTTTTTGAAGATTGTTCTGGGAAAGAGAAATATACACCTTGGTAAGTTACAATTTTTTTTAAAGTATTTTGACTTCATTTGTGTAATTTATTGAAACATTATCTTTCTAAAACTTCTTAATAGAAAAATAAGCCAGAACAACTCAAGAACAAGACAAGAGTAGGAACAACAAAAGAATAACAAGTAGTACATAAAGAAGAAGCAAAATTAAAAAATGAGATGATGAAGAAGAAAAAGAAAGAAAGTTAGCATTGAGGACAATGCTTTTGTAAAGAGGAGGGAAATGTTATGCCCCTACCCCTATAGTGTGTATAGTGTTATGAGTAGTCATCTTGTTGATATCTTAACTCTTAATTAAGTTGTATTATTATTATTATTATATTATTTAGTTATTTAGGTCAGCCTAGGGCTTATATAGGGTTATCTGGGTCAACCTAAGGTTTATATAGGGTTATCTAGGTCGACCTAGGTGATATCCTAGGCATAAGTATGGCATATATAGGAGGTATTTTTAGGTTATTATATATAGGAAATATAGGTAGGTTATTATCATCATGTTGAGTATTGTGCTCTAGTTGAAGACTATTGGAGGTATCCCCCTTGAAGCGGATTAGCTTTAAGTGCTATATTATTATCAAGTTGTTGAAGCTATTTTATATTATATTATAATTATATAAGTTGTTTCATAACAATATTTTAATATCCCTAAATGATTTTTTTCAAATTATGACCAAGTAATTCTCAAAGCTCATGATAGCTATGAATTATTCTCCTAGACCTTCAAGTGGATATGGGGTCCCTCTATAGTAACCTATCATATTTATTTTCAACACAACACCATTTTACAATTTTATCAATGAATGAATTCTTGAAAAAAAATCATTTGATAGGTGCATTTGTGAAAATGTGTATATTTTAAATTCCATTCATGGTGGGGCTAAGCCAAATATGCCAACACATTAGGATGGGTGGATAAATTTTACTAGAGGAATTTATTCATTCTTTGAGTCTTCAAATCATTTTAATCTATATGTTATTCTTGTGTAGTCTCTTAATATCCCTAAACGTAAAAAACTACCAAACTATGAGGGAGTAGCTCTCTAAACTCATGGCATATATGAATGCCTCATCCAATGCAAATTTTCCTATGGCCAAGAGTTTCTAAGCTATAGTAAACCCCAGAAAACTTCCAACCATGGAGAAGGGCATGATAAAACCTAGAAATCATTGAACTAATATGTAGCAAATGATTCCAATACCTATTAGGAATTTTTTCTTCATGAATTGCACATGAAATCATAACCCAAGAGGTTGATCCATAACTATAAAGTATGGAGGAATATTTTATGATCTATAAATTTTCATTATAATAATGATGAACTAGTTTTTTGATATGTAGCATGGAAGAAATACATGAAATCTATAGGATAAATGTGTAGTGTTGTAAAATTGTACCCCATTACAATTTCAGACTTGCACATTTAGCTTGTTGCATTTATGATGCCTAGATGCATTTATGAAAAGATTCTTATGAGTCAAAATTTCGTGATTCCAACTCTATAAGAGATAACGACAAAGCACTAGAAATTTGCCATCTCATTTCTTGTAAATTTGTGAGTTGGATGCTTGCATAACATGGGGGTGTTTGTGTGATTCATTAGCATCCCTAAACTTTATGAGTTTAAATGAAGGAATCCCATGAAATTTTCCCATGACACATGTCATGATGGTAGAATATCTAGTGTAATGGCTTTGCTTTCCCAGGAAACTTCACAAAACTCTCTTTCACCTTCATTCTCATTCAGTCTTACTATTTTCCTTTTCAATCTCTCATCTTCTACATCTCTTTTGTATGAACAAATCTCTATCAAATTTATGTCTCAACAATAACCAAGGCTCTCTTGCAAGCATTGAAAGTTCATCTATCAAGCTAAGAGGGAGTCGCAAACTGTTGGTAATGCTCTCTTGGTGCATTATCTTATCTTGTCAATTTGGTAACACTCTCTTGGTGCATTATCTTGTCTTATCATATTTTTATAGGTGTTTAGGTTTCATTTTTAAGTCTATTTTAGATAATGGCTTGATAAGCCTGTATTGTGTTATTATATTGTATATTTTTTATCTAAGGACTATGGACATGCTAGGAACTTATCATAGCCTTTATATGCTTTATTTAGTTTTATGGGTGGATAAAAATATGGTTTGGTTAAAACTCTACTGGCTATTGGATAAGTGTTCAAATTTTGATTCTATAGGTGTTGTTTGATGTGTTTTTTGTTGGTTCCGGTGAGGAGATGTTTTGCTATTTCTAATCTTGCTTTCTCCTCAATTTTTTTGTTTTTTTCGAGTGTTGTTTCCCTGGACTATTTTTTTATTTCTATATGGGATTAGGACCCTTTCCCTGCTTAATCAATGAAAATCATGCATGCCTCATCTATTAAATTATTTGTGATATGGGATATCCTCCATAGTGGGGTTTGTCTTTATCACATGTCTCATCTATTTTATTATATATCTCATCTATTTCCTATCTATATAGCTATCCATGGAGGTGGAAACACTAAAATGGGGGTTTGACTGAGGCAAGCTCTAAAAAAACCACAACACTTTTCCTTGTCTCGATTGTGTGTAGGTTTCTAGATATAAAGAGTTGGGTGTTCATTGGTTTCTATTTTTCAACTCTTGATTTAACAAGGATGACAATGTGGGGCACATATATCAGCATGACATGTTAGCATCCATTGGCCATGAATCTGTCCTCCTGAGAGAATATTATGTGAGTTTTCCAATTTTTGTTCCTGCAATCATTTTTTTCTAATATGTTATTAGTTTTTTGTTAGTTCATAGCTTTATCTTCTCAACTTAGCATTGAATCCTTTAATTATGTTTTTGTAATCTCTTTCATCTTGAACCCTATCACTTGAGCTTTGTAGATTGAAGTAATAGATGACCATCTGCTCCCTACAGATTCTTCCTTGTCCTAGAGACTCAATAGTTGTGAATCCTCTCCATTAAAAAAGCATTGTAGTAAATGTACCATTATTTTAATTTTTTTATTGTCTTGGAGTGTTGGTAAGTATGTGAGATAGTGTGCCCAGATAGGAATTACTATTTTTTCTAGGTATGTGGTGGGATTTTAGGTATAGGATGGACTTATAGATGTTTTCCCAAGGTGAAGAAGAGACACACAAATAGACAAAAGGAAATGAGGGGATGAAAGGTGTGTGGATCAAAAGGCTATGTAGATTGAGGAATAAGGAAGGAGGTGTCAAGGTACAAGAATCATATGAGAGTATGTGCCCCAAATATGAGGTAAATAAATTAAGATATGGAGCTATGATGAGAGAGGGAACAATGATAAAGTTATGTAATGAGCTAGTAAATAGGAATTATTGGGACTAGGGTATATAGGGGAACATGGATCTTGGATTTAGGTTCCAAGATCTTGGTTTCACTTAGAGGATTGGACCTGGAGAAAAATGGAGGAAGCACATGGAGAAAGATGGAAGTTAAGGGTTCTAGAGTGATATATAACCCTAAGAACTAGGTAGATTTCAAAGTTCTAGGCCCCTCAAACTATGATAGATGTTTAAAAATTCAATAACCCTAAGACCTAGCTAGATGTTATCACTTTCATCTAGGGGAAGGGACAAGCTCACGAGCCTTTTCCTATTGAGTGGATGGAAAGGCAAGTGATGTTTTCTTTCAAGCCCACTAACTTGACCTCCTCTCTATACTTTTTGGAGCTCCACCTAATAAAATAAAAAATATATCAATATAATAGAAAATTGAATTATAGAATGAAATATAAGGGAATAATCACTTATCACCATCTCATAATTTCTTTGAAGCAATATTTTCCTCTTTTCATCTTTTGAAGGAGAAGTACACAAAATGGAGTTGTCACACCCTATGAAAAGCATTAAAAAAAATTAAAGTACCTAGATGAATACATTTCAAACTCGCACTAATAGATGTGGGATAAAAGAGAAAATATAATATGAAATTTACAAATATGGCTCATATCTCTATCAAAGGAATCAAATATAAAAATACTATGACAATACCTTTCTTTGTGCTATAATTTTTGGAAGGAGTATGAATTGATATCATCAACCAAAATAAAGCAATCTTATTTTATCAAAATATACCTAGCATTATTTTATAAACACAATGATTAAAAATAGTCAAGCTTACCTTCGTGAAATATGTATGATAAATCTAAATAATAGTCCTAATATCAAAGATCTAACATCCACCTATTAAATATTTAATGTGATTTTTAAGATTACCATTCATATAAGGTAAAAATATTTACATGAATTATAATTAGTATCTTTTTTACTAATCGCATGCAATGAACTCAACATGCTTATGTAATTAGGAGCTAAAAAACCAATAGATGTAGGGTGAACACACTAACTCTAAAATTTTATTACAATCAATTTAGTATTTTAGTTAATCTTACATTTCAAAATGAAATATAGTAAATTAAATTTAACCCTAATCAAATTTACCTATATATAAATATCAAATGCCACATCCAACATGTCATATGTGGACACCAATTCATCCAATAAAGATGTACCTTACTATTTTCCATGTGCATTCTAAGCATCCTAAAACCCATAATCACAAAGAGACGCATAATTTCAAAAAATGTGAGATGAACATTGAGTCCTAGAAGCATCACCCTTATCACTCTATGTTTAATGCCTAGAATTATGGTGCACAAATTAGACTGCATGACCATTGTGTCTTCTCTCCTAGTTAGTAGGGTGGTTGAAATGGGGATGCTTCACTTTGAATGACTCATTAAGGCTATAATCCTATGGAAGGGGGCTCCCAAAAATAATAGGTGCTATTAATTTTTTTAGGATAATTTTAAAATTGGTGGTTGATGTAGAGAAGGGTAGAGGTTTTCCATTTAATCTCACTTGAAAAAACTTTGCAAACTAGAAACCCTAACTTGGTCCTTTTCTCACAAAACCTTCAAATTTCCTTATAGTTTGGAGCAGTGATTTTTCTTCACAACTTTCAAGAAAGACAGGTCTCAAGCCCAAACTTGGTTTAGCATTTAGAATACGCTTAATTCCACTTTACGACACATCCAATTTGTAGATATAGTTGTTTTGTAACAATGCCCTCTACTTTAGACTATTGTGCAACAACTAGGCCTAATTAGGCATGTTTTCCAAAGCAACTATGTGACATACTAACTCCAAACCAAAAAAAATCAATCCAAGAATATTATAACATAACACGTGGGGTCTGAATATGTTGCTTTTATCAATTGAAATTATCTCCCAACCTTTTGTCTACAAAACCTTATCTCTACCCATCTTCCTAAGCCTAATACATAAAGATATTAGCCTAGGGCTTGATCAAACACTGCCCTACCTCCATCCCATGCATCTGAAAAACCTACCAACATGAAGAACAACCTAACTATTTCCATTCCACTAATTTCCAGATTTTTTCACTCATGGAATGGATGAATATTTCATTTTTTCAATCAAACCCTCTTAATCTAGGGTTTCTTGATTGCTTACACCAAATTGGCTCTAACTCCCTTCAAAATTTATGAAATTAGATCAAATAAAACCCAAAACATATTTAATTCATCCCACCATTATTTCCAATGAACTTTAGATCATTTAAACACAATACAGAGCCATACAATCTCCTATAGCAACAAGAAATCAACTAAAAATGCAAAAGAATAGAGTTTATTGTTATCCCTTGATCTCCAAAACACACTAGAGAGTTGGATAAACAACACAAGGAAATATTTAAACCTTTTACAACCATCAAACAATGGTTCCAAACCTCTTTTCAAATGAATGACCATTCAACTTCCAAACATATCCAAAAATGCAAAGTTGTTGATGCAAAATTTGCAACATTTACAAAACTTAACATCTTTTAACACAATCGACCTCACATGACAAAAATCATGAACCATGGTCTAAATAAACCTTATTACAAACCATAACATGATTGAAAAACAAAAACCCAACATTCAACCTCATTTACATGATGTAGACTAGGTGCCCCTACACCATACACCTGAGGAGAACAAAATCTCAAGTTAAACTTGAGATCAGATCTTGCACTATGGTGCCATTTTTCTTGATGTCCTCCTTTGTGTCCAAAATGCATTCAAGCTTCAATGTTTGAATTGTTGGTAACTCCTTGACCCAATATTAATTTGAAACTCCTGATGTATGTGCATCTTCACCTTCAATCATAGATCCTTTAAAAGGATATAGGTTAGAAACATAAAAAATTGGAGAGATAGCCACTCCAGTAGGGAGTTCTATCTCATAGGCATTTGCTCCAAATTTTTGGACCACCCTACATGGCCCAATAATTTTCATCTATGGATTTGAATGCTTCCCCTTTGGTATCATTTATTTTCTCAAATGAGCCAATACCAAGTACCCCACTTTGAACTAAACCTCTCTTCTTTTCAAGTCTACATGTTGCTTTTATTTATCCACACTTTTTTGAAGGTTCTCTCTAAATTTTTGATGTATATCCTTCATGGCCACTACAAACTATTCTCTTTCAACACTCCTCTCCATACCACTCAAATATCTAAGCTGAAACAGTCCCATTGGCTGTAATCCATATACAATCTCAAATGGTATGTTCCCAACACTTCTATTCACAAAGTCATTATATGCAAAGTCAGCTTGGGGAAGGATCAGATCCTATTGTTGTGAGTGTTCCTTTGTCAAGCATTTGAGAAGATTCCTAAGGTTCCTATTGAAAACTTCAATATGCTAATCTTTTTTTGGATGATAGGCAGACCTAAAGGTTAAGTTTGTTCCCAACTTCTTCCAAAGGGTTCTCCAAAAGTGACCCACAAAATTATTGTCCTTATAAAAAAAATGTCAATGGTAATCCATGGATCCTAACCACCTCCTTGAAAAACAACCCCGCAATGTAAGAGGCATAATTTGTGCTTTTACATGAAATAAAATGTGTCATTTTGCTAAACCAGTCTACAACAACAAACACACTATCAAATCCCCTCTAATTTTTGTGAAACCCCAACACAAAATCCATGTTGATGGACTCCCATTGCCTATTTGGGATTGGAAATGGTTGATAAAGACTTGAATTTGTACTACAACCCTTTGCTTTTTGGAAAAAAACACACTTTTCAACAAATTTTCTAATATCACTTTACATCTTTGTCCAATAGCAATACCTTCTTACCTCCTCCAAGGTTTTTTCCAAACCAAAATGACCCCCTAAGCTGCCATAATGCTTCTCTTTAATTAGATTAGTCCTGATAAATCATTTGGGTATACATAACTGAGCACCCTTAAACAATAACCCTTCTTCAATCAAGAAATCAAAATTGTCTTCATGAAAAGTACCATTAAACTGATTACAAGAAGCAACAATATCTTTTAAGTCATCATCTCTTCATACATACCTTTCAAAGCATCAATACCTACACTTTGGAGTTGAATTTCTTGAACCAACATTTTTCTTTTGCTCAAAGTATCTGCCACCTTGTTTGATTGCCCCTTTTTTTGTTTTATGGTAAAAGTGGAGCTTTATAGGTACTCCACCCACTTCACATGTTTGTGGTTGATTTTGTCTTGGTTGTTGAGGAACTGTAAAGCATGATTGTTAGTAAAAACAATAAAGTCTTTAGGAAGGAGATAGTGTCCACTTTTTCAATGATTGGACCATGGCATACAATTCCAAGTCATAAGAAGAATATTTCTTCTTTGCCTCATTGAGATTCTCACTAAAAAATGCAATAGGCCTACCCTCTTGACTCAATACTGCTCCAATTGCATACCCACTTGCATCACATTCAATTTTGAACACCTTGTTAAAATCATGCAATGCTAAGATAGGTTGTTGTGCTACCCTTTGTTTTAGATATTGGAAGATTATTTTTGCCTCATCAGACCATACAAACCTTTTCCTTTTATCCCCTTTGATTTTTTCAATGATTGGAGATAAAATATGACTAAAATTCTTCACAATTTTTTTTGTAAAATGTAGCTAGGCCATAGAAACTTCTTACCTCACTAACTAATGTAGGAGTAGGAAAATTGAGAATTGCTTCCACCTTGTTGGGATCCATTTTCACAGTGCCTTTTTAAACCACAAAACCAAGATAGACCAACTCCTCCTTAAAAAATTCACACTTTTTCAATTTGATCATCAGCTTTTCATTATTCAACCTCTTCAAAACCATGTCTAGATGTTGCAAGTGTTCCTCTTTAGTCTTACTAAACACAAGAATATCATCCAAGTAGAAAACTAAAAACTTACCTATGAAAGGTTTCATAACCTCATTCATTAGTATCATAAAAGTTCTTGGTGCATTTGAATGCCCAAATGGCATGACAAGCCATTCATATAACCCCCCATTAGTTTTAAAGGAAAATTTCCACTCATCCCCCTCTCTAATCCTAATTTGGTGGTAGCCACTTTTGAGGTCAATCTTTGAAAAATAGAAAGCCCCTCCTAAACAATCCATCAAATCCTCCATTCTTGGTATGGGGAACCTATACCTTAAATCTTGTTAATTTCCCTAGAACTAGTGCACATTCTCCAATCGCCACCTTTATTTGGTGCCAATATAGTAGGAACAACCCATGGGCTAAGACTCTCCCTTATTAGGCCTTTGTCAAGTAGCTCCTAAATTTCTTTCCTAATCTCTTCATTTTGTTGAGGATTCATCTTATATGCAACTTTAATGGGTAGGTTTTCCCCTAGTATAAAATACATATGGTGGCTCACATCTCTTATTGGTGGCAAATAACTAGGGAGCTCATCTACAACAATGTCTTGGTACTTGCTCAACAAGGCTTGGACCTCTTTAGGAACATTTTTCCACACCAAAATGACCACAAATCCCTTTTGATTTGACTCTAGTGCTACAAGTCTAGCTAGGATAGCTTCTTGAGACTCCTTTGCATGCTTCTATTTCAACTCTCTCACTTCTCCAGCCATTGGATTCTTTTTAGGACACATCTTTGTTTCCTTCAAACTTCAACCTTTTCCCTTTGTTGATCAAAACCTATGCTCTGATACCATTTTACTATAGAACAAGGTGGGGGTTTTCAAAATAATCTTACTTGAACAAAATTTGCAAACTAGAAACCTTAACTTGGTCCTTTTCTCACAAAACCTTCAAATTTCCTTGTAGTACTTAAAATAGTGACTTTTCTTCACAACTTTCAAAAAAGACCTCAAACCAAAAATTGGTTCTCCATTCAGAATACCCTTTATGCCACTTTGCAACATATCCAATTTATAGATCTATAGTTTTTTTGTAACAACACCCTCTAATTTAGACTGCTACATAGCAGCTATCCGTAATTAGGCATTTTTTACAAAGCAACTAGATGTGAAATGCTAACTCCAAACCATGAAACTTCAATCCAAGAATCTTCTCACGTCATATGGGGTTTGAAAATTTAGCTTTTATTAATTGAAATCATCTCCCAACCTTTTATGTACAAAACCTTTTCAATACCTATCTTCCTAAGCCTAATACATAGAGATATTAGGCTAGGGATTGATAAAACACTTCCCTACCTCCATCCCATACATATGAAAACCCTACCAACATGAAGAAAAACCTAACTACTACCATTCCACCAATTTGTAGAAGTTTCCACTTGTGGAATGGATTGATATTTCATTTTTTCAATCAAACCCTCTTAATATACAATTTCCTAAATGTTTACACCAAATTGGTTCTAACTCCATTCAAACTTTATGAAATTAGATCAAATAAAACCCAAAACACAGTTAATTCATCCCACTATCAACTCTAATGCACTTTAGATCATTTACTAATCTGATCTTAGGATCTAGGACTATTGCATGTGAATAATAAATTTTACAATGATTAAATTGAAGGTCTTTAAAACAAATTTTCATAATTAAAATGCTTAAAAGAACATTCAGTGATTAAAAAATTAGAATAAAATAAAGAAGAGAAGATAAGAAACAAGTTGATAAGAAAGTTCACAAAATGGCTGCGTCTTTGGGTCCCTCTCCAATAGAGTGATTGATCCTTGATTATGCTTTAGAAAATGGTTTACAAGGCTTCACCTATTATAGTCTCCTCACATCTCCATCGAGAATAATAAATTACAAAAAAATTCCTTCTCTCTCAAGTATAAGAAGCTTGAATTCAAGATCCCAATGCATAGAGACAAACAATTCACTATCACAACTCCCTAATATATTTCTCTCCCTAATTCAAAATTCTCTCGTAAATTACCACCTGGCTTCCATTACTCCTAAAATTTTCCCCTTTTTATACACATTTTTTACCCAATTTGGTTTATAACCATATGATTTTCAAAAATCTTCCCTATCTCCCATTTACAACAAAAATCTCCAAAAATCCCCCCATAATTACATGAGAATCCTTATTAATCTTCTGGAAATAATTCTACCCCTTTTAATTATGTGCCCTTATAATTTTGGGCTTAAAAAATAATCCTTCAAAATCCCTTTTAATAATCTTTATAAAATCCTTTAGAAATCTTTGAGTATCTTTTACATATTATTTTAAACCCTTTTAAAATATCATATATTTGGGCTAATGTGATTTTAAGGTTTTACTTCTAATTTAAGGGGGTTAATTCTTAAAGTATATCATGATTTGGCTTTGGCTCTTTAATAAAAGGAATGGGCCCTGAAAATTATTCAAAACCATGTGCATAGTGCAATGGTAGGGGAGCTTGTTTGATAAGTGGGAGGTGAACACTTCAAACGGCTAGATTCCCAATTTTTCCATTTTGTTCTTTAAGAAGAATTGATGCCATAAATAGATCAATGCATAATGCACAACTTGCTAGTGGAAACCTTGCCTTGTGTGGAGGAGGTTATGGGGTCAAGCTCCCATCCAAACTTCTTTTACCAAATAGATAAACTAATTAACCAACTACTAGGAAGAGAGGTTCCACATGTCAAGTTGAGAATAGTGCCACATGTCAACAAGTGATTGGACAAGTTCTACCATTGTACTGCCATGTGCCGACATATGATTCATTTTCAACTATCAACCAGATGCCATGTTGACTCACCCTGCCATGTTTCAATTTTTGATTCATCCATGTCATCATCCATACAATATGGTTTGGTTTTTCAGTATGCTAATTTCATCATTGTCCTGTCCAGTCAGCATGGTGAACCCTCAACTTTGACCAACCGTATCTTCTACATACAAGCTCCATTTTCAATGAAATGAGTGGCATTGGGACTGTGGCAGAAATCTCTTCATTTTGACGTTGATTTCAACAAATTCTGAGATGATCAATTTTTTTGCCTTTCTGACTAGCCCATGCTACCCTATTTGACCCAACTTTGACTGAGCATAACTTGAGCGTATGAGCTCCTTTTGGATTTGTTCAAGTTGTTTTTGGGTTTAGTTTTCAAAGAACTTCATCATGGTGATGATTTATGGAGCATATGGAAGACTTAAATTTTGATGACAAGTATCCACCTAGATCAATCCTCCCCACTAGAGAGTTTTTGGACCTCCAAAAGTTACATTTATTTAGAATTTAAGTGAGGGCATGGCCTCCCACTTGTCTTGTATCACCTGGCCATCTGTACACCTGACTCACCACCATGATCAAGACTACAACAATACTATTGAACAAATACATCATTCTATCACTACCATAAGTATCCACATCGACTATTATAGCCATTAACCAATAACCACTAACTAATATCAAGCTAAATAATAATATAGGTACAAAAGAGAATGAATCAACAAAAATTTTATCTTTCACAATAGGAACATTTTTACCCAAGGAACCTCCAAATTCCCAACCATAAGTTGTGGACTTGGACCATCAATTCTTTCATTTACTATGTCCTCATGTTGTACTATTGGTGTATCTTGCAACATATGATCATGATTAGCCTTGATTACCTCAAGTTCATTTCTAGAACTACCTAAATTGATAAACATAAGAGACAATTCTTTACTTGCATTAATCACCCTTTTCAACTACCTTATGTTTGCAAAAGACCTACATGTCTTGATCTTGTGAGAATGCACAATATGTACCTGATGCCATCTTTAAACAAATGATAATGATTAAATTCCCTATAGAAAATAGCTTTTTGATCATAAAAATATGGGCTACCCAACACTACCCCAAAGAAATCTAGTGGAACCACATCAAACTACACCTCATCACCATACTTGCTAGTGATTGTGAATCTTAAAGTGCATTGCCTTATTACTTGCCATTCATTATTTTCACAAACCCAACCTAGTGGATAAGGTCTCTAATGTAGTGCAGTTTTCAATCCCAAATTCCTTACAACATTTTCGGAGATTAGGTTAATTTGACATACACTCATAGCTATCTATGAGTGTATCAATTTTAGTTTGCTTAGCAACAACTCTTATATGAAATAGCTCATTTTCCCCCTATCTTTAGGGACATCATAGACATGAGAAGTAGAAGCACAACTAACAACAAAAACATTGGAAATAGAAGCCTTACCTTTTAATCCCATTTTTTTTATCTTAGTTTCATCTTTAGACATTGAACCAAGATCCATAACAACATTTGTAGCCTCCTTCTTACTTGTCTATTTACGAACCCATTTTGGCTTCAATTCTAGATGCAACTTCTAGTAGTGATCTCCATCATGACCTTTCCTATCACAATGAGAGCATGTAAGCTTGTCATCATTTTTATTAATGGTAGTTTTCTTCTTCCCTTTGTGTATATCTTTAGATTTACCTTCAAGCTTAGATGACTTCTTATTACACTTATCAATGAAAGTACTCTTACCTCTTCATTCTAAGTGTGTGGCCTTCACACATAATTCATCTAGATTACTAGGATTCAAAATGAAAATTGAATGTCTTAGATAAGAGTGAAGACCACCTATGTACTTAAGAAATTTTTCATGGGTGTACAATGGAACATTCAATACAATATCCCTTTTCCTAAATTCATGGGTGTACTCTTGGATAACTTAACCTTGAACCCTTGCCAAAAATTTGTTAGTCAATCATTAATTGTTGCATAGGGCCTAGGGGATAAAATTTCTTCTTAAGAGCATTAATAAATTCTACCCAAGTTAAATTGACTCTACCATGTGAAATTTTTTCCTAAATTCTACTCTCCCACCAGGTGAGAGTTGTTTCTCCCAATCAAAGAATAGCTAACTGGATCCTAGAAGCGTTATCTAAGAGACCTTGAACTCTACAATACACTTATACTTGTTGAACCCAGTCATCTAATTTCTCAGCATTTAATTCCCCTCAATACTTAGGTAGATCAAATTTTACATCCAATTTAATTTTAGGCTTATGTGCATCCTTGAAAGGATTAGTAGAAGAAATAGTTCATCAGTAGAAGAAGGAGAAGATAGAGAAGATTGAGAAGATGGAGAAGAAGGAGTTTTTGGAGGCTCATCACCACCTCTTGGTCTTTTCCCTTTGTCCTTCTGATCTTCATGCTTTTCTCGCTTCGATGAATCTCCTTTTTTGTGCTTTCTTTCATTCTTTCCTTTCTTGGTAGATTTCTTCCACCATAGACTTCATTTCGAGAAAAGCTAATTGAAAATTCTTCTCATTAAGCTCAATACTTTCTCTAGTTTTGATCCTTCCATCTTTGGAAAAGTTATTCATTTACTGATCTTAGAATTATACTTTGCAATTGTTCCTTCACCCCGTTGGCTCTTCGCTTATGATATCATTCACTTCTACAAACACTAGTCACAACAAAGCTCTAATACCAACTTGATCTAATGTTAGGATCTAGGATTGTTGCACGTGAATAATAACTTTTATAATGATTAAATAGAATGCCCTTAAAATGTAATTATGTAATTAAAATGCTTATTTACAAACATTCAATGATTCAAAAAAAAAAATTAGATAAAGAAGAGAAGACAAGAAACAACAAGTTGATAACAAAGTTCACCAAATGGCTACATCATCGAGTCCCTCTCCAATAGAGTGACCAATCCTTGATTATGCTTCAGAAAATGGTTTACAAGGCTTCAATTATTATAGAGTCTCCTCATGTCTCCTTGGAAAATAATGAATTACAAAAAAAATTCCTTCTCTCTCAAGTATAACAAGCTTGAATTCAAGCTCCCAATGCACAGAGTCAGACAATTCACTATCACAACTCTCGAAGATAATTCTCTCCCTAATTTAGAATTCTCTCATAATTCACCACTTGACTTCCATTACTCCTAAACTTCCCCCTTTTTTATACACATTTTTAACCCAATATGGTTTATAACCATATGATTTTGAAAAATCTTCCTTATCTACCATTTACAATAAAAATCTCCAAAAATCCCCACATAATTACTTGAGAATCCTTATTAATCTTTTGGAAATAATTCTACCCCTTTTAATTATGGGCCTATAATTTTGGGCTTAAAAACTAGTCCTTCAAAATATCTTTTAATAATGTTTTAATAATCCCTTAGAAATATTTGAATATCTTTTAGTTATTAGGGTATGAGCAGGATCATGATGGGCCAAAAAGTGGTGATATGATGGGTATGCGTAGGGTATGTGGCTGATACCTTTTTTTTTACCAAAAAATGATGAAATGAAAAGGATATTCAAAGGAGATTCTCAGTTTTCCACCAATGTAAATTATTCTTTACTTTGAATTTGATAAATAATTATTATTCATTTTCTATTTGAATTACAACTAAAGTCCTTACTGATAGGTTGATTGAAAAACATTTATAGTTTTCAAACGGTATCACATTTTTTGAATCTGAAACATGCATCACATTATATGCTTCACATACTATAGGATTAAAAAATAAAAAAAATGAATTTCATAAAGTTTTGACCAAGTTAAGGTGGTTAGACATACGAGTTTTATATTTTTAAAATTTGTAATAAAAAATTATAATTAATTATTTACTTGGAAAAAAATACAAAAAAATATGCATCACATCGGACATGAGTCCTCTACTTATACCTAAAATATTATTAAAAAAGACATGATCATTTTATTGTGGTTACGATGGTCAGACATACATGGTCTACTTCTTATTTTTTCCTTGAAATTTAAGTACAACTACATTGAAATTTCAAATTTTCACCAAATAATTTTTTTAAAAAAAATAAACCTAGTAGTTTAGAAGCTACATTCAATTTTCTACAGATTCTATTCTTACATATTTTTGAAATAATATGGATAACTTATTCAGATTTTTACATCAAGTTTCCTAACTCTAATTTTTCTAAATTTTTCACCACTTAAGGGCCTATTTTTTCCATAATGATCCTGCACATACCCATTATTTTAAGCCCTTTTAAAATATCATATATTTGAGCTAATGTTATTTTAAGATTTTACTTCTAATTTAAGAGGGTTAATTCTTAAAGTATATCATGATTCAACTTTGGCTCTTTAATAAAAGGAACAATCCTCAAAAATTATTCAAAACCATGTGAATAGTGCAATGGTAGGGGAGCTTGTTTGATAAGTGGGAGGTCAACGGTTCAAATGGCCAGCCTCCCAATTTCGCCATTTTGTTTTTTAAGAACTGACACCATAAATAGATCAGTGCATAATGTGCGGCCTGATGGTGGAAGCCTTGCTTTGTGTGGAGGAGGTTATTCACCCATCCAAATTTTTTTTAGTAAATAGATAAATTGCTCAAGCAGCTACTGGGAAGAGAGGTTCCATGTGTCAAGCCAAGAATAGTTCCATATGTCAACAAGTGATTGGTCAAATTCTACCACTGTAATGCCACGTGCTGACATATGATTCACTATCAACTGTCAACTGGATGCCATGTTGACTCACCCTACCATGTGTCAAGTTTTGATTTGTTCACATCATCATCCGTACAGTATGATCTTCTTCATCAGCATGTTGATGTCATCATTGTCATATCCAATCAACCCTCAACTCTGACCAGTCGTATCTTCTACGTACACGCTCCATTTTTTATGAAATGAGTGGTGTTGGGACTGTGGTGATGAGCTCTTCATTTTGATGTCAATTTCAATGAATTTTGAGATGATCATTTTTTTCTCCTTTTTGACTGGCACTTGGTACCTTCTTTGATCCAACTTTGATTGAGCATAACTTGAGTGTACGAGCTCCTTTTGGCTATGTTCAAATTGTGTTGGGTTTATTTTTCAAAGCACTTCATCATGGTGATTATTTATGAAGGATGTGGAACACTTCAATTTTGACAACAAGTATCCACCTAGATCATTTACACACAATATGGAGTCGTACAATCTCCTGCATTAGCAAGAAATCAACTAAAAATGTAGAAAGATAGAGTTTATTGTTATTGCTTGATCTCCAAAACACACCAGAGAGTTTCCTCGACCACATGAGGCAATATTTAAACCTTTTACAACCACCAACCAATGGTTCCAAACCACTTCTCAAATGAATGACCATTCAACTTCCAAACGCATCAAAAAATGCAAAGTTACTGATGCAATATTTGCAACATTTACAAAACTTGACATCTTTTAACACAATTGACCCCACATGACCAAAAACATGACCCATGGACTAAATAGACCTTATTACAAACTAAAACATGACTGAAAAACAAAAAACCAACATTGGACCTCATTTACATGATGTAGACTAGGTGCCCCTGCACTAGTGGTCCCATGAATTTGGTAGTGTAGTTTAAGCTCCTAAATTTATGGAAGTTGGTGGTCTCTTGAATTCTACTATTTTGCATATTCAATTCAACAAAATAAATAAATATAAAATAATACAAAAATTAATTGATCTTAATATAAAAACTTTATATGATTGACAAGTCAAAGGAAGGAAAGAAAATTTAAGTGGGATGATTTCAAGCCCCACCCTAATTGTTGAAGAAAAAATAACATTTTATTTGTTTTGCTTCATGAGACCCCTACTCTTTAAAACATATCATGGAGCCTCCATGAGACCTTTCCCTAAAGGTGAGGTCTCATGGGGAGCTTCATGATATAGGGCTTCATGATGTATTTTGAAGGAGCAAGGGGTCCTATGAAGCAAAAAAAAAATGCTAGAGGATTAATTAGAATCTTTTCCTCAACAGTACAGTCCCTATTTTTTAGCTCAAAAACTTAACCAGGTGCAAAAGGGGTGGGACTAGATACTGCCCCACTAGCTAAAGGGGTGAGATTGGATATTGCCCCACCAGCTTAGACTTTTTTCTGCCACTAATCAATCATATAAGTTTTAAAATTCTCACCAATTAATTTTTTTATTATGTTATATTTATTTAAAGGACTAAATTAAATATACTAAATAATAAAATTCAACTTTCATAAGAACTTAAACTTTTAAACTTTAACTGTACTACAAAATTCATGAAACCTAATCCACGGGACACCACCCAATAGGGGCCTTGTACTATCCCATATATTAACTACAGTCGGCCGAACATACACATCATATTCCAACTTAGGGCTATGTACACAGAATCAAAGTCTTCAGAAAATTTTACTCTGCATGCAATGTGGATGCATTTCTGAAGTGTGGCATTGCATGGATCCGGTGCAGCGAACATGTGAGGTAACTAGCAATCTCTACAATTGGGCGATTTAGGGTTTTTTGTCTGTTTACAAATTTATGTATTGGTCGTCCCTGCATACAGAGGTGAAGTGGACATGTAATATATTGAAAAGTGTTGCTGGAAACGTGAGGTATTCAATGCCAGAAGACAATCGTAGTATAAAAACAGAGGGCATGAAAAAATGCAGGTACAAAAGTGTTCTGCTAGGAAACCCAAACAATGATTTTAAACATTCTGGAGCTCAATCTTGTAAATATTGTGTGTTTTGTGGTTGACTTGTCTGTTTTTTAAGCTATGAAAAGGGCTTCTAGCTTAGTATTTGACTATGCCTGTTTCAAGTTTCTAAATATTTCCAGTACTTTCCTCAAATTTGTAGTGTTTTTATGGGACTTTAAACCCGGGGTTCAATTTGGGAGAGCACTCTTTTTTGGGGAGTTCTGTGAATGGAAACTCGATGTTCTTCTTTTTCTGTGCTCTCTGTATAAACTGCATGCATTCTGTCCAGAATTGCTATATACTCGGTAGCTTTTTCCCACAAAATAATCCAGCCCATTTCTATATTATGCTTTCCAGACATAGCTGATTTTTTCTTGAGTTTTGTGTGGTTGTTATGCACATGAAAATATTTTAACCGATTTTCGGATATTTCACGAATGGTGCAACGTTTGCAATGCAAGGAAATTGTGTAAATTCTGTAGACCACTATAATGGGCAGTTCAAGGCAGTTGTGATTTGTTGGCTTTACATGTTAGTCAATCACACATTTCTGTTATAGTATGTAGTTAACCTTTTTGGAGCTTGAAAATGCAGTGGTGTTTGTAAATATAGAGCTTGCTAAGAGGGTGTTGGTGATACTGTGACTATGTGGTCTAACTAGTAAGTTTTGGTCCCATGAAATTAATACGTTTTTAGCGATCATTTCATGGATAAATCCTTTCATTGACGCTGATATGCATGAGGTTAATACTCAACAATATCTTAGTTTTAATACTTGACATTTTTCTTGACATTTGGATTTGCATACTCAGCAAGGGAACAACATAAACAATATTGTACTAAGGTCTTTGAATGTCTAATGTTGTGACTGTTGATCAGGGCATGTTGTTTAGATGGCCACTTTTTGCAGTGGCTCTGCTTGCAATTGTTGATCAGACATGTTCCAAATTAGATCTTACAGCAAATGATTGTTTGCTATATATCTAGTAACATTGGACCCATGGCAATTGTCTAGTGTGGAGTCAATTTCATCAACTTTTTCCAACATTCTTCTAGTTTGTGGCAAAATTGGATATTTAATTTGTGTCATAGTAAAAGAGATTAGCTGTGTTCAATTGCCCAAGAGTACATTTAGGTAAAGTAAAATGAACATTTTAAACAATGCCATCTAACTTGGATCATCAACCTTAATTCATCCACTGGGAAGAAACATACTTAATATGGATGAAAAGCTAGTCAGGATAAATAAATCTTAAGTAAAATTAACTATCTATTTTGGTGTATGATAATGGTCTTTTACATGATGTTTTTTACCTAAACAATATTATAAACCCTATGTTTCTTATGATAATCTTAAGAGAATGCATTATGCAAACCCTCGATTTGTGAACTTGTCCTTGGAGATCACATGAGTTATTTTGCTGATATACTTTTTGACCTTGGTGAGATGCCAAGTATAAATACTGTAATTTGCTACAATAAGAAACTGAAAGATCATGGTGTGGCTTCATGAGCTAATTCTAGGTCTGTATCGCAAAATCACATCTCTGTTCAAAACCATCTTGCTAGCATTTGACAGGAATTACGCTGCAGTGCAGCTCTTGTTTCACTATCCGCCATGGAAGATTCCATTTTGACAGGCCGATGTGAAAGTTAAAGACTACTTTAATCTATTTGATTTGTGATATAGCTTATCAACATTTGTAAGTCAAACGTAGAAGGAAAATTATCCATTTTTCACCTATCTTGCCGGCCCCTGCATACCACTTATTCATTTTTCCATGCTCAGAAAAAACATCATCAAATTGCTCATTAAACTTATTTAACATTTTATCAAACTCGTCGATGATTACCGTAGTAATTATCGATTCTCCTTGTTGCAGGTGAAAACCTTGGACAAATCGTTCAGGGGATGGGTGAACAGAGCTATTAACCTCAACCACAGAGCATATGATGACTTCCCTTTAATAACCCAACCACTTGAATAAAGCCTGCATTTCACTTGTGCAAATCTCAGAAAACAAAGATAGCTTTAAAAATTAAAATTGACTTCGCCTCCATCCACTGCTCTTCCAATAATTAGAAAATATTCTGACTGCACACTCTAAAATTAAAAAAATGGAAAAGCTCTTAGTTCTTCCACTGGAAAATATTTTTCATTTACACATCTAATTTAAACATTACTGCAAATTCTAGATCATGTTATCAGAAAACAAAATAATGGTCAATCATGAACTTAAAAACTAAAAGAATGATCGAAAGTTAAAAGGAGGCTTGGAATCAATACCTTCAACAACTTGGGAATGCAATTTATGGATCCATTGCTGCAATATCAAAGTTGCATTGTTTTCCATGCCTGTAACTTTCCCATACCTTCTAACTTCTGCAGTTACTCACAAGAGTAAATGAAAATACTCATCCAACAGATTTCTCCCAAATTAAGGAACTCAAGCTCAGGGCAATCACATATCGAAAGTGATGCCTCATTAAAGTAAGAACATAATAGTGACACTCTCTGCAGATTTTGACATTTGTTCAACACAACAATAGATTTGAACGTCAATAGCAATCTGTCAATTTTAACGTTCTGGAGAGAGTCATACTCTCTAGATGCAACCCAAGATCAAGCTGTCAACATCGACAAATAATGAGTTGTTCAAGATTCCTGAGATTTAATATTCCTGACACACTTTTCAGGTCTTTACAAGCATCCAAGTGAAGACTCTTCAGTGTTAGCAATGCTATTTTTTATGGCTTATCACACCTGAATATGCAAATCTTCTCAAGCTCCACACAGTCAGATATGCATAGCTGTAATCTCGACACTCCCATCAAAAACCTACAATCAGTCACTTAAAGGTGTTTGAGCCTTCCACATCAATCAATTGTAGTACTTTTGAGGCAACTTCAATCACAAAAAAGAGGCAAGCCTTCAAGCTCAGGATACTTTCTAATGCTCAATTCTGTAAGATTGCCCATTCCTTCCACTATTTGCAATTTATTGCACCTCTGCACTGTGAGTTTCAAGAGTATCGTTGGTGTTGTTATGCTGCACAACTTCTCACCAGAATCAATTGCAATCATCTTCAAGCAGCTCAGTCTGGCAAAACTTGGCAACTCAGCAAGCTCAGGATACTCACTAATGTACAGCTCTGTAAGCTTTGTAGATAGTCTATTCCTGCCACTATTAGCAGTTTTCTGCACTGCTGCACTGTGAGTTTCATGAGTATTGCTGGCAATGTTATGTTACGCAGCTTATCACAAGAATCAATTGCAATCACTAATGTACAGCTCTATAAGCATCATAACATCTGAATTTCTTGCACCGTTGCACTGTGAGTTTGATTAGTGTCATTGGCAGTATTATTCTGTGCAGTTTCGCACAAGAATTAATTGCAATCATCTTCAAGCAGCTCAGTAGGCCAGAAATTGACAATTCCTCAAGCTCTGGACATTCACTAATGTAAAGCTCTATAAGCTTTGTAAGATCACTCATTCTTTCCCCATCTGCAATTCTCTACACCGTTGTATTGTGAGTTCCACGAGTGTCAGTGGCAGTAATATGTCTTGCAGCTTATCACAAGAGGCAATGTTAACCCTCTCCAAGCAGTTCAGTTCCACAAGACTTGGTAACTCCTCTAGCTCAAGACAAACACATATGGATAACAATTGGACATCGAAGTTATACAACATCCTCTTCAAGCGGTTTAAGCTTGAAAAATGCAACTCAAGCTGGCATTTTTTTATGTTCAAAATCCTAAAGTTTTGTTTGATTGGATATTTGGATATTCCTTCCACTACATCCAAATCTCTGCAAACTTCCAGACATAGTTTAGTGAGGTTCGTTGGCAGAGTTGTTGTGTGCATCTTCCCATATTCATTATTCAGGACTGGCTATTCTCTTTAAACAGCCCAAGCCTGAGAGGCACAACTCAAGATCAAACTCCACACACTCAAGCTGGAAAGATGCAACTCAAGTAGGCATTTTTATTATATTCAGCTCTTCATGTTTTATCAGATCAGATATTCCTATCACTCTTTCCAAATCTCTACAAGCTTCAAAGCTTAGTTTATTGGGTTCATTGACAGTATTACTGTGTGCATCCTCCCATATACTACAAAAGCAGTCCTCTTTTAAATAGCTCAAGCCTGAGAGGCACAACTCAAGGTCAAACTCCACACACTCACGAATTTCCAATTCTACAAGATTTTTAAGATAACCTATTTCAGAAATACTTCTAAGATTTTTGATTTCTAATTTTCTTAGCCAGAGCAGATCTACAACACCCAACTCAAGATGAGGGCATTCACATATTGATATATTCAATTCCTCCAACTTTGTAAGAGCATATATTGCCAATATATTTTTGAGTTCTTTGCAAGCATTCAACTCAAGATGTTTCAAAGTCATTGGCAAACTCATGTTCTTCAAGTTTCGACACTGGAGAATACAAATCTATCATGTCCCCTCCTGATCTGAATATTCAAGAAAAGAATAAAACTCAACAGTATAACCTTACTTTTACACCAGCAAAGGTTTTCCAAACAGCACAGTCGATATCAGTTTAGGATCCAACTAGAAATTATACAGCCAATATCATATCAGATTTGAATAAAATAAAAATATATTAGGAGAAGATCAGTCAATAATTTATCAGTTATTAGATAGCTCAGTTTAGAAACACAATAAATAGCAGTTTCATACATAGTACAACTATAACAACTATTACAGCTAGCAATAAGGATTTTCTGAGTACAAAGAGGCTAATATTCATCAGTAATTTGTTGATAAACTGAAACCTCTTATTGGACGTTTTTGTTTCACAATACTGAAGTTGATGCCTAGGTCTCATGCTGTAAACTGTATCCTTGCAGGCTGCAAAGTTAGTTAAACCGCTGTGCTACAATCGATATAATGCTAGTTCTGATTTATATATTGCATGTTGAGATTCTTGAAATTCTATGCAATTCTAGAGTTGGAATCACTGATAGAAATGTAATGTCTCCTTTTTGGGATATACCTGACTTTTTCTCAAAATAACAATTCCAACAAATGTAATTCATTTAACAATAGAATTTTATAAAATTACATAATCGCAATACAACTTACAGAAAAAATTAATTAATTACTATCAACACATAAATATCAAAGATCTATGATCATATACAAATAATCTCTATTGAAATAAAAAATCCTAAATTCATTCATATCTATTTCATAGCTTATTTCCAATAGCCAACCACATGAAGAATCCGATGGAAAATCTTGGTAAGATACCACGAGACTGTCCACCTCAACCAAGCCCAAAGGGCACGAAATGGGCCTCCAAGTCATTTGGCCCTTGGCCCACAAGTATGGTAGGACCTCTAGTCCATCCATCTTGTGGTTGACTTACTTGATGAGGGAATTGATACTTGATTGATTCCATGTTGTCCTCCAATAAAATGTCCTCCCTTTAATATCTTCCCCTTTAGGGGGAAAGTCACATCCTTTCATAAATCAAATCCAATAAAATGTCCTCCCTTTAATATCGTCCCCTTTAGGGGGAAAGTCACATCCTTTCATAAATCATATCCCTTGCCAAGAGTCATGTCTTCCCTCAAGGGAGTGCTCCTTATCTTTTAATTAATTATTAATTAATGTTATGCTTTTCCCTTGTTGTGATTGCTATTCTCTTTTTAAACTTGATTGCTGCCTTTTATATTTCCTTGTTCATCACTTTCCTATTTCTTTGGCCATCAATTTCCTTCAATCCAAAAGAAGCTACATTTGTGGTTTATGATATATGGCAGGGGTGTGACAGTCCACCCTTCCCAACATTTCTTGTCCACAAGAAATTGCAATCTAGAATGCTCCTAAACTTACCAACATCCCAATTCAACCTTGTAGATTTGTAATTTTTCAATATTTCTCCTTCTTGTTATGTATTTAGCTTCTGTTGCAACACATTGATATAATTAGGAATTGAAAACTCTACAACTAGTGACAATTGTCTTGGTTATATCTGACTCTATAGTACAATGATGTCCTTAAGAAGTAGTTGTTAGTATACTTTTCTTAACTTGACTACCAATCAGGTTAATACCATCCTCTAAAGCATAGTTGGAAGACTCTCCCCAAAGAAAAACTTGCCAAGCCAAAAATTGGAGAGTTTTTTAAAACTCGCCAAAAACTCGAAAAAACTCGAAAACTTAAAAAATACTTTTTTTTTGCAAAGCCGAGTTTTTTCGAAAAGCTTGGCAAAAACTCGTGAGTTGTTTGAAAAACTCAGATTGTAAAAACTCAGAAAAACTCATCCTCACAAGTTAAACTAAAAAAAACTCATTTAAAAAAAAAAAACTCACGAGTTTTTGAAAACTCGGCAAGTTTTCTGCGAGTCTGCCAACTATGCTCTAAAGTATGAGGACAATTTATTGTCCAATATTCTTTTGCCTCATGTACTACTATTTTCCAATAACTCTCAACAACAAAACCAAGAGTTGGAAAATGACAAGACCTTTTATTTAAGACAAGTTTTCTCTCATTTCATTATCACAAAGATCCTAGGCAATGAATACAAATTCTTCATTACCCTTGGTGAAATCGAGAATGATAGAAAAATGTTGCGTCCTTCATCATGATGAATTATGAGAGTGTTGAGAATATCAAGATCCCACTCTTTTGTGCAAAGCCAATTTTACATTGGAGTAAAAGGATCTAGGTGTTGTTTACTATAGGTTGTAACCTCGTTTCCTACACAATCAAATGGAAACAAGTACACCATATCACTTAAATAAAGTATATTTCATTTCACATAATCATTCAAACAAAGTTTGAGTCAAGTTTCATTCTAATGAGGATGTAATATAAAATAGCTTATAGGGTGTGTGTAACACTTAACCTGGTCAATACATCTTTCAACATATATCACCTTGTCATAGACTCATAGATAATTAATGACATGTTATAACCTTCTAGGTATATATTTCCTATATAGTCCAAAATTATTGGATTCAAGTCTAATAAAATTAAAGATGTACAAAATTCTTATACTTCATAGCAAATGACTGTCACCCACAAACACTTCATACAGGGACTTAAATTTATAGGTTTACACTAATATCCAATTCTTGTTCAACTTCTGTATCAATTGGAGGTTGTCACTCTTGTAAAATTTGTCATACCCCTATCCTTGACACTAAGATTATTTTCATATATTAGGAAAGTATTGTTTCATTTCATCTGATTCATTTAAACAATATCGAATTTTTCCCAAAGTTTGAGAGGTGAAAATGATCTAGGGATTTATATCAAATTTATCTAAGCTACATGTATGCCTAATATTGATGTCCTTGATTTTTAACCATAAATGTAGAGCTACTCTAATCAAGAAGGACTGAGGAGAAGAAGACCCTTGGATGAAATGATCTACTCTAGATATTAAATATAGAAGTGAATTTGGTCCACAAGAAAAAGTTCACTAAATCAATTTTGTAGGTTACAAGGTAGATCCATGCATCATCATTGTTTCAACGAGTGGAGGGTAGATCATATATGGTATGGACTTGATTGTACATTGTGATCTTGTTCAAAATAAACAAATTATTCTTCATTAGAACAATTGTGTTCCCCTCAATGAAGCTTGATGAATATATCCTATGATAAATCTAAAAGCATAAACCTCAAATTATGGTGCCAATGGTTGTTTCCAAAAAAATTCTTATGATCTCTCTAAGAGTCAAAATCTATTATTTGATTTGCAACAAAAATTTGTATGTTCCTAAAGAATTGAGTTTGCATTACATTCTTTCAAAAATTTATTTTGGCATATCAAAATTTGGTTTGAATTTAGACTTAGATTTCTATTGTTAATGTTAATTCCAACTTGGCATGTTGATAATTACTCACTCTATTATGTTTCAAGTTGGGTGTTATGGGTAAGAATATTCAAGATAAATCATTGTAGATTGTTTTGGAATATTCATGTGGACTTTAATGTTCTTGGTTGAATTTTAAGAGATTGACAATCCTAGGTCAAGATGATATCTCTGTGCACTTTTATCTTGAAATTTGGAAGTAAGATAATCTAAATCCATCTTTGTATATTAGTTATGCCTAAGTTCTTGTGAGGACTAGTGAGTGCAACATGTGGATTTCTATTGGAGAAATGAAAGTGAAGTTTTATCATTATACTTTATCATTGATTATGTTGAGTTGTTATGATTGACTATACCTTCATTCGGAAACCCACGAGCTAATAACTTGTAACCAGAAGAACATGTAGGTCTCATAGACTTGGTCCAAAATTCCAAGGCATATAGTTATTGTTTATTTTTTATCCTTAGGTTGGTAGGATAAAATCTCTGGTACCAATTGTAATGTCCCCTTTTTGGAATATACCTGATCTTTTCCCAAAATAACAATTCCTTTACCAATAAAATTCTATAAAATTATTGATAGGTATTGCGGGAAGAAGATATCAATTCAATATAGATTAATAGAGATAAATTTCATAACAGAATAACAAAAGAATGATAAAACATAGAATAATAGTGAGAGACAACTTCAGATTTAACATAGTTCACCCAAACACGAGCTACGTCCACCAACAGAATCCAATATATTATTAAATGTCCAACAAATGTATTTCATAAACTTACAGCAATAACTGCAACTTGCAACAATGTATTAAAACATTTCCACTGCCCTGTTCACTCGCGCACTGTGCTATGTATGCCTAAAGCAACGACCTACCAATTACTTTCACTATCCACATGACGTTCCATGCGACCTGTAGCTTCACCATGCACACCACATGACCTACAACGTCAATCCCGTTAGCAGCAGGCAAACAACACCCAAACGTGACTGTTCAATGTCGTCGCTGTTTGTTTTCTGTTTACACCAAATTGACTGTTCAAATTCGGGCAGTTACAACTTAGTTTACAACTGTTCTTTAATTGTATTTTAAATACAAACTGGCAGCAATTTTTTAATTAAAATATGGGACTTTTTGCTTCATGTGTGCAAAAGAAGGTAACATAACATTTGAATATTTTCAAAACCAAGGAAATGAGCTAGAAAGAAGTGCAAAACTTTATTTGGGGAAAAATGTTGAGGTCATGTGAGCTAGATGATGGTGGAGAATCACTAATGACGAGGAAGGGCTTTGGTGAAGGATTAGTAGAATTAAACAAACCTATTTAGAACTAGATGCAAAGTGGGATAGAAGTGTCACATTTTCCATATGAGATGATTTAAAATATAAAATTTAAATAATTAAATAATGGCAATGCTAAGACTATAATAATAGTGCTAAGAACTTATAGTTTTCGGGACACTTTAATTCCTAGGAATTTTATCTATCATAGAACTCTTTTAATGATAATTATCTATTAAGACATAAATATTTACAAAAATATATTATCATAAATTTAATTTATATTTTTTTATAATTCTATACAATATTTAATAATCTATCTAAAATTTCTTTTATAACATATAATCTTTTTAAATTTCAATTGTATTTTATTGTAAAAATTTCTATAAGCAATCATACAATCATCAAATTTAACTTTGACATAAAAATTAAAGGGTTAAGGTTAAGGATAGGTTTGTAAATGATAAAATATAGTAATTTGGTTAGGGTTAGAGTTAAAATTGGGATTAGAGTTGGGGTCATCATCATGAATAGGTTTATCATCATGAATAGGGATTAAGGTTAGGGTTAAGGTTAGGGTTAGGGTTATGGTTATGCTTAGGGATAGGTTTATAAATGATAAAATATAGTAATTTGGTTAGGGTTAGAGTTAAAATTGGGATTAGGGTTGTGGTTATCATCACAAATAGGGATTTCGGTTAGGGTAAGGGTTAGGTTTAGGGTTAGGGTTAGGGTTAGGGTTATCATCACGAATAGGTTTATCATGAATAGAGATTAGGGTTAGGGTTAGTATAATTAATTCATATAATATAATATTATTATTATATTATATTATTATTTATCTTAATATTATTATATATCTAATAATTTAAAATAATATATTATAATTAATTCATGTTATGTGTTGCGCCACAATTGCTACTAGCATATATATCTTAAATTTAATACATCTATAGTAAATTTGAATGATGAAAAATTAATATATCTCGACATAATTTATATATCTTAAATTTAAGATATATATGCTAGTTATAATTTTATTATTTTATTTTATTTTATTTTTTCTAAATCAGTTTTTTTTTTTTTCATTTTTAAAGTGTCTGTTTTTGTGTTTTGACTAAATAATATATAGTATTATATTATTATTATTATTACATTATTAAATATGTACTATTATTAAATGATTTTTTTCTTTTATTTGTTTTCTAATTTTTTTGTCTTTGTTTAGTTTCTAAAATATGTTTAGTTTTGTGTTTTTTTTTGTAACGCATTGCTTAGAACATTCCCTAGCATCATTTTGTAGTATAAGAATATCTCATCCATAGTTAACAAGGTGAATATAAAGAAACGCCTGCAGTTTAAACGCCATTTAACAGACAACTGCATGTATTTTTCTGGATTTCAGAAAGAGTTGATAATGGATTTTTTGCAGGAACTCGCTAAACGAATATTGCGATACATCTTACTGAGAGTGCCTTACAAATATCAATCAATGATTAAACGATTGTTGAAACCTGCCAAAGAAATGATGGAATCTTTCCAGTTTTATCAAGATAGAATAAAGTTTGGGTTGTCGCGGAAATATGTATGTTGGGTCCTGTATGCTGGGATATCTATATACGACCCTGCCGATAAATATTCTGAAGTGCTCCCTCCTATTCCCACCGGATTTGAAGTCACAAATGTTTCTCAGATTTTTTGTGTAAATCATAAGCTTATTTTGCTGGGCTTGGATTATTATGGCAATTCTACTTCAAAGATTTTGATATATGATTTATTATCTAGTACATGGAAGAAAGGTGCTAAAATTCCCACTACTGCCAGATATCGATCCCCGTTTGCATGTTGTGCTTCATCTGAAGGATTAATTTACATTGCAGGAGGAAATTCACATCATGATAAACTCCGTGAAGCAGCTGTTTATAAAGTAGATGAAAACAAGTGGAAGCTTCTTCCAAAGATGCGCGAAAAAATTGGCATGGGTAGGGGCGTTTTTATTGAAGGAATGTTTTATGTCATTGGTATTGATGATAATATAACTCAAAGATTTGATCCCAGTGCAAGAGTATGGACGACAATAGTAAATATGCCTCTGCACAATATAGATCACTATCATGTTCTGTATGCGTTTGGACAACTATATGCGTTTGGAAAGAATAGAGTAGAGCAATATGATTGGGAAAGAAACGTGTGGAAAGAATTGGACGCCTTCCCTCAACATCTTGTCTGTATTCGTGCCACAGTGTGGTATGATCAAATTTTCTTTTTCGGATATCATACTTCCATCGATTTTGGGTCTGGAGATCAACCCGGACCAGTTTTCTATATGTATAAACCTGGAGCAGCTTTCTCTGAGAGGTGGATTTCTGTTGACAAACCGAAAGCTTATTTGGGAGAGGAACGTATGTCTGCTGTTACAACAATAGAAATTTAGTACACCCCTGCCCGCTTCATTCCAGACATGCATTCACAACGGCAGCTTTGCATGGATAATGCATGATCAACAATTCATTCCATCGCTGCAGTATTTACTTTCAATAGTTCCTTTCAGTCTTTGATGCATAATAAACTGCAGTTTGTATACAGTATTTTTAGCGATAGGAACATTTCAGTGTTATTTTGCTTTTTTATCTTAAGCGCAGTGCTGTTTGTACTATATTTAGCCTGGTCCTTCCATGCAACGAATTTGCATGTGTATTGCTTTTTTACCTTAAACGAAGTGCTGTTTAAACTATATTTAGCATGCTCCTTTAATGCAAGGAGTTTGCATGTGTATTTCTTTTTAATTTTAAGCGCAGTGCTTAGCCTGCTCCTTCCATGCAACGAATTTGCATGTGTATTTCATGTTTTCTAGTTTCTTTCTTTAAATGTATGCTGTTTCAGAATATCAACACAGTCCTTATCATTATTTTCCAGCCCTTTTTTAATGCTGCTGTTCGCTCTGTTTTGAGCAGAATTATTAAGCTTATGATCATGAGTGTGATGATTGGTTTAATTTGTTAGAGCTTAAGTCTTAAAATCTTTCATTCATTACCATATCATTAAAACATATGATTGTTCAAACTAGATTTCAAATATCTGTTGCCTTGAATCTTATAATTGGTGTTTTCTATGTCATAGAAACATATTTATCTAGAAGCACCATTGTTTATTTATTTTTATTTGAATTTTTTTTTTTTTTGGTTCTGTAATAGAAGATTATATTGATATAAGCTAAAGTACAACCATCTATAAAAGCAGGGTCCATCATGATTTTAAAGTGCTTGACCACCAACTGAACAAAAACACTAGAACATGCCCCCACTACCCAATGACCACCCAAAACCCCAACATGCTTGAAAAGAGAGGATGATTATTTACATGTTTTAAACAAAATGGCCCATGGCTAGGCATAAGCTACCATAAACAAAGACAAAAGAAGATTTACCCATTGTCGCACAAAACTAGACACCCAACCCCCATCACATGAAGCCATTGGCCTTCACGAAAGCGTCAAATTCGGCTACCCATTTGAAACCCTCCGCTTCCATCAGCCACAACATCTTTTTTAGAAAATTAACACTGACCGCTGCTATCATCCTATGGAGAACCAGCATCATGCCTTTCAGGTCTAGGAAGAATGGGTAGATTTTGATGACCTCTCCCCATTTCTTGACTAGCTCCAAGTCTTTAGGTCACAACACCCCAACCCTCGAAATTGTCACCTTGAGTGTCTTGTCCCCTCCATCAAGCCCTTGTTGAAAAGTTTACAAACCCGTGCCAAATGTCCCTTCCCCACAACCCTTTTAACAACCACCACTGTATGTAGATCAATATTCAGTAGAATGCGCTTAAGGCGTTGATCAGAGACACAACCAAAGGCATTTTGTCGCTCTTTACACCTTAGTTGATTCGGGGTGTCGATGCCAAAGCTAACTAGTGAATCAACATACATATGCATTGTAAACTTCATTTGTTCCATCATTGAATGCTATCCCCAAACTTTCCTAAAGCTAAGAGGAAAGGAGAATGCTATGCCAAATTACCACCTTCAAGAAGGCTATTGCCTTCAATGCGTGAAAGATTATCATGATGTATAAAGTAATATTGCCATCGTATGTAACCTAAAAAACTATGACTTGCCACAATTTGGTGTCATGAGTATGTCATTTTGTGTGATAGCTAGACTTGATGCCAATGGGTGTAATACCCACATCCAACCCAAGTATGGGGAATTTGTTTCATTATTGCCATTCACTCACAGAGATACAGACACAAAATTCCATGTGAAGTTTTCTAACAAGGCATCAACGCACCTTAATCACCCATTCTTACCCCTCAAATCGGACTTTCCACAATCCCATGTGGAAAGTCCCTCACCCTTCCACACACAAGTTTGAGTACTTTTTCAGCAGACAAAATGAAGAACCTCTCTTTGCTTAGTGCCATCTGCTCCTTGGTTTGAAAGTTCATTTTCCTCTGTGTTTGCCTCTCTCAACATGTGATTGATTGCTACCATTTCAAACCCTTCCAACAGTTGCAGGGCCAGTTCTAAGCCTGCACTCAGTTTCTAGTGCACCATATATCTGGTTCTTAAGGCATGATAACCAAGGAGGAATCTCCTTCAATTACTAGGTTCTTTATTCTTAGCTCCCGACAAAATCTCAAATCCAAAATCAAAGTTTGCATCTCTGCCACATGGTTTGTGCCTAACTAAAGGGGCTTTTCCAATCTACCAATTTTTCTAGATTTCCTGTCCCTCACAATGCATCCCATCCCTGATATGCCTAGATTACTCGAGGGGCACCATCAAAGTTTAGTTTAAACCAACCAAATTTTTGAGGTTGCTAGACCACCTTGCTTCTTGCTAATTGAGTTGTTGGGCCACCTTCATTGACATGAGGGGGAATCTTGAGGCCATGCCAATTTTTGAACACTAGAGCATCCCAGGGAGTGAAGACCATTTTTCCACCCTGATACACAACCAGTCTTACATTAATAGTCTCTACTATGCAAGATTCAATTTTGTTTAGAAGAGATTGACGGGGCATTCTTGCTCTTGAATGATATGCATGTTCCTTTCTTTCCAAATTTACCAAATTACTACTCATAGGTTCGTGATCCATAGTCTTCCAAACATTGTGTTCTTGTATAGCTTTGGCCAACCTGTTAACAATCCCAATAACCTGTTTGGCAAGGTCATTTTCTAGTTGAGTTTTTCCCACAACCAAGTTCAACAATGTTGCACGAATGGGCAACTGAAAAACATGTGCTCACCAGATTCCTCCACTTGTTTGTAGAGTACAAACATCGATGGGCTAACATATCCTAGGTGAACAAATCTGTCAGCCATGAGCATCCTCCCTTGCACCGCAACCCAAGTAAAAATGCCTACTTTTGGGAGACAAGCAAGATTCAAACACAGGTTGGTGAGCACCTGTGCTTGAGCCGCCTCCATGTCCACTAAAACTTTGTAGCCATCTTTGGCATTATAGGCCCCACTAACAGAGGCATTCCATCACAAATCATCCCTGCCCAATATGGGGAAGATGCTTCGTTTGGCCAACTCTGCTTCATAACCTTCAACTACCCTGGGATTCACACCTAGTGTTTAAATTTTTTTCCAATGGTAATTGGGGCAGCCATCCTCCCAATAAATTGTCAGGTAATCTACCACTTTACTTCCCCAAGCATGTTTTGTTTCCAATTTGACTTGTGCTAGATCCTCCCTTTCCTCTAGTTTTGGGTGCCCTTCCCAAGAGTCTTCCCAGAAGAGGACACTCTACCCATCCTTTATTTCCCATGTCAGATGATCCACAATTAAATTCCTAGAACTAATAATGAAATTCCATATTCGTGATCCTTTAGGGACCAACCTAGAAGAAAAGATGTTGTGCTCTTCCACATCGAGATACTTCGCTTTAACCATTTTGACCCATTTGAGATTCGTTTTTGAGTGAATTGTCCACAGGAGCTTAGCCCCAATTGCTTGATTCTGTAACTACATATGCTTCAAACTTGCCCCACCAACCTCCTTATGATCACAAATCTCTTTCCATTTTATCATAGGGAATTTACGTTGGTTTGAATTGCCTTTCCATAATTTTTTTTCATTTTCTGATTGATAACTTTATTTGTGTTGCTTGAAAAAGGTAGGCATGAAAGAATATAAATGGGGATTGTTGAGATGACTGAATTTAGCATTGTTAACTAACCCACCCAAGAAAGCCGCTTGTTTTCCATGAAGCCAAATTTTCACTGACTTTTCTATCACCGAATCCCACATCTTACCAAGTTGCAGGCCTTTGGCCAAGGGAAGACCCAAATACTTATAGGTGAGAGAACCCTTGCAAAATCCCAATATACACAAAATTTTCATTTCTCTACCTATTTCAATATTGAAAAAGAAAATTTCAGATTTGGCTTGACTTACCTCTTGCTTTGATTCCAATTCATATTGTTCTAGGATCTGATTGAACCCTCATGCTTCTTTCATCGAGGATGCACCAAAGAGCATGTTATCATCTATGAAATGTTGGTTGGTTGGTTGGTGACTTCCAATATGTGCCTCTAGTAATCTATATCCCTTCCAAGTGGCCTTACAATCTTGCTTTTGAGAAGGCTATACCAAGTGCCTCGACCATAATGATAAATAGAAAGGGGGATAGGGGATCCCCCTGCCTCAGTCCCATGGAAACATTGAAGAAGCTTGCAGGGGAGTTGTTTAGCAGAACTAAGAATCTCAGGAAATCAATCTAAGCAAATAACTAGTTCAACCAAGTCCTATCAAAACCAAAGGCTTCCATTACTTTGAAGAGGAAGTGCCAATTAACTTTATTGAGTTAGCCTTTTTTATGTCTAGTTTGATCAACATAGCCTATCTCTTCATTTTTTGAATAGTATGTATCACCTCCTATGCAATAATGACTCGATCGAAGATGGATCTACTAGGAATGAAGCCCATTTGTTCCTCTAAGATAATGAATGGTAGAATTTTCTTGATTTTGTTTGTGAGGGTCTTTGCTAATACTTTATAAATAATATTGCACAAAGTGGGTATGTGCAGGATCATGATGGGCCAAAAAGTGGCAATATGATGGGTGTTTGTAGGGTATGTGGCTGACAACTTTTTTTTACCCAAAATTGATGAAATGAAAAGGTGTTTTAAAAGAGATTCTTAGCTTTCCACCAATATAAATTATGATTTACTTTGAATTTAATAAATAATTATTATTCATTTTCTATTTGAATTATGACTAAAGTCTTGATAGATAGGTTGATTGAAAAACATCTATAGCTTTCAAACGGTATGGCATTTTTGGAATCCAAAACATGCATCACATTCTATAATTCACATACTATAGGATTAAAAAAAAAAAAAGAATTTCATGAATTTTTGACCAGGTTAAGGTGGTTAGACATACGAGTTTTTATATTTTTAAAAATTTGTAATTAAAAATTCATAATTAATTATTTACTTGGAAAAAAATTACAAAAAAATATGCACCACATCCGGACATGAGTCCTCTACTTATGTCTAAAATATTGTAAAAAAATATTATCATTTTATTGTTGTTAGGGTGGTCAGACAAACACCTACTTATTTTTTCCCTGAAATTTAAGTACTATTGCATTGAAATTTCAAAATTTCACTGGAAATAGATTTATTTATTTTAGATAAACCTAGTATTTTAGAAACTAAATTCAATTTTCTATAGATTCTATTCTTACATATGATTGAAATAATATAGATAACTTATTCAAATTTTTATGTCAAGTTGCCTATCTCTAAATTTTCTGAATTTTTTTGCCACTTAAGGGCATGTTTTTTCCATGATGATCCTGCACATACCCAAGTGATTGAGCGAAATTCTTCAAAGGATTCAGGCTTGTATTTTTTTGGGATGAGTGCAATAAAGGTGTTGTTGGCCTCAATAAGTACTATACCAGTACACCTAGCATCTTCCAAGGCCTCAACAAGATCCATCCTAAGGATGTTCCAACATTTCTAAAAGAATCCTATTAGGAACCCATCCAATCTAGGAGCCTTATCCGGGTGTAACTGAAAAAGTTCCTCTTTCACCTCTTTTTCACTGAACTTGGATTGCAATATGTCATTTTGGGCTGCAGTAATCAAATGTGGAATTCCTTGGAGAAGCTCATGTGGTTACTAAATGTGAGACCCACTTGGCTCACTAAATAGGGACTAGAAAATTTCAAACGCTGGAGGTGAAATGTCTTTTGTCTTACCAAAATGTTGCCATCTCTACCTTTGATACATGTGATTCTATTGATTTCCCTCCTTTTGGTGGAGTTGTGAAAAAACCTGGTGTTCTTATAACCACCCCAAAGCTAGACTTCTCTTGATTTTTGCCTCCAGAAAACCTCTTACTTGGCCTTCAAGTCATTTAATTTGTTTAAGAGATCTTTCTCTTGATAGAAATTCATGACATCTATCTGATGGTTGATGAATTCTTCATTCAATTTCTGCAAGGCTTCCTCTATCTCTCATTTCTCTTCAAAAAATGTTCTTGACACACTCCCTATTCCACTATTTGAGATGTTGCTTAATTGAATTCAATTTTGAGACAAAGGTGAACAACTTCGAGCCGCTTGGACCACACTCCAACCACCATTGTTGGATTAAATCAAGGAAGTGTGAATCACACAACCACATGTTCTCAAACTTAAATGGGCACTGAGCAGGTGATTTTTCCTCGACAATATCCATTACGACTAGGAAGTGATCTGAGGTAGTCCCAGGCAAGATGCACCCTTCCAAATTGAAGGCGAAACAAACAAATCCCCTTTAAACAGAAACCTATCCAATCTTTTTGCAATATTGATGGAGCCCGCTCTCCGATTTGTCCAAGTGAAACACCCATTGCTCGTGGCAATCTTGAGTAGAGTGTTACCTTCCACAAACCTTTCGAAGTCAATTTGGGACTTTTTTTTGAAAGTTGTGCCCCCTTTTTTGTCTAACGCCCTCAAGATGGCATTGAAATCTCCACCCAATATTACAAATTCAAAAACTAGATTGTTACAAAAAAATTCTTAACTCCCTCCCACATCTCCCTTTTCTAAATGAAAGTGATGGGACTATAAACATTTACCAAAATAAAGTTAAGGTTTGACTCTAGACTCCTTACCTTGCATGCCAACCACTATTTTTCTGCAGAAATTTCTTTCAACCAAACACTCTAGGGATGCCACAAGGTTAGAAATCCACGTGATGCCCCATTCACAGTCACAGTAAGCCCATGCTAAGTTCTTAGTTTCCTTAGAAAGCTTTGTTTCTCGTTTTCTCCTAATTTGGTCTCTTGAAGCAGGAAAATTTTGGCCTGGAGACGCTCCATTTGATGCCTGATCAGGCATCATTTATTAGCGGTATTCAATCCCTTAACATTCCATGTTATGATCTTCATGGTTGTTTAGGAAGGGATTTAGCCTTCCCTAATTTTAACATCTCATTAATTTTCAACTGTCCACAAGCCTCCCCATCCCACTTTAATTTTTCTTGATTGGGGATCCCGCCTCTTCACTTTGCTTCGCCACAGTCTGGGGACAACTTGCTAGGCTCTTTTTGGTAAATTCCCAAACACCCTATCATCTTGGAATTTGGAGGAGCTGTGTCCAGGTGATCCTGCATTGGATGGGGACCCAAACCATTCATCACCCACTAATTTGACTCTTCATCTTGGATCTCAACATCCCCATCCACCTCTAGGACCTCATTTTCTAGTCTTAAGGATCCCTCCTTTGCTACTTTTCCTAATTCAACAAGTTGAAAAACTACTTCCATTAGTGAGTCCAAGTCGTCTACCCTGATATTGGGCACCATAACTTATAGGGCATTAGATATTTTTTCCTTCAAAACCTCCCTTAAAACTTGATCCTACTGACCCAACTACTCAGCCACCTCCGCTTTAACCATTGCTTTTTCAGCCTCATTGTCATTCTTCCCTATAGATCCGGTAACCTCCATCAACATCCTAGGTGGTGACCTTACTGAGACATCCTACAAAACATCACCCTATTTTGCCTAACCATCGAAAGTAGATCCACTCAGACCTGGATCCTTTGCCAATTGGACATCCCTCTTGACATCCAAGATTTTCTCTGGAGATCTCTAATAGATAGTGTCCAAGAGCATTTTTTTCATGAATGACTCCAAGATCAGAGGTTGGATCAGATTACCCCAATCCCTAGAAAGTTTGATTTCCCTCCAAAATGAGCAATTGGGTTTTCTTTCTCCACACATTCTAACATAGGTGGTAATCTTATCCAGCTAAACTCTTTCCTCCACACACACAATCTTGCCTAGGTGGTTTCCAATCTGTTCCAGAATGTATAGCTACTAGAACTCCATGGGAAGATTTAGAAAACTATAGCAATCCTGCAACCATTCCATCTAGTGCTTCAACAAATCAACCCCAATTTCTCTTTTGCGAATATAGAAACCAAAACCCTCCATTAGCCAAATGCCCTTCAATATTTGGTTTCTAATGTTGTTGTCTAGGTATATTACCAAAAAGAATCCATTCACTAGTGCTTTGAATTTCATATCCGGGTATGTGTAGGATCATGATGGGCCAAAAAGTGGCGATATGATGGGTATTTGTAGGGTATGTAGTTGACGATTTTTTTTAACCCAAAATTGATGAAATGGAAAGGGTTTTTAAAGGAGATTCTCATATTTCCACCAATACAAATTATGCTTTAGTTTGAATTTAATAAATAATTATTATAAATTTTCTATTTGAATTACCATTAAAGTCTTGATTGATAGGCTAATTGAAAAACATCTATATCTTTTAAACAATATCACAGTTTTGGAATCCAAAACATGCATCACATTCTATGCTTCACATACTATAGGATTTAAAAAATAAAAATTGAATTTCATGAAGTTTTGACCAAGTTAAGGTGGTCAGACATACGAGTTTTTATATTTTTTAAAAGTAGTAATAAAAAATCATAATTAATTATTTACTTGAAAAAAATTACAAAAAAATGTGCATCACATCCGGACATTTCTCTACTTATGTCTAAAATATTATAAAAATATTATCATTTTATTGTGGTTAGGGTGGTAAGACAGACACCTACTTCTTATTTTTTCCTTGAAATTTAAGTACTACTGCATTGAAATTTTTAATTTTCACTAAATAGATTTTTCCTTTTTTAAAATAAACCTAGTAATTTAGAAACTACATTCAATTTGCTACATATTTTATTCTTACATATTTTTGAAATAATATAGATAACTTATTCAAATTTTTATGTCAAGTTCTCTAACTCTGATTTTTCTAAATTTGTTGCCACTTAAGGGCCTTTTTTTTCCATGTTGATCCTGCACATACCCATCCTAACCCCACCAACCCTACCACTAATAGATAAGACTATGCCAATTTAGACTTCTTCTGTACCATCTTGCAATCAATCCTTGTTTCTCTAGAAAAGAAGTTGAATGCCAAATCAATTTCGAACTAATTACCAACGAACTCTTGTTACTCAACTTCGATTGAGTAGAACCATCTTTTCCCCTTGGTTTGTTTCCCAAAGAAGGGTTTCCTGGGCGATTTCCATCTCCACCCTTTGCATTTCCCTTGGATCTGGGGGAGTCCTTCCATCTCCTCTCCCATGGAAAATTTTCCCTTCTATTTCTTTGGTTCAACCAATTGTTGGAGTTCCAGAACTGATCATTCCATCTCTTCTCACCACAATTCCTTCTTCCCTTCCTATTTGAATTTAAATTTTTTGCCAAGGCTCATTCATCACCTACACTTGCACTTTTTCCCCTGAAATGGCTTGCTCAACCTCTTTTTCTCACTCACCTACACCCTACACTAACTTTTCCTTTGAATCCCTTGTCTAATCGCCAAGGCCACCAACCACTATCTATTTTGCCACACCAGTCTAGACTTCTGCAAAAAATTTCTCCCCTCTACTCGCCATCCCACACTTTGATTCCATTTTAATTCTTTTAACTTTACTTCTTTATTTGAAAACTAATTATAACTATATATAGCTTATAAATTTATTTCTGTAAGATCATCATTCATATAAATGTATATTTTTTTAATATTTTATGAGTTTACTTATTTAGACATATGTCAAAAAAATCATCTTGTTAATTTGTGAAGTTGAATAGTCTAGAATGAGTCTATTTGAATTAAACATTGCTAAATGCAAGATCTTGTCATCATAAAGAATAATAATCTTTCTTAGCTGAATAGATTTAAGCCTAAAAGTTATACTCCCATATTAAATTACAAAAGAAAACATCAAAATGATGTAAAGGAGACTACCACTAAAACCATGCTATATTAGCATGTTCTCTCTTAGCTTGGCCAAATTAAGTTGGATGAAACACCACAATAATAAAAGATAAAATTTATGGTTATATGATGAAGTGATTTTATCCAAAAACAAAATTGTTAAATGCCACTCCCTTCCCTTGTAGATACCATGACTTCACAAGTTAGGGGTTGGGAAAAACATTTCTCATTGTCAAACTAATTGAATCTACCAAAAAAAATTGACTTGTTGAAAAGGGTTGCACAACTCCAAATTTTCATCCATATGCATCCATTTGATTCACCTTGAAAATCACAAGCATAAATAATTAGGCCAATCCCTTTGACTAGCCTAAGACAACCAAATACATATGACATATTTGATTATATTATCTCTACAATATCTACTATGTGTAGTACTTTTTTTATATCTATTATGTATAAGACATTTATATGAGAGTAATCTAACAATTTTCATGCACATATAATAGGCTATACAAATGTTTGTCATGATGTGTAGTGTTGAACACATATAGTGTTGGTTGTATTGTAGTACATATTGATCCTAATAGTTAAACATGCATGGTGCCAATTATTTAGCATGATAATGAGGCAATGATGTGACCATGCATTGGGTGCATCCAATCTAGTGATGTTGAGTCATATAAAAGAGAATAGTATGTATAAGTATAAACAATTTGCAGTTTATAATGCTTGAGAATTTGGGAATCTCATGAAGCTTGTAAATAACTCCTAGTGTAGTATTGTCCTTGAGAGTTGACCGCTTTGTTGTTCTATGTTACACAAATACATATAACTATTTATGCTAGTGGTTGTGTAGAGTTATGTGAATCCATTGTACTAGATGATCGTATTTGTATATGCATATAAGTATTCTATCATAATACAAGGGAATATTATGTGAAATAAGATGGTATAATTGATTTGATGTCTAAGAATATATAATGCATGAGATTATTCTTAAATCATTCTAACTTTCAATTGCAATATAATGGTATTCAATGCATTATATTGCATAATTGAGAATCTTATTAGAAAGTTTATGTTGGTTTGATTAATTGATGGTTGTGCTAAATTAATGCATGGTTCAACTCAAATAGCATGTCATTTCGTGTAGAGTATTGTGGTCCCCATTATGTAGGATCATACCCAAAGTATAAAATCTAAGAAAATATGTGATATTCATGATATGTTGATGGATATAGATCCACCCATGCTTCCTTGTGTTCAATATTTTATATAATTCTACATATGAGTGTATTTTGTAGAAAAATCAATTTATGAATTATATTATCTAACTTTTGACTATATATTCCATAAGTATATGAGGAATGTTGTACTATTTTCTATAATTTTTACTATTAATAGTTATTATTATGACATGCTTATTGTTATGTATAAAGATAATTTCCCTATTAGAGTGATTTTGAGAAAATTTGTACACTTTGACACAATGAAATGTGAAGCTTCTAATTTATATAACAATATGTTGAGATAGATATTGTAAATTCAATTTAAATAATTTAGTTACTTTGTCAAGGTTCATAGTATGGATTTAGATACATACATGTAATTAATGATAGAGGTCAAGTGGCTAAAAGGTTATATAATAATTTGTATATAAGTTGCATTTTTATTTGTTTGAATTTGATGATTTAATAATGGTTATATAAGATAGGTTTGAAACTAATTTGACACCATTATTAAAGTGGAATAAAATTATCAAGATGAGCACATTTTCCAAATAGATATCTTTCCTATATTTCAAAATATCTATAGTAGATCATGATACACATAACTATTGAGCATGAAGAAATGGGATGAAAAGAAATTTAGTTTACATAGATGGCTAATTAGAAGAAAAAAACTAATGGTTTATAAAGAAAATATGGATTAGTTGTTTTGGAACTCATCACACATTATGGGATTAAAGGTCAATTATTCTACTATAGTGTATGATCATCTTAGTTCTAGGTGTTAGTTTTTGATTAAAAAAGTAGGGAAGGACCTTAACCCATAACAAAATAAAAACATCGTAGAAATAGAAAAGAAGAGAGAAAAGATTAAGCACTAGAGCTTGAACCATAGTTAAACCTGTTTATGATTTAAGTAATTTATTGATTGAGTTTTGTGCAATATTTTAATTGATTCACGATAAGGTTGAGGATCACATCTCATGATTCTAGAGGATTCAATAATTAATATTACTAGTTGTTCTTCTATTATATATACTTCCTAGGGTTAACCATTTCATTTATATACATAATTATTAATATGAAAAATAGTTAAAGAGGAATTTTTGACACTTAAATACATATGCTAGGATGCGAGAAAATATTACCATAAATATAAAGGAGTAGGAGATACACATTATAGATGGATAATAAATATGGATAAAAATATATATAATGGATGAGAAAATACCTTTCAATGGAAAATGATTTAAGTATGGAGACGGGAACAAATAATTTTCATGTTAATGATATCAAGTTTCCACAATCCATATCAATTGTTGTTGCAGTGGTTTTTGGATTAGATTGTGTGAGTTTTTTTCATCAATATTTTAGATCAAACTCTGTGATCCATCATCATTTTTTCTCCTTGAGCTCCTTCATCCTGATGATGGATCACAAAGTGTGATCCAAATTATTGATGCAAAAACTCTCATGCAATCTAATCCAAAAACTATTGCAACAAAAATTTTAATGTTTCCAAAACCAAGAAAAGGAGCATAAAAGATCAATATAACCACATTTATGGAAGAGGAGCCTTTAGTTCATATTAGATAGATGATAAATTTAAACATGGATAATCATTAATGATGAAAATTACCTTGGTGAATCATCCTAAAGGATAAGGAATAGTAAAAATAAATATCCTATTAATAAATATATGAAAATTGGGGTAGAAGTGTTGCAAGGTAATCACTAATAGAAGAAGAATAGAATAATTTTTTTTTAAATGAATGGTTAAAAAATTTAAACTTGAGAAGGTAGAAGCACCTAAAACCTTACAAAACTTCTTGGATATAAATAGAACACAAGTTAATGGTCAATTAATAATGTTGAGTAATAATTTAAGTAGGGACATTACCATGATGAATTCTTGGGTGTGATAGGTCCCAAAACAAATACTCTATAATATTAGAACTTCTTACCTTGAAGACTAGAATTTTTCATCAAAGGGAAAAACATGGGTTTATCAAAAGACCAAGGAGGGTGAAAGACCAATTGAAAAGAGTGGGTAGTCTCTCTTGAAAGTAGGGCTGAGTTGAATAACATTTTAATCAAATTAAAATATAGTATTACTTTAAAAATATTTATATATACCCAATGTAAACTTTATCATGATATTTGTCACTCGGCCAAGAAAAACTAGCTACATAAAAATATTAAATAAGTCCTAAAACACCTTGGACATGTACCTATATATGGAAAAAATATTATAATCCCCAATGGTATTTTCATTCATTATTTAATATGCAGTGGAAAGGTGTAGAATGCATACCATGATGCTTTGATTATTTAACTATTTATATTTGTTGAAGATTGCTTGCTTGTTTATAACAATAAATCATGAACATGTATACCCTAAACTAAACATAATGTATTCCCACTTCTATAGTGGATGAAGTTTTTTTTAATAATGGATATTTAATCCATCACCAATATAGATTGGTGCCTATTGTATTGGGAAACATAATCATCATCATCAAAGAGTAAATAGATTGGTTAAACATTTAAAATTCCAAATAATCTATCAACATCCACCCAATTCTATCAACCATGGGTCATAACTTGCATGTGTTGCCAAAAATGTAGTAAAATCAATACCATCTTCCTTTTTTATGTTTAGAATTAGAATTATTGTTCTTCCTTGTATTTTCTATTGTTTACATTTTTGTAAAAATTAGCTAGGTTTCTCATAAGCATAACATATCACTTTGGACTTTATAGGAGACTTTCATCTCTTGTTAGATTTAGATCTAGACTTGTCTTGCTATTTCCCATCCTTATTGCATCTCTCCTCTCATCTATCATGAACATGTAGGGCATCCTTATTAATAATATAAGATTTCATACTAGATTTCTAAGAGAATGTGCCAACGACATCATCAATGTTTGATGTTATTTAAGTGCTCCTAATGGTCATCAAGTAGTTTGAGGAATTAGATAACAACACACAAAATTTTAATATTAAATCCTCTCCATCTATTTTAACACCCACTGATTTCAATTGTGTTTCAAACATATTAAATTTATTTACATGGTTTGTAATTTTTTGACCTTGTTTTATTCTCAAAGAATAGAGTTTCTTTTCATAAAAATAGATCTTATTAGTGGTATGAACTTTACTTGATAGATTTTACCCACATTTCTTACCAACAAGAACCTCATAAAAATCTATTAGAATAGAATCTTCTAGGAAGAATTTGACAAGTCATTTATCTTTTTAGTCCATTACATCACATTATGTAGTATAATTTCATTAGAATGTTTGAAAAAAATCCATCTATTTCTTCACATATATATTTTAATACTAGTAATTCTTCCATTCTTATATTCATAGCTCAAGATTTATACTACAAAAATTATCTTCCTCAACTCTCTTTGATGTTCTTGTCATTATTATTTTTTGTATTAAGATCCCAAATTTCTATTCTACATAATACAATTTGAATTAGTTCAATAAAATAAAAAAACAAACAACTAGAACCATAGGTTATTAGAATTTGATATCACTTGAAAGGAAGAAAATCTACTAGAATAAACTTTCTACTCTAAATTAGATATGAGTATAGTAAATTTTAAAAAAACATAATATAAACGATTATTGAAAATGTTGAAATGTATATATACAAATATAAACAATGCATAAGATTAAATAATGATTTATATAGAGGAAAAATTTAAGTAAAAAGAAAAATACTCCAAAGAAGACCAATGTATTAGTTATCAACAAGAATAGGTGAAAAAATACTTGTAGTTGAGGGTTTAATAGGAGTATAATTAGTATTCATTTCTAGACTAATTTCAAAAATATTCTAACTCACATATTACATATATCACAATACAATAAGTTGCAACTCCCAATAACTAATTTATGGAAGACTCAATAACTCATAAATGTGGCACACAAATTGGGCCACAAATTGGAACATATCAAAATGTGGAGAATCAAATTCACAAAAAATAATAGATTTCTTACACTTTTCATAAGTCATCATTAATCATATCTCATTCTACAAAACAAGCACACCCTCTTTGTTTCCATAAGCTCCTCAAAATATGCTTTTTAAATGTGTCATAATCCATTTAATATTATAATTTAACTACCATTGACCTTACTATCTAACACATTAAAAGATCTATATCTGAATTTTTCATAGGAGGATCTCACAGTCATAGGGAATATCACATTTCCTCAAGTTATTATTATTTAATTACATCTTAAAACTCAAATTTTCATAAGCATAACACACCAAATGCCAACTAAAAGTGGGATTTGATGAACTTAGATTTTTTCCTCAATATTTTATTTAAAGTTTGATAATTTTCATAGACATTTCCAAACATTTCTTAGACATTATCCATACTTTCTTGTTTATCTTAAGTTTTAAGCATTGAGAATATAATATGGTATATTGATTAATGGTTGTGTGTAATAATGATTGTTTATATAATATATGATAGTGTTTTATTTTAGCTATGATAGTTTATGATGTGGAAATACTATAGAGAAAAACTAATCTCTATGTAGTAAAGGACCAATTAGCTATATTAACTTGGTTGCCTCTCAACCCACAACCTAGGGAGTTTTCATCTATAGTTAACGATGTATTAGCTAGATGTTTAAGGAAGAAGTAATAGAGTAAAGTGGGAGTGGTTTATTCATAAATCATTATATTTATAAATGATTCTATCACAAGCATTTGAATGTACATACAAAGAGAAGAAGGCATCTAAGGGAATAATAGATTATGGTTTATAATCATGTGATTATACTCTATTTTTCATATTCTAATTTACTTTTTCCTTCTTTACGATTAGTAAAAATATTCATAATAGGACTATGATAATTACATCATGCTTGCATAATCAATTTCCTATTTATGTTTTTATTAGGATAGGAATGAGTCCTCTTGCTATGTTTATGGAAGAATTGACATGTATTGTTAACTTATACTCCAAAATAATAAGAATGTCTAGATCATGTATATATGATAAATATTATGAGACAAAGATCTATAATAACTTTGTTATTAGAAAGTTCTCTAACGAGGCAGTTATGAGATTCTCTAGGAAAGATAAGGAGAAGATTAATATGTTAAAAGTCTCCAACAACTACTTTGAAGTTGATTCGTTTAAGTTGTTATGGAGAAAAGTGCTCAGAATCATCATGGAATACATTACCCTGGATGGTAGATTCACCAGGGTCTATGGCTACCACTTTTCCCTTCTCAACCACTTCCATTGCAAGGTAAGGGTTTCTTTTCCTTACTATATGTATTGTTCCATGAGTAATAGCCTAGAAGATCATAAGAAGAATCCTAAGAAGTACCCTATTTTGCATAATGGCCTTATTAGGCTTATTTATGAACATTTTCAAAATATGTCAGCTTTATCCAACCCTGTCTTGGCTTCATCCTTTAAAGATGATGACATAAAAATTAGTGAGTCAAAGGATAGTAATAAGCCTGAATTTGAACAAGTTGAAGAGGATCCCCTTTCCCCTATCAAATCTGGTAAGAAAACCCTATAGTGTAAACCCCTGTTCAAGAAAATAAGCATTACCAAAAACCCCAGCAGCTCTGTTCTGAAAGAAAAGTCCATTCAAAAGGGTTCCCTTGCTAATAAATTGGTCTCTTACTCTAAGGATACCCCAAAGAATAATTCTTAGGTCCCTGGTTCCAACAAGGACACTTTCTCATCCTATCTGGCCACAGATAGAGAAAAAAAACTTAGATTCCCTAATGACCTTAACCCTGAAGATCATTATTTCAAGCAGGATCGTGAGTTTCTTGGGGATATCCTGGCCATCACTAGAAATGGTGTTGTTGATTACTTCAAAATTATGAAGTGGACCTTCGATGAAATTATGGATCTTATCCTCAGAAATAGGGCCCTCAATAGCAAGTTGGAGGTTAAAATTAGCTCCCTTAACACAGTAGACGGCAGGAGGAATGAGGATAACATGAGGATGTAGGCTAAGGATAATAAAGATAAAGTTAAGTCTCTGGAAGCTGAAATAGGTAAAATGAAAGACACCATGAAAAATATCATGGAGCACAACCACATAATGGTGAAACATAATGCCATTATCATTAATGCTATGACTAAGAAATTGGAAAACACACAATAGGGAGCTTTGATCATGGATTTGGAAGCTAAAAAGGACAAAAGTAGGACTGAGGACAATGGAATTTTGAAGAGGATGAAAGCTAATCTAAAGAGGAAGGCACCTCCTACGCCCCAGATGGTTATTTCCTTGAAGAAGTGTACCCAGGACATGCACATTCTCGAAGTTGGCGCTGCTAATGCTCTAAAATCCTTAGTTTAGCTAGGGGTTGTTTCTATTGCTAGTTTATTTGGCTAGTTGGGCTTTTCTAGTGGCCTTTGCTGGCCTTGGGTTGGGGGCTGCTAGGCTTTCTTGGCTCTTTTGTTTTCACAGCCTTTTTGTTTTGGATACTTTAAGACTTCATCTTTGTATTTTTTGATTACTCTGTGGTTTTGGGTACTTGTAAAACCCATTTTTTCCTTTATCAAAAACTTTTTTATTATTACTTTTCTTATCAGCATTCAGTTGCATTTACATAATGCAATAAACTATATATTTCAATCAATATATAGATTCTTGAATTAAGACTTGATTAGATTCTATGATATTGAAATCAACCAAGAAAGTGTTACTGGAGGTAACTTTAGTGCTCTTTATACTTTATAAAATGTTTATTAATGACTTTTTGAATTATAATATTAGTATTTGTGTTCACTAATTTGACTTAGATTTTTATTAGTAATATTTTAACCATAAAAATTTATCCCTCGTAGTTGCATTAACATTTATTTATAACATAGTTGCAAAAAAAAGGTAATATCAAAACATGATTACCTAATTGTAGTAATTGTCAATAATTAAGGTTTATATGATAGAATTTACATAGTGAAGTATACTTTTAGTCAAGGTTTCTATGCACAACCTCTAGAAAACTAAAAAATATTCAACTATACATATAGTGTGGATACCGTACAAGAAGAATACAGTTCCCTAATTTGATACAATTAAATGTAACACACTAGATATAGTAGGTTGCTTTATAAAGGATATGTTGATCAATTGATTCAAATTCATGCCCTTTTTGCATCAATTTACTAGGCATAAATGGTTAAGCATACAACCATCGAATTGGACTGTACAATAGGGGATGTGGAAAAAATAGCCCCATCAATATCAAATTATAAATGACAGTGGAAATCATCTCAAAACCAATGGCCATAGTAGTGGTGAGGAAACCAACAACAAAAATTTGCAAATGTAAGCTATTTACAACCACAACAAACCATGCCACTGTGAGATGGTGAAATGGGATCTACTCTCCTCAAGAAAGAGATTGAATGATTTCTGAGGGTTTTGGTCTCCATTTTAGTTGAATGGATGGATTGATATGATGTGTATGTTTGTGTGATATTGTTAACTAGGTTAAACAATACTAAAAAGAAAATTGTCACAAAATTTGAGAAATATAAAACATAAATATAGAAATTTAGAGAGTAGGATTGGAGAGTGCAAAGAGGAGTGAACTTGGAATTAAAGTTTGAGCTAGAAATGGATAGATAAGGGTGAGGGTTCCCTAGCTTAGAAATGTTACTTTTTAGAGATTCAAAATTTGTATGAGCATCGCAATTTGTAGGTTATTCCTTGCAAAATTAGATTTTGAAGTCTAGCAATCTATGAATAATAAATATTTCCCTAATTTGATGAGAGAATGCATTTGAATTATTGTCTTATGGTTTTATTATTTTGAAATATTTAATCCTATTTAGTCCACTTAAAACTTCCAATCTACAAGAATTACAAGGGAAGAAGGGTTGTTCCATGTATGGCCTTTCCTTGATGAAACCTATTTTTAGTTTTTCCACCTCCACAAATGCCTATGATGATAATCATAAAGAGTGCTTACCCTAGGCCAAGTAGAGGAAAATGAATAAAAATGAACCATAGATAATAATGCTATAACTTACCACTTAGATTATATTCCTTATTGGGTTGAGTTCAATTGGCTCATCTTATACAAGGAGAAATTGATAATTTCTTGTAGATCCTAGAAATTATAGTGCTCATAATAGTAAAAAACATGAAACGCGAAACATCTTACTATGTGTAACATAGATTTTTTTGATGTTTCTTAAACATTAATTGGCTAGTAAATTATTGTAGATATTCTAGACTTATTTTTCTCTTGAAATTTCTTTTATTGTCTTTTAATTGTCTTGAGAGATATTCAAAAAATTACTTAGATGTTCAAATGGAGGGAAATACTTATATTTATATGAGTTTCAACATTATTAGTATTAACCATTTTGATAAGTTGAAAAAATATTTTTAATTTAGAAACATATTAAGGATAAAAAAAAATCCTAAGAATTTGGGCTAAAATAGGGGAGAGAAGGGTGAGGGTGCCCTGGTCTAGCCCTAATTTGAATTTTAAGTAAATTCGTAAAATAATTTTTTAATTTAATTCCTCAGATTTCATTTAATTTCTTGAAAATAAAAGTAGAAGAGGTGATTAATAAGCCTAATTGGGCACAAGCCTTCGTGGGAGCCATAAATAGTGTGAATTTTTTGAGGGTGACAATTTAGAATACTATATTTAGCCCCCACTTTAGTGAGGGTATAAAATTATGATCATACTCGCACTAAAGTATGGATAAGCCAAAAAGGGGTTCTTTCATCAAAAAATTGAAGAGGTAAGATGATACTTAAGCTAGGGGATGTGCTAGCCCCCAGACTTAGGATCCTATTGAATAGATAAAATAATTGAATCCTATATTGTAGATCTATAGGATTAATTTGAAAAAATTTATCTCCTCTTTGTTGAAAAGCACATTGTAGAGCCTCTATAATGTCTAATTTAACTTTGTGCTATAGGCAGACACAAAAATCAAAGGGTGTATTTCTAATTGAATAATTCATTTTTCATAAGAGGTTGCATTTAATTATTAACTAGGGATGAATAAACTTTAGAAAGTGTTAGAACAAGATATGTGTTCATGGATCCTAGGCACATCCTATATCAATGGAGTAGAGAGAATTACATAGGTACAAAAGACTGCAAAAGATGGAAAGTTAAATGAATTGCTAATTCATAAAATAGGGGAAATGAATATAAATTGTTATGTTATGCTATGAGTACCTAAAACCTAAGACTGCAACTATTAGTTGTTAAAAATAAATTGTAGTATCTTAACCTATATATAGTTACTTTGAATTATGAAACCAACATGAAGAGCTACAAAATTAATTCAAGACTACATAATCGCATTCATGAATTACAACATATACATGTATATAATTGGAAACTACTTAACTAATTCCAACAATGCATTATTTAATCTAACAACAAAAAATGAAGTGGATTAGTAGTACCTCAAGTGGCCCTTGCTTGAGTTGTTTCTTCCATAGAAGATTTCAAACACTCAATACTTAATTAGTAGATCATGACATCAAACAAACTCCTTTTATTTCATATAAACACTAAACTCATACATACAATCCAACAAGAATCTATTGGATATTTCTTATTCAATAACACATGTATTCCTGTAAACAGTAACATATAAAAACTAACTTATCAACTTGATCAACTAACAACTAGAAAAACTATCTCAACTAGATTTACTCCTTGACAATAAGTCCCACTATATAGGGCTTGTGAGGAGTTTTATTCTTCTAGGACTAAAAAAATTCTCATAAAGTAACCATCCACTCTCCCTCAAAGATAGGGAGAGGAATTAGTCTTAAAAAATAAAACATAATTATGAAACAGGAGTAAAGAAACCAATTTAGAACTCTATTCCTAATGGTTAATTTCTATGACAAAGGTGTGTTCCTAAGAACAGTCATTTCATGAATCAATCCCACTAAGAATAGACTCTTCTTCTTGGTGGTCTTATTCAATGAGCAATAGTATTTTGTGGTGACTCACAATTGATCAATAAATGATCACCTTCATTCCATTCAAAAAGTGTTGTGCCTTGTTTTTTTGGCTCCTCTACAACCATTCACAATCCTTATGTTGCGGGTTGAATAACCTATTGCTATGGGTTAACATTATTTTTGGCTGCAAGATATTAGTTTCATTACTAAGACACCCATACTATTAATAATCATAATTTAAACATAGATTCATAATAAATTCCATAGACATTCATGCATTCACACATACATATATCAACATATCATATTTCCATTTCCACATAATTTTTCTTTAAAGTGTATGAAAGGTATAAAAAATTATTTGAGATGTCTTGAAACTTAGCAGAAAAGATGATTAAAGCATAAAAGAGTGAAAAGAAAACTAGCCAATAATCTAGCCCATCACACATCATCATTGTTGACCCATCATCTTCATTGCATTTGTGGCGTATTCTACATCAATCTTCACAAGATTCTGAATAAACATCATCACTTTTTGATATGTGGACATGTGACCAATTTTCAAAGGTACACATCATTTGGATTTGGATCCCTAATTCACCCATTATTTTGGATTGGATTCTCCAATTAGTAGTGGATCTGTTTCTTCTTAAGGGGAGAAATGTTGTTTGTAGGCAGTGGATCATATTCTATCTTTAGACATTCATCATTGGCATGGGAGCTACTTCTTTATGAGTGGATTCATATCCTTTCATTATCTCTCCTATCGAGGAGACATCTATTATACTTATGTGACAAAAGTAGCCCTTGGGGGGTCACATTGAGTCCTCTTTCTATCTTTCTTTCACTATTGTAGTCATTTCATTTTCTCTCTTTTGGAGAGGAGTTTTCCCTATATTTTCCCCCCCTTTTCTCTAGTTATTAGAGATTCATTTATTTGTACATGGGTACATTACCAAGACTTATATTTTGGACCCATCCATGCATCCATCATTACATTCTTCATCAAGTTTTTTAGCTTCTCCCTAAGTTGTTCTTAAGGGGGCTGTTGGAGTAATTAGGATATCACTTGATAATTAATTAATTTTTAAATCCCTTATTATTTTATTCACTTAAGCTAAACTTAGGAGTGTTTTTTTATTAATTAGATTTGGCTAAATATAGGCCAAGTTGTCTCATTACATGAAATTACTTGATACATGTCGCAATCTAATGCAATCCTCATCTAAGGTTTTGTTTTGCATGATTTTATAAGCATGCACATTCATTGTAATCATCAATCCATATAAGGTAATACCATTAACTTCAATTACAATTATAGGTTAATCTCAATATCAAATGTTTGTATGATACTTGTGTGGATTCAATATTTTCTCTCTTGATTGCATAACTAATCAATTTCTTTGATCTCTCATTTTTTATAGGCATTTTAGTTGTAGAGGATCATTGGGAGTTGTGGGGTTCACAAAAAGAAATCCTCTTACATAGTCTTATATTATTCGTAAATATCTTAGTTTTGTGATCCTATGTACTTTTTCTTTTTATATAACCTTTTAATTTGTTTTTTCGTGTAATGGACATTTCAAGTTATAGGTTTCCAATTCAAAATTCCAAAATATTAATAATTTAGAACTACATTCAATAATGGCATGTGTGCACAAAACAAAAATAGTCTAAAGCTACCACCTTTCTAGGGAGACATAAGTTTTGCACAAAATGTCATTTGTTGAATGTGATCTTCATTGACTTTAAGTGTTGCTTCATTTTATGTTTTAGTTCTATTTTTTATCTAAGTTTTTGGTGCAATGGGAATTTCTAGTTAAACATTTTCAGTTCAACATTCCAAAAGATTAGTCATATAGAACTACATTAAAATGTGGTATTTCTATTTGCCAAAAAAAATAATATGAATGCATCACCTATCTACGAAGCATGGGTTTGTAAAAATGATCACTTATTGGACATCTTTTGAATTAAATATATTTAAAAATACAATAAACACAACAATATAATCATTACTTATTGTACACTTCTCTAATATTATTTTACAATAGTCAACTCTTGCTAACACAGTGAAGTAGAAACATAGTAACATCTCAAAGCTTCAAACCCAACTATCTAAAGTTCAATCTCAACAAGCAACAATTGCTAAAAATTATAAAGGATCTCTACTCCCAATGTTTTAATATCATTACAAAAGAACATGTACTCCTCACTCTTGAAGAAAAATGAGACTCTTGTAAATTGTACACTACCCTTGACAACTTTTTTTCAACTGTCTTAGCTGATATGTGCTCTCATGATTTTTGTTCTATCATTTCCTTTATTTATTTGAGTTGGGATGTACCTACTCCGAACACATTTGTACTCTTACAAATTCTTTTTCTATTATTAATATTTAATACATTTTCTAAAAAATAAATAAAAATGCATTCACTAATTTAAATATAAAATACTAATTATTAAAACAATAACACGTAACAACATGTTTGAACTATTAATCCAACCCAACATTTGACATCTTAAGAAAAGGACTCAAGCAGCTTCATTATAATGATAAATAGTGTTGAGTTTTCTCTGAGTTAGTCTAGTCCAAACTATTTCACACAACAAAAATTTTGTAGGTTAAAATCTGTGATCCGGTTTTCGTTGTCTGGTAGTGTTTGCATGGAGATATTAAAATGGAACAATCTTAGATTTTTTTGCGTTGGAAATAATCAAGTGTGGAAAAAAACTTCCGCCTCGTTCCATGTTCCTTCCCAAAAAGAAAGTGAAGGAACATGCCATTTTTGTTGGCTTTAACTGGTGCAACTAACATTCAACTTTGGAATATCTATATATACTGGGTAAACACTGAATAATCATATTCATTCATTATTTCAAAGACGTATTCTGCAAGCTTCTAAGTAGACCCACCCGTTCCCCTTTTATAAATGATGACCCACCCGTTCACTTGTAAAAATCTTGAGAATTAGGTAATATGATGATCAAAAGATAATAAAATATATAAATGATATTGCATGTCATTTTTTACAAAGACTATAGAGAAGAGAATATTTAATTGTAAATTTTGGTGCACTATACATTGTGAGTCTTCACAATGTGCAAATTAGGTTTCCACTTAACATAAATGTATGTAATTAAAATAACTCTTTTTGAAAGATAATGCTATTTGAGCTCAATTTTTAGGTCAAATATTTTTACCTCATCTGAATGGTCTCCAAATGTTAGTGACTACCTATAACTTTTGATGATGATTATGATCTTTGATATCCAATGTTAAAAGACATCAAAATTTCTAACATCTACCCAAATGCACTTCCTATTACTCAAACAAGAATTGCACACCTCATAATGCACCCACATTCTCTATGAATGAAAATACAACACCAAATTTTCAACTAATTTACACTTTTCCTCTACATAAGAAGATTTTAGGTTTTCTTTTATGTTATTATATATTTAATGTTTCGAACAATGTGAGAAATCACTATGCAACTTTTCGAGTAGAATATTTTAAGGAGAAAATATAAAAAAAGACTACTTACTACAAAAAGTTACTTCTAAATAGTCTTATATTATTTGTAACTATCTATTTTTTTATATAACCTTTTATTTCATGTTTTTGAGTATTTGGCATTCCAAGTAATAGGTTTCTAGTTCAAAATCTAAAATATCAATAATTTAGTATTGCATTTGATGGTGGCATGCATGCACCAAATTGAAACATTCTAAAGCTACCACTTATCTATGGAGACATAAGTTGTGCACAAAATGTCATTTGTTAAATGTCCCCTTAATTGACCTTAAACTTTCTTCATTATATGTTTAAATACTATTTTTTACCTAATTTTTTAGATGTAATAGGAATTTAATGTTTCGAATTCAACATTCCAAAAATCAATCATTGAATACTATATCAAAATGTGGTATTTGTGTTTTCCAAAAAAGTTACAATATAAAACAATCATCTATCTATAAAGACATGGGCGAGCAAATAGAAATCACTTACTGAACATCCTTTCAATTAATTTTATCTATACATTAAAAAATATGATGAACTTAACAAATATAACCATTACTCATAATACACTAAAATACAATTGTTAATTTAAATATAAAATACTAACTCAATACTGATACAGTAACACGTGACCATAGGCTAGTGGTTGCTGCCATGTTTAACCTATTAAGCCAACCCGACATTTCACATCTGAAAGGACCCAAGACATCTTCATTATAATGCTAAATAGTGCCGACTTTTCTATCAACTAGTCAAGTCCAAATTATTTCACACGACAAACATTATCAAGATTAAAATCTGTGATCCGGTTTCCGTTGTCTTGTAGCGTTTACTTGGCCATAATATTAAACTTGCGCCAACCATAGATATTTTCGGCGTTGGAAAAAGAGCGTGGGGACAAAATTATAGTTTGTGAGTAGGTGGGCGATAGTGCCCCCTCATTCCACGTTCCTTCGGAAAAGGAAAGCGAAGGAACCCCGCGCCTGATACACGCCATTTTTGTTGGCTTTAACTGGTGCAACTAACATTCAACTTTGGATTATCTATACGTAGTGGGTAAACACTCAATTAATCCTGTTCGTTCATTATTTCAAAGACGTATCCTTCAAGCTCCTAAGTAGACCCACCCATTCCCCTTCTTTCCAATCTGCATAGAAAAATATAAGAATTGTCTAAAGTAGCTCACCTTTTTCTATCAAATATATCGTTCCAATTATTAGTCACACTTTTTCTCAAAGATTCTACTGAAAAGAAATCTTTGAATGTATGCTATCTTTACGATGCATTTAAAGATTGGTTCTTCTTAAACATGAAAATTAATTTTGATCAATCAAAATTATATAGTTATATTTATTAAAAAATATTTGGAAATCAAATTAAAAATATTTAAATCAAATAATTAAAATACTTGTTCTTTCTCTAAATTTTTTGAGAATTAGAAAATATAAAGACCAAATCATTAAAGTAAATAAAATACTTAAATGGTGTTGTATACAATTTTTTCTAAAGATGATAGAAAAAAGAATATTGATTCAATACTAAATTTTGGTGCACTTCACATTATGAGTCTTATATTGTATAAACTAAATTTTCACTTCATTACAAGTTTACCCACTCTTTTTTGGATTGAACCTTCTTAATTAATCCTACAACTTCTCTTATGCCACCCTCATCAATTTTTAAAATAAAAATATCTACTATCTCACATGACATCCCCTAAACATGTAAAATCCTATCATTACCCTTTTTCCCTTACATAGATAGAGCACATCGCACACCTATAGGAAACCTTTTGATTTCTTTTTCTTGAATCTTTCACTTTCTGTATTTAATCTATAACTAAGCACTTAAGTTAATACTCAACACACTTTTAATAGATCTAGATTGCAAGTATGATTAAAAAAGAAAAAAATAGGGTAAAGATTAAGATAGGCTCCCAAGTATTCTCAAACATTTTTCTTTTATCATCTGCACATATTTGGGTTGAATATATTATTATAGAAGTACCAATTTAAAAATGTGTAAGAATGTGAGGTTCTACAAATTATTACACGTGCTTAAAAGCTAGAGTTTTGTTTCTACAAAAGTCACAAGAAAAATTTTCACACTCACACCATAGTCAAAATCCTAATTTATTCTTCAAATTTTGTTACATTCTACATTTTTCTTATTCTACACACTTTAATTTCTAGTGTTGGTGTAATTAATTATTTGATTATAGTTACATAAGTTTACATAGGCATTTAATTATGTTTCTAGGTTGCACTCACTAGGTGATAGGTTATAATGGGGCATTGAACCTTAGTCACATGTTTAGGATATTAGATTCCTTCTAGAAGTCTTATCTAGACTTCATATTCTACTAGGTAGTTAGTTAGTTGTCACATGCCATAAGATTATGACACATGCCAACATCATGTTACATGCTACATCTCACTCTTGTTTATCTATACAAGAAACTTGTATATTATTTATCATCTCATAATAGAATCTCTCATTTGATGCTCATGTTGCAACACTTTCTTGTTCAAGTGGGTAGAGTTATTTTTGGTTAAGATCCTTTGAAGTGTGGCCAACTTCATCAGGGTTGTTGTGCATTCATATTCTCAACATCTAGTATGAAGTCAACATTGCATTAGTAGATTCTCTACCACAACCTTGATAAATCCTAGCTATATTTTTCCTATGATTCACCAATAATTGTTAGAATTGACTAATTCAATCCACAACTCCCATGAAACACCTGCAAGCAATTACCTATCATAATAGAGAAGATCAACAAACGAGATTGTGCTCAATAACCTGAGAATTGTATTGATGCAAACAACCTAGATAAAACCATGTTACTTGGATCAATATTACAAATGAATGTGCATGCTTATATAAGCAATGCACAAGCAAACCCTACATGTAGATTAACAAGATAGTGACAAGTGTTTTAATCTCATGCAATGAGACAACTTGTCCTAAATTTAGTCCAATCTAATAATAAAAATCAAACTAAAGATTAAACATCAACTCATAAGTTTAGCTTAAGTGAACTAAAGTAAAAAAGTCTCTAATAATTAATTGATGATTAATTAATTATTAGATAATTTAACATATTTACTTCAACACCCTCGTTAAGACCAACTTAGGGAGAAAATAAACAACTAATAAAGGAAGCTAAATGATGGATGTGTGATGGGTCCTAGATATAAGTCTCGATGAGGTACTCATGTACAAACAAATGAATCTCTCATAACTAGAGAAAAGGACAAAACCTCATGGGAAAAAATCCTCTCCAAAAGAGAGAAAAAGTAATGACTGTACTAAAGAAAAAAATATAGAAGGAAGACTTAATGTGGCCCCCAAATTTCTTCTTTCATAAAAGTACAATAGATGTCCCCCTGATAGGAGAGTAAATGAGGAGATGAATCCCCCCATATAATGAAGTATCCCCTGTGTCAATGATGAATGATTGAAGATAAAATATGATCCACTTCCTGTAAACAACATTTCTCCCCTTAGGAAGAAACAAATCTACTCATGATTGGAGAAGCCAATTCAAAAATATGGGTGATACCCAGAATCCAAATCCAGATGATGCGTGCATCTAAAAAATACTCACGAGTCCACATGTTGGAAAGCGATGATGTCGATCTAAGATCCTATGAAGACTGATGTAAAGCAAGTTGCAAAGGTGATGAAGATGGTGGGCCAATAGCAGTTATGTGGCTACCAATAAAGAGGGGATGAATATCCTTAAAGTAATCCTCCAAATCCATAATACAGGACTCTACAAACAAGAATGATATGTCTACAAGATACAAATCCCAAGTAGTTATGCTTGGAAGATGTATGATGTCTTGTTGCACTAAATTAATAGGGTCCAAATATGTGGCGATGCCAAGTTGATCAAGAACAACAAAAGTTGATGGAGACTCAATCTAAAGAGTGGGAACATGAATGCAGTCTCTGAACCATTAGAAAATGCAATACCTATGATATACTCAAGCTCCTCTAAAGTATTGTCATCAAAGGGTATGAAATCTGCATCTGCAAGAGGGATGAGATAATCTACAGTAGGATCCTCTGGGTATGGAGAAATATGAGGGTCTCTACGCATCTCCCAAATTCATGTCCAAAGTATGTGGGGACATTCAAAGTCTGATACAACGTACATAGTGTCAAGATCAACACTAGAACAAATAACCCCTACAATGTGATCTCTGATGATAGCCCATGCTGATAAACTCCTAGGTGTGTCTGGTGTAGGTATGAGTCCATACAAATAAGGAAAAATATCAAGCCACCTAAGATGTGTTAGGATGTCATTTCGCTAAGACTCATAGTTATCCTTATCCAAAAGAGAAAATGCAAAATGTCACTTACCACAAAAGAAAATCCTTCTCTATAGTATTATATTATCCATAAATATCTTAGTTTTGTGATTATAAGTACCTCCTTTTATATAACCTTTTATTTGGTTTTTTGTGTAATGAACATTTCATGTTATAGGTTTTCAAATCAAAATTTCAAAAAATTAATAATTTAGAACTACATTCAATTGTGGCATGTGTGCACAAATCATCTACACAAAATGTCATTTGCTAAATGTGTTCTTAATTAAAATTTTCAAATTAAACATTTGAAAAGATCAATCATTTAGTACTACATTAAAAGGGGGCATAAGTGGTGACTTTTTTCTAAAATCGGGAAATACTGACATTGGATGTGAAATTGAGGATAGTTACACTCAAAATTTTGAGATGCAAAAAAAAAAAAGGATCGTAGTGCTCTGAGTCTACTTTCTAAACTACTATTTTTTTTTTAAAATGGTAGAGATTAAGGGGTTCAAAAGAGGGGGCCACATAAATTGGTGTTGTTTTTGTCAAAAAAACATAACATGGTAACTTTTTTGCTTCCCTCAAAAGGTTAACTTTTTTTTAGTATTTTTAAAATCGTTTGGGTGAGAAATTATCTAATAGGATTTAGTTTATGCCCAATTTTTTTGATAATTGTTTAATGTATATTTGATTTCTTACTAATTTTCAAAGTGGACATTTCCTAAAAGCATAATTTTGGCTGTCTACCCCTATAAATTTTGAAAACTAATTGAAAATATATATTTTTTAATTTGTGTAGAATGGAGTCTAGTTTCTAAAAATGTAATTTATTTGAAATTTTGATGAATGGTTAATTTATAATGAAAAGACACCAAACACTAGTATTTGACAAAAAACAAACACACAAACAAAATAAATTATATATCAAAGGCTTAATATTATTAAAATTTCAAAAAAATTATATCGTTAGATAACTAAGAGAGAGCCTAACATTATCCAGGTGTTTGATTTGTTTGACCTTGAAACACATGCAAACCTGATACTTAGGACAAACATGATTATGTGAAATATTGTAGAATTTTTAAAAACATGTCTTTGGACATTGGGAAGGCACTCCAGACCTTTGGGTTGGTATTCCAAAGAAAATACCAAGCACAAGGCTTGGGGATTCCCAAAGCACGAAATAATACGAGCGTGTTATAACTCACTCACATTATTTCTTAGTTTTGACATGCTTTTCTATTTGTTCCCAAGACATGTCTAGCAAGACACAACACGTGTCCGTTATGACACACTTGCATTATGTCTTGTTGTATGTTAAATTCTATTCTATTGAATGTATGTATATATATTTTTATAGGTATGTGCAAGATCATCATGGAAAAAATAGGCCCTTAAGTGGCAAAAAATTCAAAAAAATTAGAGTTAGGAAACTTGACTTCAAAATTTGAAGAAGTTATCTATATTATTTCAAAAATATGTAAGAATAGAATCTATAGAAAATTGAATGTAGTTTCTAAACTACTAACTTTATTTAAATGTATATATATATATATATATATATATATATATATATATATATGGTGAAAATTTGAAATTTCAATGTAGTAGTACTTAAATTTTAGGGAAAAAATAAGAAGTAGGTGTTTGTCTGAACACCCTAACCACCATAAAATGATAATTAATTTTTATAATATTTTAAATATAATTAGAGGACTTATGTCCCAATGTGATGCATATTTTTTTGTAATTTTTTTTGAAGTAAATAATTAATTATGAATTCTTTATTACAACTTTTAAAAAATAAAAAAACTCATATTTCTGACCACCTTAACTTGGTCAAAACTTCATGAAATTCAAATATATATTTTTTAATCCTATAGTATGTGAAGCATAGAATGTGACACATGTTTCAGATTCAAAAAGTGTGATTTCATTTGAATGCTATAGATTTTTTTCAATAATCCTATCAATCAGGACTTTAGTTATAATTCAAATAGAAAATGAATAATAATTATTTATTAAATTCAAAGTAAAGCATAATTTATATTTGGAAAGCTAAGAATATCCTTTAAAAACCCTTTTCGTTTCATCAAATTCGGATAAAAAAAGTTGTCAGCCACATACCCTACACATACCCATCATATCACTACTTTTTGGCCCGCCATGATCTTGCACATACCCGTATGTTTGTATGTATTTATGCATTCTTGTATGTACGCCTATATGTATGTATGTATCAGTGTATGTATGTACATGTAAGTACATGTATATATTCCTATATGTATGTATGTATGCTTGTATGTATGTAAGATTGTATGTACACATGTATGTATGCCTATATGTATGCCTCTATGTATGTATGTCTCCTTATATGTATGTCTTTAGAGGAAGGAATAATTTCAAGAGAGTGAGAGAGAGAGAGATTTGTCCAGATAGGGTGGGAAGGAGAGAGGGAGAGAGGTGGAGAGGTAGTGAGAGAGAGAAATGAAAGAGGGAGAAGGGGTGGAAGGGAGAGACCTACAAGAGAGGGAGTGGGATAGAAAGGGTTGGAGTGAGAGGGACTTAGATATGTATGGTGGGAGGGATAGAGGGAGAGAGAGAGAGGGGGGTGTGAGAGAGAGACTTGAGAGAGAGGGAGAGAGAAACCTAAGAGATAGGGAGAGAGAGAGGGAGGGAGAGAGAGAGGGGAGAGAGAAATAGATTTATGTAAGTAGGGTACTAGAGGGAGAGACTTGAGTGTATGAGGGGGGTGAGAGGGAGAGAGTTGATAGAGAGGCAGAGAGAGGGAGCGAGAGAGAGAGAGGGAGTGGGAAAGAGAGAGTGAGAGATAGGGAGTGAGAGAAAGAGAGAGACTTGAGAGGGAGAGGGGGAGTGTGAGAGAGCATGGTGGAGTGAGAGGGACTTACTTAGGTAGGGTGGGAGGGATAGAGAGAGAGAGAGAGTTACCTAAGTAGGGTGCGAGAGGGAGAGACTAAGAGAGAGAGGGGTGTGGGAGGGAGAGATTTGAGAGATAGGGAGAGAGAGGGAGTTGGAGGGAGATAGAGATAAAGAGAGAGAGGGAGTGAGACATAGAGTGGTAGAGATTGATTGAGTGAGAGGTGCATTCAAAGAGGGAGAGGGTATATAGAAACAATTAGAGAGGGTAGGAGAGAGGGAGGGAGAGAGAGGTGATATAGATAGATAGAGTGAGAGATAGGTTTTGAGGGTATAGGGTTGAGAGATTAGGGTTGAGGTTCCAATGTATAGGGTAGAGGGTTTAATGTATAGGGTAGAGAGTTGAGGGTTTAATGGTTTAAGAGTTGAGGGATGATGTTTAGGGTTTAATGTTTTATGGTTGAGGGTATAGGGTTGAGTATATAGGTTTTAGGGTATATGGTTGAGGTATTATGGTTGAGGATCCAATGTATAAGGTAGATGGTTGAGAATTGAGGGTTTAGGGTTTAATGTATATTGTACAAGGTTGAGGGTTGAGGGTTTTAGGGTTTTAGGGTTGAGGGATTAGGGTTTAAGGGTTGAGGGTTGAGGGTTGATGGATTAAGGGTTGATAGTTGAAGGTTTAGGGATTGAGGGTTGAGGGATTAAGGGTTGAAGGTGTAGGGTTTAAGGGTTGAGGGATTAGGGTTCAGATATTAAGGGTTGAGGGTTGAGGGTTTAGGGTAGATAGTTGAAGGGTTGAGGGTCTAGGGTTGATGGATTAGGGTTGAGGGTTTAGGGTAGGGAATTTAAGGGTTTAGGGTTTAGCATTGAGTGTTTAAGGGTTTAAGGGTTGAGGGTATTGAAGCATAGATTTATGTGGATTAGGGATGCTATGTCTCTTTTGCAAAATTAGGGTCTTTGACCTAATGGAAAAGATAGATCCCACACCAAAAATATAGGTGGTTCACTCAAAATAATGTATGTATGATGGAATTATGACTAAATTCAATGATCTAAATGCAACAAATTGATGAAATTGATTGATTGTGAAAGCAAAACCAATGAAATAAGTTTAGTGTTTGAAAATAAAGAGTGATGCACAAATGAACTTGAAAATTAATGAGAATGAACAAAGTGCAATTGGAGATGAAATTATGATGTAAGAAGCTTATGAAATTTGATAAAATTCACTGTGGATGACCAGTGGGACTCATTCACCATTGATGGTGAATCAGTCCTACTTTTAGAAACTTGTCCTAAAACTAGTTTCAGATTGTCAAGAACTAAATTTTGATGAAATAAAATTTTCTATCCTAGCATAGGGACTCATTTTCCATTGATGGTGAATCAATCCTCCAAAAATTTGAAAATTCAAGGATCAAGTCTGTTGTTCCAGATCTGCACTTGTCTTCTTGTTAGGTTGGCAAAATCAAGTCTATAGAAAATAGGTTGAATGTTGTCTCCAAGCTAGAAATAGGGTTTCATTGACTTGAATGGATTTCATGACTTGTTTACCACTTTTCAACACCTATTTCTTTGAAAATGTTAACTATAATACCTGCAAACACACATGCAA